>NNCF01128432.1:2134081-2193229 GCA_002313205.1 Laupala kohalensis
TATATATATAGTAAAAAAATCATATTTACTATGTACATAATTAAAGGAATGGAATCAATAGTCTAGGACAGTATATATATGATATACACGTCTAGGACTCGTAATTAACACTTTGTTTGTTATGCTACAAATAATAATGCTATATATGTGTGTGTGAACCATTATTATTTGTAGCATAACAAACAAAGTGTTAATTACGAGTCCTAGACGTATACATAGTAGAGGTAAATTAAGTAATACTTTGCACGTTTTTCTCACGTTATGTTCGATGCACTTACGATGATTACAGTTGAGCATACTTTGTTTCATAGAAAATATTCATTAAAATATATTTATTAGTCAAATAGCTAAATGGACCCAGCGCTAAGCGTGGGTATAAATTGCACTCTTCTCTAAAGCTTCACACGATTTTACTTACTTTCATAAATATATCTCCACAGAAACAATGACCCTGCCAACCCCATTACTTCGACGCCTATGCTGAATATTACGCAGTGCTTTTAAGAAAAATGCGTTAATTCTGTTCATGGAGTAGCAAAGATTTGATATATCTTACTGGAACGTCTAGACCAGCGCTCTTTAACTTATCTTACCCTTAGGGCCATTTTCTGTACAATTTCGATCGATCGGGTTCGGAAAAATGTTAAATAAATAAATGTATTGTCAAAAAAGCAGTTACAAACTGCTTATGACCACGTGGAGAACAATAAACTGATTTACTCTCCGGATGCAAGCAAGGGAACCCTTATTACCCGACGAATATATCTAATGGGTCAGATTAATTTGTTAGTAAAACAACATTACGATTCTCTTCAACAAATTTATATTATTTCAAGATGGAAGAAATAAATAGTATATTCCTTTATTTTTGTAAAGTATTTTTAAATATTTTGTACTTAAATAACAACAGCGTTGGTCTAGTAGTAGCGTCTTCGCCTTCACCAAATAGCTAAGAAGTAGAAAGCGTGTTCGAACCCTACTCACTGGAGAAATGTCGGTTCAGTACCATATATTCCCCGACACTCAACATCTCTCCCCTCCAATTCCCTCACCCTAGGTCCCTCGTGGGTCACCATGAATCTGCCAAAATGGCATAAAAATACATTGTTTTCATACGAATGTTTGACAGGGAAACTTCCGAACACTACTTTCTATTTTCTCTCAGCGGACTTATCACGTCAAATATTAATCCTGTCTGCATACATTTATAACACGAAGTTGTGCCCCTCAACACTTGACGAATAATATTTTGCAAAATGTTCTATAACTCGCGGACCGTATACGTTCCGCGGCCGCCAGTTGTACAGCGCTGTCCTAGACTATTTTAGATAATTTCATACGCTTTGATGAAAGATCTATCATACAATATACAAGGTGATTCAGAATTCCTATTGCACAGTTATATGTGATGTAGAGAGGACTCAGAACAGCAATATTTGGTAATAAGCCCATGTCCGGAAATGCGCCGTTTGCAAGATAAACGACCTTGAAATAACGTCAAAGGATACGCTGCACTTGCATTAACCAACTCGTACCTGCGTGAACTAAAACATATACTTGAAGTGGCGACCAGGAGTTTCGTTGCAAAAAGTGTATCTGCGAACAAGGTTCACATACACACGGTCCAAAAGCCTGGTGTGTCCTGAATGACCTCCGCAGCAGCCATTACACAGGCAAGGAGATCGTCCTGTGACTCCCCAGGGATCTTGTAAACAACACTCTTCGTGTAGCCCCACAGGAAAAAGTCCAGGTGTTAAATAGGGCGATCGTGGTGACCTACGAATCGGTCCACCGCGACCTATCCACCTGTCCCCGAATATTTGGTGAAGGTACTGACGGACGTCGCGTGAAAAGTGGGTGGGCGCGCCATCATGCTGGAACCACATCGTCCAACGGATATGCAATGGCACATCCTGCACCAGTACGTCTTGCAGAAAGGTCAAGTAGCTGTGACCCGTTAGACGGAACGGTAGAATACACGGGCCAATCAGATGACATTGGATAATACCAGCCCTCACATTAATACCGAAACGATATTGAAATCGATGGGTATGTGTGGCATTAGTGTTTTCCTCATCCCAAATGTGGCTGTTACGACGGTTGAGCAGATGTTCGTTTGTTAAATGCACTTTATCTGTGAAAAGAATGATCAGAGGAAAGACTGGAACGTCGACACAACGGTGTAGGAACCACGTGCAGAAATCGATACGTGGCGCAACATTAGCTGGACCCTGCACTCTATGTAGGTGGTATGGGTGAAGTTGCTGTTCATGGAGAACTCGCCAGATGTTGCTCTGGGATGCATCCACGATGTTGCGGGTACTCGTAGAAGGGTTCTGGTCGACCAGTTGGATGACTTCCTCTTCCACGTCAACAGTGCGGCGCGTCCGGTCACAACCACAATCGGCTCTAATAGCCTTGAAGGTGCCGGTTTCCCGAAGTCGTTGTTCCAATCTCGCAAAAATGGCATGTGGTGGACGGGTAAGTCCCGGAAATCGCTCGTGATACAGGCGTTGTGCTAATCGACAATTTCGTCCACTTTCACCGTAGGTGAGCAACATGTCGGTGTACCCGCAAAACGTGTACTCCACACCGTTGTAATGACCGTATTTCCCGATCGCTCAGTGGCAACTAATGTACATACGCAACAATTCATTGGATTGTTCTCAGATAGCATGTGACATGACGTCACACAAGTGATCACGAGACACCGTCCTCTGTCAATGTGTATTACCTTCCATCGTTCAAAGTCGTTTATCTTCCAAACGGTGCATTTCCGGACATAGGTTTATTACCAAATATTGCTGTTCTGAGTCCCCTCTACAACATTAATAACTTTGTAATATGAATTCTAAATCACTCTACATATTCGCATATCGGGTAAACTTTGAAGCATCCAAACAAACATTCTTTTTTATGGGCATGTATGTATTCGTTTCGGCCAACTATGGACCAGGACCCTCGATAGTGATGCTCAATTCTACATGGGTGTAATCTCTACACATCGTGAAACGTTTTCTTTTTTGGTGGGGGACAGCGTCGAGATGAAATCTACGTTGCCGTATTCAAGTAATACAACTGAGGTGATAGAGGGTTCACTTTTCCATCATCTCAGCCACATCAACTGAGACATTGAAGACAAAAGCTACAAGTTTTCTGACCCCACCGGGACTCGAACCCGGAGAGTCTCTTTGGTAAGCGAGAGCACTAACCTCCAACTACCGAAGGGGTATCTGCATTTATTACATAGTCAATGTTTTTTATATATCCGTATCACTTGCGTATGCGAGAAGGAATCTGTGTCTTATTAACGTTATAGAATTTGTGTCTGAACTTGGTTTCGTGGTTCACAGGATTTTAAGCATGATGTCCTGCTACAGCCTTTCCTGAGCATACTTGTCTATCTGAATCCACTTGCTATGTGAAAAGGTACCCGATTCGCAGTCTATTCCCCGTTTTGCTTATTAATGCTGCACTGTGAATCACTTTATTTTCTTTAATGTAAAGTAACAAAAACTTTGTCGTTTTTGTTATTGCGTTTTAAAAATTAAATCAAAGTTATTCGGAATTACGAAAAACAAACCCAAAAACGCAGTTACCTCATCAGCTCAATATTGTTCACAATTGTTTTATTTGAGGTGTTGATCAACTTCCAACACCTACAATTACCTTCTTGTTAACTTACTTAATATTAATGGATCTTGATCGAATTCCAGTGTTCATAAGATCAAAAGTTAATTAGTTTTCTGGTTCATTAATTGAAACAAATTCATTTAATACATTTGTAGTCGAATACAAGGTTGTGAAACTGCTTATGGATCTAATGACCTCGTGGATTCTGCTGTGAATATCTAATGTTTCAAAGTGCTTATGTGTCTACGCGAGTGCATATGCAACCCGCATTGCAGACATGTATTATGAAATTTGGGTTGCTTACCTCATCCGTCGCAGAATTAATATTTCCACACAGAAATTGATAACTAAAATTTGAGAAATTAAACGAGTAA
This sequence comes from Laupala kohalensis, assembly GCA_002313205.1. Taxonomy (NCBI): domain Eukaryota; kingdom Metazoa; phylum Arthropoda; class Insecta; order Orthoptera; family Trigonidiidae; genus Laupala; species Laupala kohalensis. The sequence goes on from NNCF01128432.1 coordinate 2,138,089, forward strand.
ACAAATTTAATATTACAGAATTGGGCTCTGGTATCTATATACATGAGACGTTGTCTAAAATGACTAATTTATTCATCTACGAAGAGTGAAAGATATTAGAGACAGAAACTTGAATTTGAACGCAATGTTTCTTTGGTATTGTAGAGGATTACAAAGAAAGGAGTATTCGAAATTCCGATTTTGAAGGAATCATTTAAGGTCAAATTTTAAATATATTATCTCACATACTAGGATATCATCAAGGTTTTTGAATGAAATCTTGCTTATTTTACCAACATTAAATTATAGCGAAGGACAAACTCTCATGCAAAGCTAGTGAGTACATAAGCAAAATGTCAAGAACATCTATCATGGCCGTCGAACTGTAAAGCCCAAATAAAAAAATATATCACGGCAAAGTACTTTAAAACACGATTACTCATTATAATCGCAAACACACGTTATTGCGAAAAGTATTTGATCACCAAACACGAGGAAGGAGACAACTGCCTCACTTCATCCACAGGAAACATTTCCCGCTCTATTGCAGAAAACGTAACTCAAAACAGGAGACAATCAGAGAGCTAAAATTCACATACATAAATCTTATTACCCATAACTGAATTCACTCATCTGTTTATCATATCTCTGGGAAGATCAAATTTGCCATGATTATGTATCACAAGGCTCTTTCAAAGGGGGAATATTAAGAACTGGGGAAGAAGAAAAAATTACCCCTGAAAATGTTAACAATGTTGCAAATTAACAATGTTAATTTGCAACATTAACATTTTCAGAGGTAATTTTTTAAGAAAACAAGTTACAAATATCAGACAATTTTTAAAAAGTTTTAATTTAAATAAAAAAACCTATCACAACTGAAAACTTTAATATTTTTGTAAAAGATAACACCAAAAATTTTCGCTTTTCTACTCGTTTCATATTATCTTTACTCTTCGTAAGTTTTTCTCGAAAAGAAGATAAGTGTCATTGTGATATTGTTTTTAATTTCCAATCATACACTATGTTTAAGGAAAGCATTGAGTCGGTCGAAAAAATAAATCGAGATTTCGTCATATCTGTACGAATTGGCTCCAGGAAATGTATTTTCATTTTTTCTTTATGATTTCTTATGTCCAATGTCGATTGTGTGTGTGAAGAATTTTTTAACCGATAACACTCAAATAAATTCATGCATCGAAACAAAACTTAAAGAATTGACTTTTAATACATTTGGGAAGCCTATTTCTGGGAAGCTCATTTCATCTTTATTTATACACCTTGCTCCATTACCAGTTTCTTTTTTTTAATTAAAAATTTTTTGGGAAAAAATGAACATAAACACATTATTAAATTACGTGTACAGTTTGCAAAACAACATACATTAAACAAAACCGTGTCGCACCAGTTTTGAGATACAGCGAGTATACCGTAAAGGATTATTTCTTTTCAGTTCTACAATATGTGTGAGGAAAGTATAGCAATCGGTCGGGAAAAAATATCGATCTCTTAAGGTCTTATGAATTTATCTGAGGCTTAATTAAGTACGTTATATGGTTTTCAGATTTATTATGTTTTTTTTTTCAATGTAGGCTGTTTACTACCATGATCGTTTTATTAAGAAGTAAAAGTGGAAAGTCGAGTGGGACACACTCCAGATTTTTTGTGTATGTGACCGAGTCGACAATAAATGTCGACGATCTATTAAATTATCTTTATTACTTTTCGTTTTAATTTTATAACGCTTCCTTGTTCCATTCATTATCACTTGCGGTGAAGACTTTGGGAGTTATGCCAAACCTCACTATCTGGATGCCAGTCTGTGCTAAAGGCCTCAATGGGATTATTAATATCATAAACGATGCAGGTACAAAGGGCCGTATGCAGCTGAGATAGGAGTTCATGTCCCCACGCAGCTTAATCCGGGGTGGAATATGTGACCCGTATAATAGACTTGGGGGAAGTCGTACCCGCAACCGCCAATACAATGAAGAGGTTATCAAACATGTTACAATCATATCATCATCCCACTTCACTAGTTTATTCATGATGCGAAGGAAATATCATAAATTATTAACTTTAACGACCTTCTCCAAACTTATTAATATTCAATTATCACGGACGTAAACAGCACAACAATGGATCATAAAATCTCCCAAATATGGACATTCTAGTAAAATGTTTTCCAAAGAAAGATCTTTCAAAGTAATTTCAACATATCTTTTAATACTTGAAATCATATTATAAATGAAATTAATGAATGATATGAAAAAACTTTAATAGAACAAATTTTATAAAAGTACATAAGATACACAAGTAGAACTGCTAAATTCATTAGTTCATCTTGACCTCATTAACTAATCTATCCCACAATTAACAATTTCTAAAAAGTAAAATCTATTAATAATAGATAATCTATTAATAATAGACAAATGTTGCGTGATTGCCCGTTCAAGTACACTGAATCCAAAGTGTAGTCATAACATGGTCTTCACTTGTCGCAAACCTGGGGTAGGTGAAAACCTGCTCTCTTTTTATAATTCAGGAGTACACAATTAAAGGGTTAAGATTGAAATCAAGATTTTAAATCAACGTTTTCTAAGTAAAGGAAACTAGCAAAAAAACACTTTTGCAATGGACCTACAACAAATTTTAAGACGAATGTCACTAAACCACGGTAACACAATGCATGAGGGCAGGATCCCATTTATGTCTCCACTTATAAGCAATCAATAAAAACTAATAAGAAGCCTTTTTTAAAACAAGTTTTTATTGATGCCATGTACTAACACATAAAATAAGTTTTGGTTTTTATTAAGATGGTGCAATGCCAAAGATAAAACTTCCCTAAATATTTCACGTTCGTAAATTATAATAAAAATAAACGTACTTTCTATCTGTTTTGCTGAAAATGATTTAATATTTTATGTTGAGTAATTTTTCTTCAAAATGCTTGTTGCGCAAAATCCTTAAAAGTATACACTAATTTCATAGAACAGTGATTGGTTGGTAAGTAAGTGCTTGCCGAATTATGAATTATCTTTACATTTCTTCTTCTTCATTCTTTCTCCTTTCTCCTTTATTTCTTATTCCTCTTCATTTCTTCTTCTGTTCTCCTATTCTTATTTCTTCTTATCTTCTTCTAATTCTTCTCATTTTCATTTTTTCTTCCTCTCTTCATCATCTCTTTCATTGCTCCCTCTTCTTCTTCATTTAATCTTCTACTTCATTTTATCTTCTTCTTCTTCTTCCTCCTCCTCTTCTTTTCTTCCTCTCTTCTCATTCTTCTCATCTTCATTTTTTTCTTTCTCCTATCTTCTTCTCTTAGTTTCTTCTTCTTTCTATTTTTTTTCTCTCCCTTTTTCCATCTTATTCACCTCCTTTTGTTATCCACTTTCTTTCTTTACTTCCTCTTCCTTTCCTGCGACTTCAACTGCTGCCTCTTTTTGTATACTCATCTCCTTGCCTTCTTTCTTCTATCCTACATCGCCTTCTTCTTTGTCTTCATCTCTTACTCCAGGCAACAAAAATTTAACATGTATTTAGTCTACAACCACTTTTATTTACAATTCTCAAAACACATCGTGCATATATAGGGAAGGACTCTATTATCGAACAAAAGAATAAAATTGAAGCTAACAAGAGTTCCTTTGCTTTTTTTCATATAAATAAATTGGAACAATTTAGTAGTTTAGGTTTGGAGACATTTTAAAAAAGATATTTATTGGTCGATCTGTGTAATTTAGTTTCATTGATGCATTAATATATAATACATAAATGAGACATTAAATGTGTTAGTTAGGAAAACTTGTACTGTACTCCATTTTAGATAAAGTATCAAGAACAAAGATTTTCAGGAATCAAATAATTACAAATCCAGAAGAAGAAAAACTGAATTTTTTTTTTCAATTTTTATCCTCCAAAATCCGACAGTGGTGGTCTAAAGTTAGTGTCTTCACTTCCATAATACCTCTGTGCAGTAGAGCGCAAGTTCTAACTCTGCTCAGCTAAATTAGATGAGATTTTATGATGTATTTTCCCTCACCTTCTCCAGGCAAATGTCAGTTCAGTATCATAAGTTCCCCCAACAAACCAACATCTCTCCTAATTCCTTCACCCAAGTCACAGCTAGATGGAAAAGCAGACCTCATGCTCTGAACCTCACAACAAGATATAAAATAAATAAATTAATAAATAAATAAAAATGTCCTTCAGAAAATAAAATTGTGATTGGAAATTATTTAATTTGTAGCAAAAATTAGTTTCATTGCAAAGGGACTGGGATGTTTGAATCCCCTATCCCCATTACCAAATATTCTGAAAAATAAACCACTAATATGGTTAAATTTGTATAAAGGAATGCTGATTTAATGTGTCTTTCAATTATTGCATTGGTGTAGAATTTATATTTAATAGAAATTGATATCTTCTACCATTCTGATATTCAATACATTAAAAAAATTAAACCTTCAGTGCTATTGTTTTTTCTTCCCTTTTTTTTTTTTTTTTTTTTTTTNGTTGAATTTTTTAATGCATTTAACATTTAATACAGGTATTTTGAATAAAATAAGAATTTTTATTTCATTATACTTCACACCAAAATTGTAGCTAAATTCTGGCTAATGTCCCAGTTGGTTTTCAAGATTAAAATCAATTGACTAGTTTCAGACTCACACAGAAAGAATTTTAGCTTTTGACCAATACTGCAATGATGGAAAGTCAATTGACTTGTTAAAAGACTGTGAGGTAACTGCAACAAACTCACTATTATATGAGAGCTTAAAATTTCTCCAAACAACCTCAAGCATACAGTTTTACTCTTTCATACTCAGTGTCAGATGAATGGGTTAAAGGATTGAATTTTGTTGAGTACAACTTTTTAAGAGAAATTTACAAATCGTTATGATGTAAAAAAAAAATTAAGACAAAATTTTCTCAAATGATATTCATTAACTTAAATTGTATTGATGTTTCATAATTTTCTTTTTTTATCTTTTCATAGGCTGGGAGTTCAACCACAACCAGTCCTACTGGTAACACTGCTCCTCCGCAACCTGGTACCAGTCCAACCGAAGAAAGTTTGCAGCAGGCTGATGCTACAAGCAAAGAACAAACTGCATTCCACACAGAAAATGAGCTTAAAAATAAACCCTCTACCCCTTCAAAGGAAGAACTAGAAACGAATGAAAAGAATTTATCTAATTCTGACATACATGATCGTAAATTGGGACAACTTGTTTTCAAGTTAAGGTGAGTTAAATCAGTGAAAGACTAATAAATTTGAGAAATCTTTGGAATAGTAACTACAGAACACAGCTGATTAAGGTAATGATTATTTCTACACCCTTCTAAAAAATTTCATTATTTTAGTCCTTATATCTTTTACAGAATTAAAAGAAAAGAACAGCAAATCCCTAGGAGACATCACATTATTATTTTTAATATTCTCTGCAATCTTCTACATACAAATGTGAGACAATAATACTTGCTAAAGTATCTTCTTCAAGATTTCAATGAATATCAGTTGCTTGTTACCTTACATTTTAAGTTAGCTCTCCTTCACATAGCTGTTTTTAACTGCTTTCTGGCAATAAAGTAATTAATGGTGATGAGCTTCCCTTGATATCTTTATACTCTAAATTTTTGTATTACAATAAAGTGAAAAAGTAATTGAAATCATTGGTAATCTAAAAATAAATAGAAAATTATTATTGCTAAATAAATTATTAAAATTTTATTATTGTAAAATAATTATTTTTTTTAATACACTGGTGCAATTGATATGCACTTGTTGCCAAGATAAAATATATCAGTGTGTGACTTGAAGATGGGGGGCCTCCTAAAAGACTTCCACCCCAGGTCTCATTTGAGGTGCTACTGCTTTACACCAAGATTTGAACAATAGAATAAGACTTTAAAATAGTCGTACATTTTGTGTATTCTGTGAATGCCATAAAAATGGATTTAATACAGAATTGTTTTCTTTCAAAATTCAAGAAACTATAACATGTAATAATTTAATTCGTGGTTTCTTGCTTTTAGGCATGATGATCAACGTGGCGCTCTAGTTGTCAGTGTGGTAAAATGCAACGATCTTCCAGCTAGTGATCCTTATGTTCGGATCCAAATTTTGCCTGATAAAAAGAAAAAGAAGAATACACGTGTCCTGAGGAATACTTGCAACCCAGTGTATGATGAAGATATAACATTTTATCAAATGAATTATGAATGGTTAAAGGTACGTTGAACTTAAAATAGTAAAAATACATCAATGTTTTACAAATAAAGTACAGTAGAACCTTGATTAACTGTGTTCGTGATTAACCATGGTGCTCACTCTTCTGTCGACAAAAACAAAATTTCAACTACAATTTCTACTATAGAGTAAATTAGTTAATTGTCCTTCATGTCATCATGTGCAGTTTGTACTGCTTTTTTGACAACAAATGTATATAATATAGAAATCCAACTACTTCCTACTATTTCCACAGTTGTATGTAGGTTCCTCGAAACTTAGAGACAGAAACCCTCAGGTACCAATAAAATTTTGACTTCCAGGACGTAATGAATTTGAGAAATATTACAAAAGAAGCAAGGAAAATTATTTCAAACAGCAAGAAATGAAGACTAATTACTTCATATTACAAATCCTTATAACATGACATTCTACACACATATATCCATGTGTATGCACATAATTCATTAAATAAAGCATCTTGATTAACCATGGTTTTCATTTATCCATGTGACCCCTCCCCACCATTACTCCAGATAATCAAGGTTCTACTGTATTTAAGCAGGTTACTTAGGGAAGTTTATTATTCTTTGGCTTAAATCATTGAATATATAAATGATGGAAACTTAATGGTTTAAACTGTATCATAAGTTGATGTTTGCAGATTTTGATTATTTTATTGGTTTAAGAATAAGAATGAAAAAGGTCTCTATTTGATAGTAAAATTAATAAAAGTTAATATCAGAGAATTCATTTAATTCTACGATGCTTTGTTTAACACTTTCCATATTAATACTGCCCGAGATCATTTATAAATGGGAAGACATATCTCTTTACAAATTATCTTCAAGAAATAACTTAAAGTATAATTAAATGCACAGGTATTTCTATACCCAACGTTTTTGGGGCATAAAGAGAGTTTATGCATAAATATAGTAGTTTAAAGTATAATTATACTCGCTTAGAAGAACTTAAATGTGGTTAATAATGTAGATTTATCTGGAATAAAGAATCTTGTTTTATACTTATTTATACACATTCAACTATTAAATTCATACATAACACTCAAAGTTTGGAGAGCAAATGCCCACTTTTAAGATGCCTACAAATATGTACTCAAATTACCTTTATAAGTAGTAAAACATACAATAAACAAAACATACAAAAATGATTAAAGGATATACATCTACAAATTGTATTTTTCAGGAATCTACAATTCACTTCTTGGTCATGAGTTTTGATCGGTACTCCAGGGATGATGTAATTGGAGAAGTTTTTTGCCCTCTTGAAAGTATTGATCTGACTCAAATAAAAAATCAGTCTTTGACCTTTTGCCAGGAAATCCAACCTCGTAGTTTGAAGGTATTATATTACTATTCTTTTAATGACTTAGAACTATAATCTTTCTAGCTCTTCACAAGTGCTTATTTTTATTTAAATGTTTATAGAGTATATTCATCACCTCTCTTTCTATGTACATAAGTTTAATCATATGACTTTCATTTTTGCTTTAATACACTCCAATGACAAGTATAGAATACTATCCTCAGAACTCCACAGTCCTACTTGTGGAGAATTACACTACTTCAAATATAATTTATTTCATTTCCAATGTACAGTGCTTTTTTGTTACTGCACAAGAGCAAATCAGTTTGGTGAAAAATGAAGATCACCTAATGCTTCTCTGCTTGTAGTGTTACCTGGCACTTGTAACTCATGCCTTCATCGGTAATCGTTAATGAATTAACTGATCAAATTATTCACTCTCAAGAATTAATGTGTTTTTTGTGAGATCTTTACAATTTCATGTCCTAGACCAAGCTTATATGGTGTCGACAGATTCGATCAACAGGACGTGGTGAGCTTCTGGTTTCCCTTTGCTGGCAACCGTGCGCAAACCGTCTCACAGTGGTAGTGCTTAAAGCTCGCAACTTGCCTAACATGGATGTGACTGGATTAGCAGGTTTGTTCAAATAATTAAATCATTATACAAAATGAGAAAAAGCAATTAGGGAAACCAAATTTTCTCTAGACAACAATAAAATTTTTAAAACCTCAATTGTAGTAGGATTTCCAATAGTCACAGCTATAGATCAACTGGTACTTTGAAGTGAAAAGCTACAAATTTTTGTGGCCCCGCTGTGAATTGAACCAAGTGTGTCTAGGTGACGAGCAAGCATGCTAGTCCCTAAGCCACAGGAGAGGCATGCCTCATGAAGGAGAATAGGAAGTAGATAGTTAAAATAGCCCAGTGCAATATTGATCCAAATTTGGAAATGTTTTTTAGAGTTTTCGAGCATTCAAAATATGGGTAATTATTTATCAGAAGTTCATTTGATACATAAGATCATTAAAAAATCAAACTAGATTATCTACATTTTAAGTAAAAAACGTATCTTTTTTAGTTTACATCTCAATTCCTCTGCTGTTCAAGATCTCTATTAAGGGCTCTAATGACCATGATGTTGGCAAACCCTAAAGCCCCAATTTAAAAAATAGATCTCTATTCATGGAACTAATTTATTATTTCTTGGGAAATCAGAGTTTAGAAGAGTTTATTGCAAATTGTTTCTATCTTTTGTAAAGCACAAGAAAACTGGGAGGTTTTGAAGAATACATAGCATAACACAGAATCAGATTGGATACATGTTATTAATTTATCAATTATGTTTTAGCTAAAAAAATATACCATTATTGCCAAGATAAGAATGTTTACAGTTCTACATTTACTAATTATTTTCTTTTCCAAGGAGATTGACTCCCAAATCACACAATTAAAAGAATCTTAGAATGGTTTTCAAATTATAGTTAGAGAATTTGAACCATGCTGTTATTTAGACCAGCAAGCTTTCTTCATTTTCAAATACTTCTTTCATTGAATATTTACCTTATAATCTGCTGTTAAAGACCTTAATAAGGAAACCCTTTTCTTTCCCTCTAAAACTAATTACAAAAATGTGTTTTGTTTAGATCCCTATGTGAAGATATACTTGCTGTACAATGACCATAGGATAGCGAAGAAGAAAACTCATGTTAAAACAGGAACTTTGAACCCAGTTTTTAATGAATCCTTTGCGTTTACCATTCCTCCTGGAGCAGATGGTCTTGATAATGTCAGTTTGGAATTCTTATTGATGGATTGGGACAGGATTACTAAGAATGAGGTAATTTTAGTATCATCTATTTAAAGATCTTATAGTCAAGTAATATTTCCCTGCAACACTAATTGTAAATGTATCAATAGGTGATTGGAAGGCTTACTCTTGGGTCATCTAAGTGCAGTGGCTCAGCTTTGCATCATTGGAATATTGTGAACAACTCTCCAAGGCGCCAAATTGCTGATTGGCATAAGCTGGAAGGGTAATTCTTTCTTAAAAATACTGTAAAATTACATAATGATTTATATAGAAGCGTTTAGACAGCACAAAAAAGACTGACCTTGTTCTGATTCCTCACTATTTCCATGTTAATGATTAACATTAATATGTTTTCAAAAGCTCATACCTTATGAACACAGCTAGCTAACAAGCTATATTTCATTTGAGTGTAATTAACTCTGTTTCAAGTACATGTACTGTTATATGTTGTACTGATGTCATATGTATTCATTTCACAAGATATGGAATGTGTTATTTTGAATTGGTGGAAGATAGAACTTATTTGAAATAAGTAATACCCCTTCCACTTAATTATTATTGAAATGTATATTTTATTTATGTAGATTATATTCTGGTTGTTGTTCAAACATACTTCTGGTATAAGGTGTTAAGTGTAATGTTTACCCTTGAGATTGCTTCAAAAGGTAATTCATAGAAGCAAAAGATAAAAGAGACTTATTAAAATATAACGAATGAATTGCTTCAAGAATTTAAAAAAATAGTTTAAGTGAGGAGATGGCTATTTTGTTCATATATGTCATATATGTTTATAGAGCAGCATGCAAAATGCAGTAACTGAACTAGTAAATATAACACATTCCCACACATTTATGAGAAATACTGTTCAGTAGCCCATTTTCAAACACAATATTAAGCAAAGGGCTTGATATAGGAAATATTTACTTGTATGTATTATATGTGATGCATATAAATGTTTGTAGTTAATATTTTCTTTTCTTCCCATTATATTCACACCAAATGATTTAAATAAATGAGTTGTATTTTTATTACATCCCAATCAGTTTTTTCTATTGCATATTCCAAGAACATTCTCCTACTTATCTCTCATAAAAGTGTAACCCAAATCCAATTTTTCCTTCGATGGAAATATCATGAATTATTAAGTTATTATGCAAAATATAATTCTCACTTACTCAGAAAACTTCAAATGAATATTAACATATTGATTGGAGCACAATTTTAAGGGGTATTTCCCTCCTCTTCAGCTGACTAGGTCTCAAAATTTTGATTTAATTCTTGTTGGTAAGCATAGAAATTTCAGTGGTGAATGATTAGTCAAATCTGCATCAGCTGACAATGCAGGAAACTAATAATACACACAAATGACAGGAAAAAGTTCGATGAAGGAATTTTTTGGTGGCAATGGTAATTTGGTATGGTTGTTATTTTGACAAAGTGATAATTTTTCAATCTTGTTCCAAAAATGCCTTTAATATATTAAGAAAATGAAATCCACAAAGATTTAGACTTTTTACTATCCACAAAAGATTAGAAATTATTAACCCAAGCAAGAGGAAAGGCAATTTTAAAAAATCACTTAAAAGCAAAACCAAAACATTCATTTAAGATTTTCAGGCAAAACATTTTTAATTCTATATTATATTTGTCAAACATAAAGCAGATGATAATAAACCTTTAAAGTAGACTTGATTATTCCATTAGATTCACAAACACAATGACCCAAACACAGATTGACCTAATATTGACTACTTATCAATATTAACAATTTTGACTCCAAAAGTTTAAGTTTCTGGGGTCACTGAATACTAATCTCATGTCAAAATTGCATTTGATAGATGTCAATTGTCATTAGAGCTGTCAAATCTTAGATTTCTACAGAAATACTGTACATACACAATTTTTATGATTCTGGATCTTTGAAAGTTTAATCAGATATGGTGAGATAGACAATAAACATCTCAAGTAATGTCCATAAAACATGCCAATATTCAATCCAGAAAACTCTCAGGTTAGAATATTTCAGATTTACTCATTAATGTAACAGGTAAATCTCATGAAAGCAAGAGTTACTTGCTAAATGGAGAATCTGCATTGATCAAGGAAAACCTACCAACATTAGGAGATAAAGGAGATAATTTGGATGTCCTAGTTTATGGAGAATGGCTCAATCCATGTTCCATGGACTTTGGAATCAAAGTATCATAGACTTTCACTATTAGAATCATGTTCATTATTTCTTAGAAAAATTTGACTTTAACACTTTGTAAATGTATTACAAGATGACTCCAACTCATTTTTCTCATTAATTTCTAGCTCCATGAGAAATAAATATTGCTACTCATATTGTGATTAATTTGGTTAAATCTTTTAAATTTTGTTGTAAATTCCATGAATATAGTTGATTTTTGAGTGAAGCTAATAACAAAACTTCGGCCATTACAAGAAAAAAAAGAAGAAGAAGAAATATGTATTTTAAATGATTTATGGTGGTTTACAAAATAATTTCACTAAACTGTTGCAGAAGGTGGTGTAAAACTAAAAATCTTTTTGGTGATTCCATTCAAAGAATTAGTAAACAAAACAAAACAAAAAAAACTTTGATGGCATAGGTAAGGAGAAGAATGGTTGCCAACAAATTAATTCTTTCATTATAATATTGAATATGTTTTACCTTTTAGTTCACAGAAAAATATATAATCTCACAATTCATTAATTATAACTTCAAAAGAGTTAATTGTGAATGTAGAATGTCAAATTCGAGAAAGCATTCTTCTAATGTATCATCAATTAATACATCAAGTTATTTATTCGTTAAAAGAGAATTTAGAATAATGAACACTTCACTATTTTGGTGAACATGTTTTGGAGGAGGCCATATTCATTTGGTTTACAAGCATATTTTACCTTCATGATAAGTATATCTCTATTGCAAGTATAAAACCTTTCATTAAACAGACTCTCCCTGAGGATAATCACTGGTTGCAGACAATACAGAAAATAAACCTCAGGAACAATAAGTTATCTTCACATGAAGTTGTTAGCAATTCTGCAGTGAAGACAGTGAATCCTTAATAATATTACTTGGAGCCATGAAAAAAAAATTTCAATTAACTTTTCATCTTCAAGAGGGAAACCAATTTTCAAGGCCTTTCAGTCACTCTAAATCAATTTAAAATTAAAGAAACATCTCTTCATACATGTTCTGGTGAAAAGACAAAAATAATTATTACAATTTACCTTACAAGTAAATGAAACTAATATTTTTATACTTTAAAGTAATTTTAACTTGACTAGGGTTCACCCATAAATAAATTTAAATTTATTGTCGAAAAAGCAGTACAAACTGCATATGACCACGTGGAGGACAATAAACTAATTTACTCTCCAGAAGCAAGCATTTGAAATTAAACATAGTGTAAGAAATTAATTGATTTCAAAAATTACTTATGATATAATTTTGATCTTCAGTTCAACAATATTTTGATTTGAAAATACCTGTTTGTTCATTTTTGAGATGTTAAGTTTTTTTTTGGGTAGGAGTAGCCATTTTGTTATTTTCAGAGGTTTGCACAACTCTGTAGCTCTGTAGTGTTTTAAGATATTATGTGAATAAAAAACTCTATGAAAGGACATGATGCAATAATGCGAAATTTATTCAAGAGTTTTCCATCATGAAGTATTTGACAAGTAAATTTAATATACATTTCCTTGATTAAGTCTATGAATTTATCCGGTAGGCCTCTTACTCTTAGTGCCTGCCATATCTGGTGTCTGTACCCAGAATAAAAGGCTTTCTCGTCATCAATAAAAGTCATTTAGACAGGGAAATTCCACTAACTGATTGCTCAATTATTATGAGTAATAAGCATATTTGATCAATGCATGATCTGTTTTTATGGAAGCCAGCTTGTTCTCTTTGTAGAGATGTTTCTAGAACCTGATACACAAGTTCCAGTATAATTTTACTTTCAAATAAATTTCACACATTATCAGGAGAGGCAGGGATACATATTGACTCCTCTTCTATTTTTAGTTGTCAAGGATGATGTAATGAAAAATGTTACCTGGATTCTCCAGGCCACATGCCTCTCTCTATACAGAAAAACATCAAATAACTCTAACTGATGAATTTGTCTACCTTGACTGTGTTATAGATACAGATGGTGGCACCAGAAGGAATATCAAAGCCAGAATACAAAATGCAACTAACATGTGCTGAATAGAGATGCTGAAAAATGTGTGGTGCTTTCCCAATCTCCTAAAGTGTTCTTACTCCCTCAGATCTCCCTTTTTTGGTATTTTTACCATAATTCCCTCTTTCCATTCCTGTGAGTTTGTTCTTCAACCCATATTTGGCAGAATAGTACGGTCAGCAACTGAGCAGAAGGCTACATCCACTTTCAAAATTCCATCCTTTCTCAGGGCTTTCCCATTTTTCATTTCTTTCAGTGTAGCAATAATCTCTCTTTGGATTGGTGCACTCAAATCAATATCAAGATTTATAACTGGTACATTCACTGTACACTGTTCTAGTGACATTATTTTCATATTCTGAGGTAGTGAGCAGGTCCTCAAAATGCTCTTCTATCTTTCCAACTGTTGTTCCACCATACATAAAACTTTACCAAATGTATCTTTTACAGGCACTTTGTTGGATCTTCTGTGGCCTGATAGTTTGCGGATAATCTAATGTAGCTCTTTCAGATCATTTTAGTGCTGCTCCTTATGCTTCCCCTGTCATGTTTACTATTTGTTGCCTCTGGTCTCTTCTTGTTTTGCATTTCATCATTTTATCTAAATCTCGATATTGTTGAGAGAGCAATTTTTGTATATCTTTATTTTTATTTTGTGTAATTAAAGATACACTCTAATGGAAACTAATATTTTAAAAACTCAAAAAAATCTTGAATGTGCTTGAAGTAAAGTTGGTAGACTGAACAAATATGCTTCATATTTTACACATCACTTTACTTCACACTTTTATGGTGATATCCGAAAACATGAAACTATTTTTTTGATATCTAATAGTGAATACTGAATTATGGTGGGATCAAAGTTTTTTATACAAATATTGAACAATCTTACAAGTCCTATACAGTTTGTCACACCTATCAATGTCACTACATTGAACAAAAATTATCAAAAAGGAGTAAATTATTTAAATGGGTGGCATGTAGAGAGATACCCCAAGAACTAATGTAACACCTAAACCAATTATCTTGGACAAGTGCACACCCTCCTGAACAGTTTTGGAAGATCTGAAACAAACTACCATTCAAAGGGAGAAATGGGATAGGGGTGGTCTTCAGATGTGGGTGAGTTTTTCATCTTAGAAGAGGGTTGTTCCACTATTTTCCTAAACCCTACAATTATATGCATTTTCACATTCTTATTATTATTTAAAAAATCAGTGGCATTCTTACATAAACCAAAAATGTTTTGTGAAGTATTTAGAAACCCATTGCAGTTCAGTAAAAAAAAAGAAATATATTAAAATAATGTTCTGGCAGCAATAAGATAATAAAGATAATATATAAGTCAAAAAGATAATAGGAATTATAATACTATTCTTGTCTTGGTAAATGATGTGCCAATGGGAGATTATATACCCATCCAAAGTTCGCCAAAAAATCTACAAGAGCTTTGACAAATTTATACGCAAAGAGCACCATTTTGCTATCTAATGAGATTATATAAGTACAACACAACAAGGATAGGACCCAAAATTGAGCCTTCAGGATCTCCCAGGGGCTTTACTTCTGAGAGATAACATTGAGTTACTTTATTTTTAACAATGGAAATTTGAACTTGTTGATATATATCTTAAAGATAAAAATTTAGTCATTGATACACCTGTTCACAAACGCTGCAGAATGTAATTTAAAAACAAAAATTTTGAGATTGATGTTAGAAAACATTTTAGAAATAGAAAATTAAATTTTCTGGTAAATCCATACGATCAGAAGAAGTACTGTAAAACCATAGAACAAAGGATATATTGCACTGTTTGTCACAAAGTGGTTCCTAAAACCATGCTGATTTAAGTGATTATCACTACAAGTTTAAAAGTTAAGATGTTTATAGGAAAGTTTTCTGGTGATTTTTGAAACAGTAAACAAAGGGGTAAATTTTTACACTACAATTTCCCGTGATAGTTTCCAATAGGGTTGACAGGACTACTGATTTTATGTGATAAGGTTGAGGCCACCAAGCCTGCTTTTCCACTTAACCACATTTCCTGGTTATGAAATTAGAAAAGATGAGGGATTAATAGGACCTGTGCAAAGATCCATACCTTTCCAAGTTTTGGTGATTCTTTAGAAGTACATACTCTATACTTACCTCCCACATAAAGCTCAGGCAGATACTAGTAATGCACAGAAAGAAATAATCTTTTGAGATTGAATAAAATGTTCAACCACTGCCTCTTCACTAATGCAATATGATTTAAGTTATATTTGTGAGCATTAAAATCTCATATTACAAGGATGTTCACAGTAAGACTAGATCTTATGGTAATTTTATAAAATTTATAGTCATAATACCAATATTCAAATCTTCCAGTGTCAGATGTGTTGAGATACTTTTGATAATATCTGCCTTCAATGCCTCTACCACATTAAATAAAAAATTATTATTAACCAAAGCATTTGTCTGTTCTCTTCAACATGAATTACAGAATATTTTCATCAATTTCATCAATACACCCTCATCATCTCAGTCAAGTTAAGATAATCAAAATATCAAAATAAACAGTAGTCTATAGTAGTGACTATCATTTATTTAAGAGAATTTGTTTGAGTTACCTCTAGAACATTTTGTGCTTTTCTTGATGCACAAATATTCTAAAACTTGTGTTCCATGGTACAATTTCCTATTTCGAGTAAGACTTTTGTTCCCCTATCTATTTTACCATTCTCACATTTTTGTTACATTTTCCCAAATCATTTTTCTTCCTTTGCTTAAAAATGATTTTCAAGATGCTTGAAACAATATTGTAATGTGGTTGAACATCAAAGAGAAATTATTTTACAGCATCAATAGTAATCTTTCAAGAAAAATATATATGAAGTTATAATATATAATAAGTACACTTCCTGTATAGAAAATTTGAAGTGTAAATGAAGAGCAGTATTTCAGAAATTTTTGAAAATATCCTTGTTTAATGAACTCTAAAATTAATTTAAAAGTTCTCTATAAATAGGCATCGACCACATGAAAATACTACTTCAAGATGAAACATTTATAAAACTCATGTCCATGTACATTAGAATTGCTATACACAGTCAGTCAGTCAGTCAGACAATCAGTCAGTCAGTCAGTCAGTCAGTCAGACAGACAATCAGTCAGACAGACAATCAGTCAGTCAGACAGACAATCAGTCAGTCAGACAGACAATCAGTCAGTCAGACAGACAATCAGTCAGTCAGACAGACAATCAGTCAGTCAGACAGACAATCAGTCAGTCAGACAGACAATCAGTCAGTCAGACAGACAATCAGTCAGTCAGACAGACAATCAGTCAGTCAGACAGACAATCAGTCAGTCAGACAGACAATCAGTCAGTCAGACAGACAATCAGTCAGTCAGACAGACAATCAGTCAGTCAGACAGACAATCAGTCAGACAATCAGTCAGTCAGACAGACAATCAGTCAGACAATCAGTCAGTCAGACAGACAATCAGTCAGTCAGACAGACAATCAGTCAGACAATCAGTCAGTCAGACAATCAATCAGTCAGACAATCAGTCAGTCAGACAGACAATCAGTCAGTCAGACAGACAATCAGTCAGTCAGACAGACAATCAGTCAGTCAGACAGACAATCAGTCAGTCAGACAGACAATCAGTCAGTCAGACAGACAATCAGTCAGTCAGACAGACAATCAGTCAGTCAGACAGACAATCAGTCAGTCAGACAGACAATCAGTCAGTCAGACAGACAATCAGTCAGTCAGACAGACAATCAGTCAGTCAGACAGACAATCAGTCAGACAGACAGAGTCAGACAGACAGACAGAGTCAGACAGACAGAGTCAGACAGACTGACTGACAGACAGACAGTCAGACTGACAGACAGACTGACAGACAGACAGTCAGACTGACAGACAGACAGTCAGACTGACAGACTGAATTCTTAAAACCACTTTTCCAGTAACAGGGTGCCCCAGCACAGGTACTACTATTGAGATTGGAATGAAAATTGTCACATTAACATTACTTCCTAAATTAAATTAGAAAATGAAAGTGGTTGGATCTTCACCGAGGATAAATATCACTTGTCGTATTATAAATAGAGATTTAGTAATAAAATAGCTACCAAAGTTAAAACAAAATACCCAAACAATTATTTTTTCAGTTTATTTGTGATAAGACGAACTAGTTTGTACAGTTTTCCATATTTTGCCTACACTTTGCAAAAAAGGTAAGTTGAGTATTTTCTATTTATCAATGAGAAAGTTCCAAAAAAATCCTTTACTTAAGGATAGAGACCAGACATACTCTCTTCTGATAAAAGGAGCAAGTAAAATAAATTTTTAATTTTTGGAGTAATTGGTTCTCCCTTCACAAAAAATATCTTAAAGTCTTAATTGCAAAGTATCATATATTTACATCTTTCTTTTTCATCAGATTACACCTTCAGTTTGAACAGTATTCTATTCAGTCATCTTACATCCCCACGAGCCTAAGCCAAAATGCAGATCAAAATTTATTAAATTGGGTGAAACATTTAATTATTTATTTACAAAACTTTTGTGTGGCCTGCCACACATCAATTTCTTTTGGTTTTTGGAATAAACTCTATTTACAAATATATTTGTCACAAATTTACAGACATATATATCAGACAAGAGAATCTGACAATTCCAGAATATTTTGTAGTTTGTACCATAATTTCAATATGTTAAAAATATTATATTAATTTGTGAAGTATAGTATGGATACATTTCATGGCATGAAACATATTTTGACTTCACAATATAGTAGCTTCAATATTTATATTCCAAATTATTGTCACAAAATTCTATTTACATTGTCTTGTACAGTTTGAAGCTTGGAAGAAATATTTATAAATCAATTTTAACTTCACATGATATTACATTTCATAATCATCAAGAAATGTATCAACCTCCCCAACAAAAACATTATTTCTTGACAAAGGTTGTATTGATATGAAAACCACTTGTATGTTTCTACTATAGCATATCACACTAAAGTTGATAATTCATGTGGTGTTGTAACTGTGGTCACGGAACTCAAATCTAAAGTAGCTGGTGGCATTCCTGGACTAACACTTCCACTGGCCTCCCGAGCAAGACATGCACTCTTATTTAGATCAATAGGAGTAGGAGGAGTAGGCTGCCTGAGTACTTGTTGCTGTTGTTGTAACTGTTGTTGAGCAAGTGCTCTTACAGCATTTGTCTTTTCCTGAAAATAAATAAATAAATAAATAAATAAGAATATAGAGCAATAAAGAATAGTTCAAGTATTCCATTTCAAAGTTGCATTACACCTTACCCTTTGCCATACAAAGACGTTGTGCACCATTGCACAGCCACAAAATATTATTCCAAACCCAATGAAACAACTCGTAACAATGGCAGGAGTGGAATGGAATTGTATAAAAGTATACAAAATAATCCCTGAAATAATTGAAAATATTAATGTCATTCAAAGATAACTCTACCTTAAAATCACATCCAATATCTAACCTGTAAGAAAAACTGGAATGGAGACGAAAAATCCACCAACAGCACAAACTCTTGTGATGGAAGACTTTTGCAGGTACTTGTTCATCCTGTAAGAAGAAAAATGCATTGTAACAATTTGAGAGAGACATTACTATAATACCTACAGAATACACTTCTTATCTGTTTAGCTTAGATTACTGTAAGTGGGGTGAAAACTAATACACTATTATAGTCAATTGTGCTTCTGAGCACTCTTATTATGTGAATTTTTTCTTTTATTCTTTTGCTGCAGACTTTATCAGTGGTTTTGTTCTCAGATCATATCACTTTAAAAATTGTTTCAGATGTTAAACCAAAAAGTTTGTGTGTGTATGAAAAAGGAAAAAGATTTTTTTTTAACTGCATCTCTGTCAACAGTACGATGACATATTATACAACACAAACATGTGAATTCGAGAAAGGAATGAAAGAGGAGGAGAGTATACAAAAGAGGGTCGAAGAAAACTACAGAAAAGAGCAAAAGATGAGAAAATAATATGATAGATAAAAGCAGTGAAAATACAGTAAAACCACATGGAGGGCAATGTACTTTCTAAAATTTACCTTGAATTAAGAAACTCGGGACACCAAACTATAACCACATGAAAGTTTTCTTCAGAATATTGTTAGTAAATTAGATAATGAGTTTCCTTTGTCTTACATATTGTCTATAATAATGGGTCAGGTATTTGAGAATAACTTGTGTGACAGTTAACTCTTAATCACTTAAGGTGTCTCCCAACAGCTGCTTTCTATACTACTTGCATCCTGTTAACATGATGAACTAAGGGGCAGATTCAGGTTCCAGATTTTACTACGGTGGGGAGGAGCTCAGATCTCCGGAGGAGGGGGTAGTTTTGGAAAGTTTATTGCAAAATAATTCAATGGATTTTATTAATATTGACAACCCAATGACTATGTTCCAAAAATTACTGTTCAGAAAGTAGAGTACAATTTTAATTGTTTACCCTTCACCCCGAATCAATCCGCTTAATTAGCCACTGGTGGAAGGAGGGGGGGAGGGGGGTGTCCAACGGATCAATCGTTTGCGCCTTTCAGATAAATTAGATCCTGTGGGTCGAGCATGACAAATGATCCAAATTACCTGGATAAGAGAGTTGATGGGTACAGGTTAGTCTCGAGATGAAGGTCGACAGATTCGAAGAGAGGATGCAGTATATCTTAGGATTCTATAAAGGAAATTATATGGAACATTTTATTAGGGAAATTATAAGGAATATTTAGTTCCCGCTACGAGACTAAAGTATAACAGAAATAGAAAGTTACCCAGTACATTTTTGATGAGGACAAAATTGAAAGGAATCACTGACATTATGGTGAAGAAAGTTTGCAAGAAAACAAAACACTATTTCATTGAATGTAATGAAACACTTTAATCATGTAAACACAACGAATCATAATCAATTATCGTCTCCAGCAAGTTATATTCAGTTTACATATTAACACGGAAACAAATTACATAAATTTAACAAAACACAAAATAGAAGTATTTCAGCAATGATGCCATGTGTTCAATTCAACAAATAGTAGACCTTATTATCATGTACTATATCATGTTATTATCATGTACTATGTCATGTTATTATCATGTACTATGTCATGTTATTATCATGTACTATATCATTACGTTCAACGGTTTATTTTGTTTGGTGTGAATGTGCAGGCGGGATTTTGAAAGACCTACATAACTGATTGTGAGACACAAAGCACTCTGTTTAATTAACACTCCTTTACAGTTATTCTTTAAAAGAATTCCCAGACAACAACAAAATTTGGAGCGTGGGCTATCTTGCTAAAAGAGTGTCAACTCGCAGGAAATGTCACAAAATACGACGCGTAAGATTCAAGGTAAGGCCACGAAATTGACAAACGAAGTGATCCGAAATGTGTTTATTTTTTTAGTTTTGAAAAGGAAAATCGAAGAATATACATCATATGCCATTGCCAAACTTTGAAATTACAATCCGCAGAGATTTCTATTTTATTCAAGTGTTCAAGCACAGCTTGAATACTTGAAGTTCAAGTGGGAAAAAATACAGCGTGTCTCGCTTTGTTTGATGAAGTCATTTTTGCACCGTATTGCAGCATTTAGCAAAGTGAAAACCTATTGACAAATTATTAAAAAATAATCACAAACACCACATACATCACAAAAGTCAATCAAAATTTTTTTTGAATATTTCAAACAAAGCACAAACTGGATTTGCACATCCTTTCCCCCGTTTCTTAAAAATACGTGGAAGTAATGTTCGATAGCACGTTTATTTTAATTTTTAGGTATTACATTGATAACGATATTTATGTTACTAGATGAGGAAAAACGCCTGCATTTTTACTCCTAGATTTTCCTGTTTTTGTACACCTACAGCAGAACACCTCTTAACCGGCATCGGATCAAACAGTCCTCGGATTAACCGAGGAATTCCTATCCCGTGGAACAGTTTTTTTCTCTCTCTTTCAGCGTGTAATAGCTTGCAGTAGTGACTGAAACATTTTTGCATAGTGACCTTTGCTGGGAAGTTCCTGGAGAGTAAAACGGGATGCAATGTGTTTGTGTTGCTGGTAGTACGGGGGAGGGGGAGAGAGTTCGACATTTTGATAATGATAGATTGGTGGTGTTGGTGTATAATGTAGTCTCCTTAACTCTTTACATTCAAAGAAGTCGACTTTACCAAGTTATTTTTACAAAAACCTTCTGCGTGATGCGAGTTCAAACAAAAAAACCCTGTACGGACAAACACGAAATTTACTTGGTCGTATTCCTTAGGATTCGAAATAGGATCTATGGTAAGTTTCATTTTTATAGGATATCCGAGACTGGAGAAAGAAAACTAAATTCCAACAAAATGGAGCAGTTACCATTGTATTACGTAGATTACTAGGCCTACCCTGCGTCACCCGCAACTTAAAACAATCATTACTGGACTTTCAAAATTTTAAAACAATTCACGAATGGAACTTAAAAAAGTATTTGCGTTATTGAACAAACATACAAAAATTACATCAACATTCAAAGAAAAATTTGTTCTGTGAATTGATATATTTTACCCTACAGAAGGTATAAAACATTTGCTAACAGGTCAGGGCTCTTAGTTTATTTTGCCCGGCGTTGCCCGGGGTTCTCATACAATATTCTACACTCATATGTTAGTTTCCATATTTCTCTACTTTCGTGATATTAAATTTACACTTCGGTTAATTTCAAAAATAAAATACGAAAAATACACACAGGTTTCAGTATTGTATGCTAATATAAACGTAATTACGCATTTACTTAAAACTGAAAAAAAGATAAAGTGGACACCAAATGTAAATGTCATTAGGTTTTTGATAGCTGAACAGTACACCGAGGCGAGGCGGGCACAAACCAAACAACACAATAGAAAAAGGAGGAGGTTATAAAACTGTGATACCATCTTCTAACAATAAATATAGTCACTAGATTAGTTATAAATATACAGTTAACAAAAACCCAGACAGAAGAAAAATACACTATACACAGAAAGCTCACAGTTAAAACCTCTGAATTCTTTGATTCTCATTTTCCTTTTATACTTAATAGGTTATAGGTTATATACTTGAATACAAAGTTCTTTACAGCCTTCATATAGTTTCGCTTCCACGATTCAGTCACGTAGATCATACGCTCAGTGGATTGTAAGCTTTACGTCACGAAATCGAACTGTGGTGGACACATTATTAAGCTTCATAGTCAACAGTGATGCGAGTGAAGATCTACTGATTAGCAGCCAATTTTAATTTTTTTTTCTGCTCTAGTAATTCATCAATATTAACTATACTTTGCATTTTACTTGCAATAACCCAGAAGAAGTGTTCTAAGAATTTTCAAATAATCTCATTCGATTTCGGTGCCCCAGACATTCCATAGAATTCACTTTTTCAGTGTAGATGATACGTCTTAAGTTACTTTCGATACGTATTTGAAAATACTCAATTAAACACTTCCTAGGCATGGTAAAAAATACGTAAATCAAATTAGTAATAAAAGTTACCTCGTCCGAAGGATGATAATTTTTTAACAATTTTTTTATCATTTATTTCACTCCTCATCGAAAAAAGAGTTAAATTATAAGTACAGCAAAGAAATTCCTGGAAAGTTATATTATGATTCATTATAAATAAAAAAATTCATATCCTTCTGGAGGAACGAACTCTTACAACCCTCATTCCACGCATTAACGAGTCTAGAACTCTATTTTAACACGTAGATCCACACATTTTATATAATTTCATACGGGTGGGATGTGATACGGTGGAACTAAGAAAAAGTATTAAAATAGCTTCCATTTTCACGTCTATGTATTTCCAGATTTCTTTAAAAATATGCGCTTCAGTACTGGAAGTTGAGCGCGCATATTAGTTCGGTTGCACTCTCGATGCAGAGTCGACTAGAGCGAGCGGTGGCGCTGAGAGGAGACTGGCAAGAAGAGGCTAGAGCGGACGGATGGGCAGTCGTCGCCGTCATTAGCGCGGTGGGAGCCTTCCGCATTCCCGTTGAGTAGTCTTCGCGGCGGCGGCGGCGGTGACGGCGACGTAAGAGTGGCGGAGGGCGAGTGCGACGGCAGCGCGCGCGGCGGAGGGACGGACGTTTCCTTCGTTCCCTCTCCCTCCTGTGGCGCCTTCGCGTGCTCGCCGCCGCCGAACACCAAACGATCCCCACGACACAAGCGGGTTCTCGCATGCGTTCTCTGGGATGCGCTAGATCCGAGTTTCTCGAACTAATGATAATTCGTCCATGGAGTTTACGACTTACGTTTCCACCCTCTCATTTTACGCTCCGGCAGTAATAAACAAAATAAACTTATAGTTAAAATGTTACAAACTGCATATGGTCACATGGAGGACAATAAACTAATTTACTCTCCGAAAGCGAGCAAATTATTCCATCAATTTCGATCAAGGGTCCTAAAGCAATGATGGGTTTATCATTTCTGCACTCCAGAACAAAACCATGATATGCGTCCCCACTAAAATAAAAATAAAGTTAGCTACTTGTTAAATCTACAGAATATAAACAAATAAACATTTAATACAATACAAAAAATGTATTTAACGAATGCGTGCTGCTATCAGTTCTTTAAATTATGAATTATCATAAATATCTAAGTAGTCACATACATGCTAGCACACCACCACCCACTTCGCATTACACAACATCAATATTATTTATTGATTTTTTATGGATATTTCTGAAACCTTATGACCACCGTCCCTCGCTTTTGTAGCTATGGTTCCACTGCAATTAGTATGATTGTGATACTTGCCGGTAACAGTACATCACAAGACTAAGCAAATTATAAATTTATTGTTCGTTGTGTTGGTTATCCAAGAGCACACCACGACATTACCAGATTAACTACAGATTTCCGTCTTCTGCATTAGTTTACCCAGGAAATATTCTGGACATACATAGGCCAGGTCCAATTTACAAGAGGTAGTAGAAAAACTTTATAATCATAAAATGGAACGGGAACAGCAATATTATGAATAGATTTTACGAACACAGTGGAACAAAGAGTTTTAAATATTTAAAAGGGATACGTTACACTCAATAAGTTCGGTTTCCAAACTTCATGAGACTCAGACAGTTTTTTTTCAATCGATTGACTCAAGGTTCTCGTATTCTCCATTGTCTAACGGGACAATACTTTGTTCCTGCCAGAGAAAGACTTCACTCAACGAACCATGAACTCTGCCCGATATCACATTCCCTAATTCACTACTCCAATACAGTTCCCCTTCCAAACAGCGTCAGGAAGATCGACTCTGTGTAACGGAAGTGAATCTGTCAACGATTCTATACATGAAGTGTAGGAAAACTGATTTTATTGTAAACGGAAATGATTATGCTCAAGAAAAGAAAAAGACATTTTAAGAATCAGGATAATGCGCTCATGGAATAAACTGTGCAAAAATAGGATATAATTAATGTACACAACACTCGCCTTACTCTTCAGGTTGACTTGATGAATCTAGAATTGATGTAAAATTTTGGCATTGCACCATTGATCATGCTCTATGCGTAATCCCACCTTATCACAAGAGATCGCCGTGAAAACCACGTTGTGAAACAGCGGTTTCAAAGATCTCCGACGGACAATAAGGTTGAAAAGCAACGATATCCTCCTTCCAATACAGAAGGGAATTGTTTCTCGCAAGAATATAACAAAAGTCATATTTGTTGCCATTAGTACAGTTCTCAATACTATTTTCTACGTGGGATTAATCCATAACTGTAGTTTTTCCAGCGAATCATCCCGTCTTTGATCCTTACTAAACCGCACAGAGTTTGTATCACTTCGTCTTCAATTCCTTCCATTTCGAAGGAATGTTTCCCTGAAATTCAACTTAGATATCGTTGAGTTTCGTGATTGAGTAGTAACGGTAAGCTCTCTTTTAGACCATCTAAACATTATTGAAACATTACAGGACAGTATGCTTTTTGTCCTACCAATGACAAACCTGCCAAATTAAGCGTAAAACTAGAAATCTGTTTTTTTTTCTACATACAGATTCAGCAAAGGAGTAAATTTTATATCTCAAATAATTTTGAATTTGCATGAAAATGACTCTCATACGAACGTTCCTCTCAAAAATTCTCTTTTTCTAGGAGAACAATGTTCATTCTGATTATCCTCGTGATAAGGGAACAATACATCAACTATTTAACATTAAGCTGTAATAGCCCACGACTTAAGGTATTAATTGAAAATATATTTTCATATATAAAAAAATCATTAGGTGCATATTTTCCTTTGATTTCATCTTTGTTTAGATTTTTCCTCATTTACACTTAACAGTGTCCGCCTCTCAGTTTTACCAAGGGTTAATGCGAAGATAACCAATTGACGTTGAACTAAAAGAAAACTGATAGGTTGTAAAGTCCGACGAATTGTAAGAAGCTAAGGGGAAGTTGTATCATGTAAAATACGAAAATCTAAGACCTAATTTCTTAATTGTAATAACTAAAGGCTCTGATTTTTTTTTAAAATCGCTTACCTGGCTTCTATTGGTCGAAGGATATTTTTTGTTTCTTCTATGTTTGATTAACATGCCAGATTTTGAGCTGTCAAAATTAGAAATTTCCACAACTAATAGCAGAGGAGCCAGTGTAAATTCTTTAGCACCCCTTTTTTGACATTAAAAATAAGGATGTTACTATCAACCAATCCATTACAAATTAAAAGAGAACAAACTAGGGTCTTCGAAATACTAAGGTTTTCGAAATTTCTTGGTGGAAACTAAGGTTTAGAACATTACAACCATTTCTGTCGTAACGCGACTATTGTTAACGAAAAATGTCGGGATAAATAGTGAAGCGTATCTCAGTAAATAATTCACGTACAGCACGGATTAGAATATCTTTGTTTTTGTTATTACAAAAGCGTACTTCTGAAATACTAAAAAGGAGTAGCTTTTAATGATAACTATTGAAAGAAAACAAAATAGTTTTCAAGTCTTTGTGCAATAACTAATAAACGGGCTTTAACTTACATCTCATTTTATACGTTTTATTAAGATCAATAACTAGTTCATTTAACTTTTCTGTCTAGGATCTGAGTCACACACAAGATAAGAGAAAAAAATGATAAATCCCAAATTTCGCACATACCTTCGCGCTTATTACAAAGATTGACCACATCTACAATCCTTCAACAACAACAACAACAACAAAACGCGCGCGTGTGTATGAGTGTCTGTGTGTGCGGGGTGTTATTTCTCATCTTAGATTTTCTTATTTCACCCGATACAACTATCCCCTACCTTCTTAAAATTTTCGGACTTCATCGTTGGGAAGATTTCCCGTTGCCCGGTCTATGAACAAATTTTAAAATTCGTAGGAAGAATATCGTTTGCAAGTTTTTCAATATTGATGAAAATTTGAATGAAGTAATTTACGAATGATGTAAATTAGAAGGTATGAATATCACATCACACTATTTCCCAGGGAAAAATGAACAGAAGCTCAGAAACAAAAGAATAATATGATAACATACATTTAAATACTTGCCAAACACAGGCAAGTACGCAGTAAACGCGTGAAAATAGTTCAGAATAAATATTTTTATGGCACAACTTATTTACTTAACTAATTAGTCTGTTAGTACAAAACTTAAAGAATTGACAGGTCTGTAGACAGAAATTTATTTCGGAGGCTCAGGCTTCAGTAAAAATATTTCAATGTCGTTTTCTTGTATAATGCATTATTAATTAATGGCAAATTAATAATATTTTACTCACAAAGTATTATCATCACATTTCACTGTAATTCCAATTGAGACTTCTTCAGAAATACGAGATAATTTAAAAATCGATTACAAATAAAAGTAGTTAACGTGTTTTGGATTATAACTCCCAATTTTTGCATAGAAGTAAAAAAAATCGTAAATTTGCAATTAATAAGCTAAGTACATAATAACTATAGTGCATAACTACTCGTATATATTGTGTTTACCTCAAACAGTTATTTGCGACTGTAGAATTGATTTTAAATAGTCAAGTTGCAGGGACCTTATTGATCCGACATTTATGCACCATTTACTTTAATAGTAACTACGTATATAATTAACGAAGACATTAATAGTCTGTCACTGAACCACGTAGAACTAATCAATCATAACTGTTCAACGTAATATGAGTAGCCAAAGTAGTTGCAAATATTTTTATCGAAACACACAACTCTCCGCTAAATGTACTGTTTCATGGTATTATCGAGATAAATGACTTTAAACAAACAGACAACTATCATACATTCAATACCGTTTTGAAGCTATTTAAGTGACGTGGTTCCATTTACAAGAAAAATTAAATAAAGTTCATATATGTTTCAGTGCTTGTTACTAAGATCTTCACCAATACTACGCATGTACAAACAACTGGGAAGTTTTCTCAAGTTGCTAACGTTCCTTGGTATCCGCCATACATATCAGGAGAAATTATGACATGAGATTACACAGACACACATTATATATAGTAAGTGTAATACCTACTCCAAGAATATTTGATTTAATGTCGACATTCAGTTTCGTGGTAAAACTGATTTTTGTCACACTTCTCATGGCGAGAAGGTCCTCGAACCAATCGTTATCTAATCTTTCATTTCACATTTTCACATGAAGTTGAGAAGGTACCTTAAAGTTGTGAGACGAATATATTGAGTATTTCCACACACTGCACAAGTGCGGATTGTACAGATATCATAACCATTTCCCAATGCACCTTTAAACCACAATGTATATAGGAACAAAGTGTCATACATGAATTATGTTTCCATGACATGATACCAATTTTCTACCACATTCGTTTCTGAAAAACGTAATTCTCCGAGGGAAATTACCGAAGATCCTTTTCTAACGTATTGAGATTCAACCGGCAGACCTGTTCTTCCACTAAGCCACATTTTTGTGGTTAAGAAAGAAGTGTCACGTTGGGGGAACTTGATGGCATCGGATCACCGAGTCCATGTACTAAAAAGAATATTAAAAATAAAAACAAGCCATCATTTTTTAATTCTTTGAACGAGTACGCACAATGTGTTTTTCAGTCACATTAGTTTGTGATAAATGTTCTTTTCCGAGATATACGAACTTTTCTCTTTCAAAACTATCATAAACTATTTCAAACATGTTCTATTGGTCACCTCTAGGTTTCCGGAGTTTGAAATGTGATGAATTGATTTTTTTCTCAGTTCATTTTGACCTCAATCGCGTGATGGAGTGTGCGCTAAAATTGCTATATTTGAACTAGAAAGGCATTGAAGTCGCCAAGTTTTGGAGTGGAATTTAAATAATAAACAAAATTTAACAAATGTGAGGTATGCTACGAGCGTAAATAATACAAGGAAGCCTCATTCTAGCACGAACTGAATCAACTTCCGCTGTGACAAGACATAATTATATACAATATTAAATATGAAATGCATTTCACTGAGCTTCTCTGACACATGGAAGAAACTTAAATTACAAAATTCTTACATACGAATACGACACAGTTATTCAAGTTAAAAACAGTTTCTTCAGCAGTTTCTTCGAACGGAAATGACTTCGTGACCATTTGGTAATGTAAGGACATTTGTAAATGCTGACACAACAAAAGACGGTATGAAAGAGGAAATTAATTTGAAGATATAAAACAAACGCATGACGAAAAAAAAATTACGGGTAGTGATCTGGAAATAATCACCCAGGCATGCTCAGCCTCAAGTAAAATAAACGTCAATATTAACAATCAAGTGTTCATACACCGGTACTAAAATACAGAAATATATAATATCCAATAACCAGAAGTATTTTTCGTCTAGACATCCCTTCTATCTTTAACATGCCTCATTAAGCCTCATCGTTTTACTTTTTTGGTTAATGAGTGGTATAGTGATTAAATGTACATTATGTATTACTAGTTCAGTTTATAATTAATGCAGATGTATGAATATAGTTCATCTCTTATTGTCACTGACATTTCAGAAAAGCTCAAAAACATTCAGTAATGATGTAATTTTTATGTCGTGATAGCTTTGTTTCATTGCAATTGCAAGTGAAACAGACGTAAAAAAAATTAAAAGGCAAGAGTACAAAACGTGGGGGGAACCATGACCAAGGCCAAATTTTTACTGCATTTGTCAGGCGCCTGGAGTAGTGCTGATTCAGTTTCACGTGTGATTCATTGTTAACATTGACGGAATACGCATGATGTCGAGGTCAATGAAACCTGTTTATTCGACGTGTTCATTAAAATCCTACCAATTACTTAATAAATGTAAATACGAATGTAACTTAGTAATTTACAAAGCAAACTTAGTCATGAAGATATAGTAAACGAAATCAACAGTTTTGAAGAATAAGTACTTTTTCCTCAAAATGATAATCTTAATCGAGAAAATCGATCCTCGTTTCTGGTAAATTCCTTCCCAAGATAAAAAAACCAACATAATTAATGTCACAACAGATATACATTTTTGCCGAAAAAAATTTCAATTCTATAAAATAAGACCCAGAAGAGATTGTTGTAACTAATTCCATCCCCAAAAAATTAATAACCCGTTGAAAACTGCACAACTAGCGATCACAAAGTGCTTCAATTACACTCAATCTCAACCTAAAATGCAGGAAGGCGTAACTGTTTTCGATCAGTTGCAGTAGCAAATCAACAGAATTTCCCAAACCACGTCATATTGGAAAATGCTTAGAAGAGACATTGATCAGTATAAATAATTTCCCCAGAAACTATGAAGGATTGGCGGAGACGGAAATCCCGAAATACTTAAGTTTCTCGATTGTAATTCATTGGAAAGATCTTAAACTGAAGGGTTTTTTATTGTAAAATAAATTGAAAACACTATAATCTAAGATTAAACATCTTGTCAATAATGTACGAAAAATTGCCGTATATTCCTAGAAAGTTTTGTAACATCTCTGTCACAAAATACAAGACATACACTTCTTACTATTAACAAAACATAGTGACGAAGTGTAACGCAGTCTCAAAATGTGGATAAAACCCTCAACAAATTATCTTCATGTATTCTGTTTTAATTTTTAATAATACAACAAAAGAAGAAAATCATAATGATATAATCGTCCGCACAGCACAGTGGGGAGAATATTTTGTATTTTCCAATTGCATGTAAATAAGCAAATAAAATAGCAATGTAACAAAATTGGTAAAATCTCTTGAGAATTTTTACTAAAAAAAAGAGTCAAGTTGGGCTATGATGGATCAATTTCTAAGCATTTAATTAAATTCCTTCGTCACACCTAGATCTACAAGGAATCAAAATGAATCATGAAAGGCGGATTAGTAAAGAATAACACCACAATGCTTACAATGGATTTTTCAGAAATCGAAAAGGTTTACGTGCAACGAATTATAGAGAATCATCAACGTAATGTAATATTTAATTAATTTTATAATGAATGGTGAGATTTGAAGAATGGGATCTATTCGTCCGACCAATCCCACGTTTTGGAGCGAATGGGTAAGGAGATACTCTGGGATGGACAGAGATCAACGGGATAGAGCACAGACACGTGTATGGAATATATGTTTCCATGTGAGTATTCCCTTATCTAGATCAGTCGGGTGGAGAATCGAACCCATGCTCTTTATCTAGTGCACTAGGAGCAAAACATATCACAACGCCAGCACTGTATTGTCATCATTCATAAATTTGACATCTAGCTTTAACGAGTCTTTTCATCGTCAATATACGTTTTCTAGTCACTTTATTTTTGTTTTTAACTTAATATCCATTTCTTTTCATTTAATATATCCTACTTTTAATTTCAAACTAGTGGTGCAAAACTATTGCACATATTTTCTCATATACGTTCCTCAGTCTGGACTATTGAGCGGCATTAAAGCATTCTATTGGGAAAGGGATGATTTTCATATGTTACTCCATATTTTGATCGTCTTCATTATACCCAATTCAAAAAGTTTATTAAAGAAATATTTTACTAGCATTTATAGAAAAGAATCTCTAATATACAAATTCTGTTTTTTCGTTTTTGGGGGAGATAAGATCAGCAAGATTTATATTCTACCTCAAAAGATATATTTATTAATAAATATAAAGATAAATAGGATATTATTAACGCGAGAACAAAGCCAGCAGACCATAAATATTCTTATAAAATTTAATTAGGAACTAAAGAGTTAATTTTTTTGCAATTTGAAATTTCAAAATTATATTCATAAACACTAATCGTATCTATTAAATATTTCGATTAAATAGGTGATACTGTTTGTTTAATTTACTTCCAGTTATTTCGTAACGTTCCTTATCTATCTCGTCAAAGAATTCTATAAACGTTAAAATATATTTTTAACAATAATATTATTTCTAATAATTGAAACTGATATAAAGCATTGAATTTTAAAAAAATAGAATTAAAAAAAAAATTATCAAACATTACCTTCAAAACAACAAAAAACACATAGTCGAGGTAATATAGGTAGATCGCAAATGAGACTGTTATTCTATATCCCTTGTAAGCAGACAGAAATTATTTTACTGCGTCTATATATGTTTCAAGCGAAATACTGCCAATGCGGATGTAATGCATACTAATTCTACTTTACGTACAGAAAATTTAAGCAAAATCGTTGGATCAGTTTTTGAAAAATATTCAAAAATGAATAATTTTGACCTTAATGTGAAGCGTCCTTTGTTTTAAAGCAAAAACAAAATCAGAGCACGTGCATCGACAACAAGTACTCGTTAATAAATATGAATTAAATTGATTCATCCATTTACTCAGAATCGCTGCGCACGGACGGACAGACAGGACAGACGGGCGGACAGACAGAAGGTAGCAAGGCAGGACAGGCCGACGTTATGCCAAAAACAACTTTTTCGGAATCAGGGGTCACCAAAATTGATCTTTCCGCAAAAATCTCGTTTCCGAATTTCTTCACGATTACAATACTTTATATATACTACGAATATGAGAAGGCAGAAATAATGATTTTGTTTGTTTCAAATTAATTATCGGTACTGAAAGACAACTAGGTGACTGGTATAGTACGAACAGCATGAGGTTATAAACGTTTATGTTGTATATTCTTTATAGATGTTGGAAATGTTTCACCGGTTACTATCACAACATTACAACCATTATCAACTAGTCACATCAAAATACAGAAATAGATACACTTAAAAATAGCGATTCAACCACAGCTTCCGCAACACTAAACCAAATAAGGCGTGTCGGAATATATTGTCATTCTTACATATGATACCTGTAAATAACTCTTATCTGTGTTTTGAGAACTAGATCTATAACCCCATTTCCACCCCCCACCAAGGGGTGCTAGAGGAGTATTTGTTTCACGAGGCTTGAGTTCAAACTTAACACGCTATCGGGATTTCACTATCAACTCAGCGATGCCGAAAATTATGGATTCGTCACTGGTATGCGATGTTCGATTTTTTTTCATGGCATCCCCTTCCCTAGGTGTCCTAGAGTTTATACAGACTGAATGTGAACTTTGAAATTAAGTGACATTATCGAAAACTCCAGCGGCCCCGAAAACTACAATCTCAACACTAATATCGGTCACGTACGATCATTTTTACCTTTCACTCATTGTCATCCCCAACGCAAAGGGTGTTCTTTCTTTATAGGGGGTTATCGCGTACTTATGTGGCATAGAGGGTGTCACTTCACTTCTGCGGTCCCAATAATGATTTATTCAACACCAATGTCGGTTTTGTTGCTGTTGATTTTTTTGACTTTCATTTTTTGATTGTTTACCTGTTCTTCATTTCCACCCCTACCCCAGGGACGCTAGGGGTATATTATCTGCAATGTGGACTGACTGAACTTACAAAGAACCAAGGACGTTCCTATCCATCTCAACGGCACCGAAAAGTATGATTTAGAATCTAATATCAGATTTTCCCATTATTTTTACATTTCATCTCCCTCACCCTCTCCCTAGGGGTGAAAGGGATATCTTACCCCCCATAGTGCTTGTTGTCATATAGTATGTCATCTGTGTATCAATTTTGGTTGTAATTGCTCCAGGCACTCCAGATTTATGGTAGAACACATATATAAAACATTCCAATCCCCATTTCGCCCCCTTAGGGGTGGATTTTCGTAAAATCCGTTCCTAGCGGATGTCTACTCCCTAAAAGGAATATACCTGCCAAATTTCAAATTTTCCGGACTTTGTAGTTTCTGAGATTTCGTGTTTAGTCAGTCAGTGAGTGATATTTCGCTTTCATATATATAGATACGCGTTTGCAATTTCAACTCCTATTATCTTGACATAACAGGGATGTATGAGCTATTTGACGCCTGGAAAAATTTACCAAGATATTTTGATGTATATATTCAAAACAGGAGGAATTTTAACATGCATTCTTCATCATCGTAAAGAACTGGAATAATACTTCCAACATAATATTGGTCATATTCGCATATTTCCAGAGTGGGTCCTAAAATTAGGCTAAAAACAAATCAATAAAACAAAAACAAAAAAAGACCCGTATAATGAACAATGTCCAATATATCAAATTTTCCCGTCGTCTATGGAATAATTTGTACCATATGTATGTTTACGAGTATATTTAAGAGAGCAGACGTAAAATATAGCCACAAAAACATCTCTTAATATTTTTAATACCTTAAATTTTGCCTAGTTCTAAGAGTGAAAATTATGCTCTTTTTCTTTCAATTATTCAAACTCAACGATCTCTTTTCCCCTGACTATACGACGAAAGGGTTGAAGATACAGGACAGAAGAAAACGTCCCTTGTGCTTAACGAAATTACTCAGTTTTTACTAAACTCTCAAAACTAAAGATATTTTATCACATTGGGGTTGCTTATTGAGAGTACTACACGCCTTTAAAAATGCATGAACAGCTTATAAAACTAATATATTATATTTTTTAATGAATACTGGAAATGCCAAATTTCATTTTAAACTGAAAAATTGAAAGGGTTTCTTTATCTAATGTGATCACGTGCACAGGCAAAATTTCGTCTGTTTATAATGTTTCACATTGACAAGATTCATGGCTTATCTAATAATACTAAATTTACTACAAATACCTTCCGACGCTGAAACTATTATACTTCATCGTTCATACACATCACACTTAAATATGTTAAACAAGGAAAGATAAGTTACCTCAAAACATATTTCTGATATTCTATAAGCTATTCCTCGATTATATTTTAACTAGAAATACACTGCTTATGATGGTTTACACTAGTTAACGATAATTTGCAAAGTATAGTACCGCTAAAGTGCAACAGATCTTATACTTAAAAATTCCGAGTAGATCAAGATCCTACTTTTCTTTGTCTTTCTATTTTTTATTACGACTTAAATATTTAACTCACAAAAAATTAAGCATTTATGGCAATAAAACAGTAAAATTATTTTCAGTCTGAATCAGGAAACAAGCAATTAATGCCCTTTCTCTACGAAAGAAGAAATTAAAAAAAGTTCGCGAAAGAACTAACTGTAATTGTTTTTGGCGGTTTACTACGGAAACTAGTAGTTTCACGGAGTTCGATGACACTGGTTGTTTCGAAAGCAAATTCCAGCGAGATGAAAGAAAAAGACTTACTCCCCTCTAACTTCACACGCACGATTCAGCGCACAGAAAGAAACGTGTCATTTCACAATCGATTAATAAATACTTCCTGCAACACTGAGGTTAATTCAAAAGTAGAAAGAACAAATAAATCTCCCAGGTACGTCAGACCATACAATGCCGGTGGGAAGAATGGACCAACAATAATGATACAGAGTCGTGGAAAGCTGTCAGAAGGAAAGAAAGGATTAAGGAAAAAATTATACCGAAATAATTTATGTTAATCTTCTCCAAAAAGTATCTCAAGGAATTTTTTATATTGAACAGCAAAATCTCATAATACTTTGGAATATTTACATCTTCTCATTAGTGCTCTACCTCCAACATAGCTGTCATCAATATAAACTGGTTTTGCATTTACTTGGTAAATGAATAATCCCTGTCCCGTACGTGCATACATAATTCAATCCATCTTTATTTTTTATTTCATTTGCTTAGATTACATCGATTTTTGTCCATAATTTATTGGCAGTAATTTTATGCAAATAACTTCTCCCTCAAAGGTTTCGAAGAACTGACGAAGTGTTACTTTCTTCTTCGAGACTGTAAGTAGCTCAGGAGATTCTTACATAATGTGCTTTCTGTGGATTCACGTCATTGTTTGAAAAGTTAAAAAATAAATAAAAAAGGTTCCATCAGAAATCAACACAGTAAAAAAATAGGTTAATATTACGATGTACTAACAACCTCATATAGACCACCATTCTAGAAATTCTACCACCATTCTACAACAGACGAAACTCAGTGGGAATAAGTAATTGGTCACCAATTGGCGCCAAGTCAAACATTTCTCTTTGATAAGTCAAACTTCTCACATAACAAGATGTTTTTCGGGAAATTGCTTGTCGGAATTAATCAGAATCTAAATGGGAGTACTTCTTACTGAAATGAAGAACTGATCTATTATATTACCAGAATCAAATATTTAGAGTCCTAAAAGAATCCTTGAGAGCAGATGAAATTATAAGAAAAAATTCATCTAATATACGAAACGTTAAGTACACCATTACAAGGCATACACGACAAAACCATTCTAGCAGTGCACAAGCATTCGTAGAATACATAAAAATGAACCCTAGCAGTTCGGCTAGAAAGCGACTCCCGGTCAAGTCATGGACGTTTTACCAATATGAACAACCGACACAGCTCTCGGGTCCTCGAAGCTACGTATGGAAAGAGAACAAGGTCCTTTGTAGCAGCCAAATCAGCTGCACCTTGAGGCTAAGCCCTTTCACCTGCTTTCTCGTGTCGACTTCAACCAGATACTGAGTTCTCCTGTTCACTAAACCCTAGGGACCATGTAGGGACCTTCATGGAGAATCCCCTCAAGTTACTTGTAGATTGTATTGTAAGGGCTTATTTTTCAATACGGACAATTGTTTCTATTTATAAACTATACTTTTCATATCCATATTTTTCTAATATTTAATATCATTTTGATTAAATAGAGTAACGAGGTCGTGATTAGTGGTGAATAAAAACAATTCAAACCTTGTGGAAAATGATGTAGCGATGATCGATTGTTTAGCTTTAGATTGTTTAGATGTGTTATGCTTTACGAAACGGGAGAGCATTCATTAGTGAAATCAGAATAAATCAAGACACGAGAACGCCGTTCTTGTTGGAGTATATATCGCGGATAGAAAAAGGGGTAGCCTATTCAAAGCAAATAATTAACCAAATTTGTAATTAACCAAATCTACAAGTTCCCACTCAGACCTCCCGAAGCCACGTACTTAGTTAACTCAGCAGCCACCATAAGAAGAGGCGTCACAAAATTGTCCTTAAAGAAAGTTTTAATTAAAATAGTGAATTATTTCCAAAGGGAAAGTTACAGATGATTTAAACTATTGTTTAATTTTTTAAGTTCCGATTTCACAAGTTCTGGTTAAACTCCTTGGCATTAAAATGTATTTATCAACAATTCAAAATTAGAGATAGCTGATTCCTAACTTGTGGAAGTATTGGTTCGAACATTAAATTAATAAATAACTTTATTGTCAAAAAAGCAGATGCAAACTGCGTACGACCACGTGGGGGATAATAAGCTAAGTTACGTTCCGGAAACAAAGACGTATTTTATATAAAAGATAATATTTATAAAATTTGTGTTGTAAAACCATGATTTTCAAACAGAATTGCTCATCAGATCTCTCCCCGGCTAGCTCCCCCCCCCCCTTGACTACGGTCTATATCCGCCACAGATCTTTTCATTTCCGATCAAGGGTCCAAGGGCAGTGGCGGATTTAATATTTATAAAATAAATTATTTAATAAATATTTACTGGTATCCATTTACTATTCCAAAACGAATTGTAGATATTATGCGCAATAAATATTCGAGATTAATAGAACAAAAGTATTAATGACATTACCGCCCATGGAAAATCCGCCGCTACCCGAAGGAAAACTGGAGAAAAACCCCGGCCAGGATGGGGCTTACATAAACAAATTTATAGAACAAAATAAGAGCAGCGCACTGCAGTAGCAAACAAGTGTTTCCTAATATTGTAAGAGACGCGACGCAGCCACCGCAGCCGCGCAGGTGCTCTACCACTCTTCCTCTGTATTATCAGCGGCAATAACAAGCTGGCATCGCGTGCAAAGACTTCGTTTCAATGCACACCCAGAAGAGATGAACCACGGAATGTGAATCCGGCCAGCGGCAGCAACACGTCACACGGCCACGGCTACGCTACACCCAGAGCAGAAACCGGTTTTCGCCAACGTTTTTTATCACGGTTTTTTCACTACTCACAGATCAGGAGAAGAAGGAAGAGGAGGGAGGGGAATAGTTGGAAAGGGATAGTTAGGCAACGGTAAAATTAACTTGAGAGTGAAAAGGAAATGAAACGTGACATGGAGGAATGGGGGAGCCAAAGAAGAAATACATGAACTCGAAAGAACGGAACGGCGAAGTAAGCAGAGTAGATGAGAAAAGGAACAAAATATTCAAACAGAAGAAAAAGTAACATTTCATTATTCAAAAATATAACAGAATTAATTATATGGTAAATAAGTAATTAAATTATATTGCGAGGAAGTGTTTTGTTTTAAATTAAACTAAAATCACTCGTCACCCAAAGTCATAAAACGAGATCAATTCACTTGCATACACATCCATTAACATAATTAAGAACGTAATGAAACCAATAGGAGAGAGACGGGTGAAATTGAGAGTGGAAGCAGACGCTCAAGACTGCATGACTCATCCTACATTCTCTTTCCAGATGCTGTTCATCTCTTCATGCCAAAGCAATGACGCTATGATGTTAGCCATGTGTGCGACAAAACGATGGAGTCACGGAATCCGATGAGGAAACGTGGCGAATTTTATATGCATAAAGCCTTGACATCGGGAAGTTTTAAGCTTAGAAAGAATAAGACGCTTCGTTTTAAAACTCGCATGAGTATGAACAAAGATAGCACTATTATCACGATTTAAACAATGTCTTTTACTATAACTCTCCACAGGAAGCGAATCTTAGAAAAGATTAAAACTCTTCTGATGTAGGCAATTTTTTGTCATACATCGCAAACCAGACCAACTTAATTATCTCCAACTTTTCTTGAGTGCTGTTTCACTCGACAAATTTATAAATCACTATTTTCTCAATATTATCACACATGTACATAAGCGCAATACCTAATGCTTAATGTGACGAGATAGTGGAAGGTGGTTCCAACATGGAAGTCTGGAATGGGAGAATGCAGGGGTTTAGTGAGTAAAAGATTTCTTATATTACGCATTGAGTTTGCGTGTATAATTAATCACTTGTATCGAAACGTCGTGTCATATTTTAATTGTGCATTTAAAATTTGTTTATTAAATTGACATTCAGTGAAGAAAATTGTATGCTTAATTTCGTGGATTTAAATTTATTTTAATTCTTTTATACGTATATGACACGTGGAAGGAAATAAATTTTCTGAAACGTTGGCAAATATATAAATCTGACCTTACCTCAACAATTCATTATTGGGGTCAATTATTGATCTAAACAAATATTGATCCTCTTATTTTTCTCTTTCTTCCCTATAAGGTATCCAGGTATCCCTTGCCAAAACAGAAAATTTTCTTATTCAAATAAAATGATACATTTTTTACAAGAGGCAAACATTTTATGGCGTACACTATGCTGATTACATAAAACTTTCTATAACATGTAATAACTTTCGGTCAGGTGAAAATGGCGACGAGCCGGGAATCGAACCCGGGACTCCTGCTTTGATCGCAGGGGTGTTAACCACTACACCACCCATTCGCCTTCCACTGTACACCATTTCCACCCAGACGAAACGAACGGGCGGTGTAGTGGTTAAAACTCCTGCGATCAAAGCAGGTGTCTCGGGTTCGATTCCCGGCTCGTCATTTTCACCTGACCGAAAGTTATCACATATCTTCTCCACGTGTAGGGTACACGGAAGAAATATGTACTTTCTATAACATGTTCACATAAGTATAGGTCGATGCAGTTTAACTTTTCTTCAAATTGAGAATCGTCCACGTGTTACCCACCTTCTGTCAGTAAAATTCTAAGAACACATGTTTAAGACTGAAAAATAATAATGCCAAAACATAGAGAAGAAATCCTGAGAAAGACCATCGTCCAGACTAATAGGTTTCCTAGAACCTTCTAAAGCTACAAGAAAGATACCTTAGCTAAAGAAAAATAAACATCATTCTGGTATCGACAGGAACGTGTTCCCTTCATGTAATTCTAGAAAATCACTACGACAACCATAATATATTATTCTCACACTACTACTTAAGATATAACTAAAATCTCTGCAGTATGTTTTTACTTACAATACTTTTATTACACATTGTGTAATGAAAGTATTGTAATCGGTCGAGAAAAATTTTTTTGAGGTCTATTCAGATCTTTACGAATTGGCTCCAGGAGAACCTATTTCAAATTTTGGCGATGATGTCCAATGTGTATGTATGTATAAATAATTTGAAACCTGTGTTTTTTAATAAATTATCTTGTTTAATTTTTTTAATATTATGATTTCTGTTTTGAAGTTTTATTCTTAAATGTTTATTTTTCGTTGGGTGTTTAGGGCCATGATTTTCTTGTATGAATTTTAACTGGAAAGTTGAGTGGGGCACACTCTAGATTTTTTATTTAATGGAGTTCTTTCTTCATTGAATTTTCTTAGAATCCAGACAGACCTGCAGCTCAGTATAATGTCCAAGATTCAAAAAAATTGCAGGTTCATTTTAAGTGTTATCAAGATTTACAATATCTGTAAGAATCTTCATCGCATGTCATATGGACAATATATTTTCTATTAATATGCCTCTACTTTCAGGAGAGTTACATTCAAAAGCTTTCTGGAAGCAAATTGCGAATACTTTCTCTCATATGAAAATTATTTTGGAGATTATATAGCCGATTTATTGCAGTTTTACTCCATAAGAGTTACTCCATAAAGCACATTAAAACAATCACACACAAATTGGCGAATATGACAAAATGTCGAATTCCTTTCCCTTTAATAGATAATTTGGAAAGAGTTTTGTAAACAATTTAAACAGAAAACTTTAGTATATGGCAAGTTACTCGACATTAGGTCGAAACTCTAGGAACTGGCTTCAACTCGAAAAGTATGCATAACTTAAAACTTAAAATATTCAGAGTATTGACAACCATAGGCTTGGCATAAAAGAAGTTAAGTGCAAAATTAAGATAATGCACACTTAAAATACTAGCAACATTTGAAATTAACGCTTAAAACAAAGTCCAAAAATATGGAAACAAAAAATCGCGATGAGAAGGAAATGACAATTAAAGAAAGAAAAGAAAACTCGAATTACAAGAAAGAGATGGGAACCAATTGGGAAAAAAATATCTACTAACTGCTTCAGATTTATTCAGAAATATTGGTGCGTCGTAAGATGAAAATCCTTTTCCGAGAAGTGAGTTTGCACATCGCTATCAACTGTCCACTTATCCATGAGGAGTCAAAGCCTTCCACTGCGGGGATTCAGTCCCGTTACAGATTCTCCTCGTGTTACTTCCTCGGCAAGGCGTGTAAACGGTCAGGTCCGCGACAAGGAAGCAAACGACATTCAGCGAAGTGAATCCTCGCCCGAGGCATCAGCTGTGTTACTCAGGCAAAAGCGGTGTCTCGGAGGCTAAGCGACGATGACGAGGAGGGGGTGGGTGGGAAGGAGAGAGGGAGATAGAGCGAAGACGGCCTCGAGCTTCAGACTCCGATTCGAGGCCCGGCGGCGGCGACCGCTGCTCGCTTGCGTCGCCGGCACGCAGAGCCAGCCGGCATAGCCGCATTCCCTCACGCAGGAGCGAGCGCGGACTGGTGGACACCGGCGGAGGACGCAGCGGCAGCGGCATCCACCCGTCCACCGTCGTCGCCATGCGCTCGATGGCTCTGTACACGACATGAGGCCTGCCGTCTTCGTCGACGAAGACATTTCTCGTCAATGTCAATGCTCTCTCATCCACTCCGATCATCACGCGAAATCGTGTCTGCGAAGTTATGACCATGAATCTTAATGACTAAGTCATACAAACATTTCACGCTCATAGGCAAATAGTTAATTACTTAGATTCATTAACAGTAAAGGCAGTGCTTATCGTGAATAGATCACAATCTTAGGTTTTCTTTTGTTAACTCTCAAGACACTGCAGATTGATAATTATTTCATGCTAATATTAAGATAAATTTATTGATCAGTCAAATACCAATATTGACTAATGAGGAGGAAGGAAGAATGAAAATGAATCTCAGTATCGCAAGGAAAGGTAATGCTTTTTGTTAGTTTTTACATGGTTTCACAATGTACAATTTATTATTATTATT
This sequence comes from Laupala kohalensis, assembly GCA_002313205.1. NCBI lineage: Eukaryota > Metazoa > Arthropoda > Insecta > Orthoptera > Trigonidiidae > Laupala > Laupala kohalensis. The sequence continues at coordinate 2,180,159 of NNCF01128432.1, forward strand.
ATTATTGAGAAAATATTACTCTAGATAGGTCAAGGTTAGCGAGCTCACTATCCACGAGTATAACCCGGATTTGATTTCCAGTGGAGACAAAATATTTGTAGCGTTTCTTTCCAAAGTCTCAGTTCATGTGACTGAGATTATGGAAAAGTGTATACGGCAATATGGGATTGTAAGCATGGATATGCCAATCTACATTATACCGTTCCCCCAAACGTACATCAAGAGTGGCTGGTAAGAAAACTCTTGCGAGGTCTCAGTAGCGCTCATTATCGAGGTCCAGAGTAAGCCAATTTGAGAATACAAACAATTATGGGGTAACTACTCTTTCCTTTATAACTTTGTTTCATCAGACACGATCCTATCCATGGTGGAACTGCACTTTCATTACTTGCACAAATATGATGCTTTCAGCTAGGAAAACAAATGAATTCAAGACATAAGAAAACAAATATTACTTCAATATTTGTATCAACAAAAAATATTATTTTAACATTAAAAACATTGCTATATCTTTAAAGATTTAATTTCCCGGTAACAGTACAGAAACTGAGCCGTAAGTTCAGTAATGACCATTGGGACACGTTCCAGATGTTTTCCTACAAGTTCTCTCTCTCTCTCTTTCAAACAGTTCGACTAAAGGGCCAGGAATTACTAGAGGGCATTAGGCTGGCCGAGACAGACTGGTATCCCCCGTTATATCTGGTTTTCCTGACTAGTGCCGCTACTTTTCACTTCAAGTACCCCATCCCACGTGTGGGTAAACACTACAAAAACTGGGTTCCCGACAGGAATCCGTCTTCAGACAAAACAAGTTGCGACATTGCATTAATAAACCAGGCGCCTCAAAAGCCTCCACCCCGCATTACACGCAAGTGACGTTTGTAATTCCATATCGTCTGAGTTCTGTTCTCGATTTTGCCATAGGTTTTGGTGAAAGGACGATTTTGCACAATTCGACTTAATCGAAGAACATTCATTTGTCACGGACCGACCGTCCAGAATTAAAGATAGCTCCACCCTAAACGTGCTATTTTCGTGCTATGCAAATTAGTCATGTTTCGAAGGACTGTTGGTTACGGTGCTCGCGAAAGAAGAGGACAAGTGGGTAGGGAGCACTCGGTCCGGTTGATCCGCTCTGAAGAACAGGTGGGCGGCTGTTGCTGCTATAGTGGCACTGCCTAATTTTGCAAGGCTCTTCCTGCGAGCGATGGATTGGATTTCCATCGGTCAAGAGTTGCGGTCAGTCACACGACGACCGACGACGTTTGCCAGGCGTGAAGAGTAGAATCAACACGGAAGAGTTGTGAAAAGTAAAGAAGTACCTGCCAGGATTTGCATCATGATCTGAATTAAGAGTACTGTACTGTTGTCCTTCCGGTATGTAGCCGTGCATAAATAACGCAAAAATTATCATTTAAACACCCCCCTCTATAATGCTCCTGTAACGGTACGTCTTACCTCCAATAATTACATAACGCCAGCTCTACCTCTCCCCATTGCATTGGTAAGAAATTTTTTTGTTGCATTTCAAACAGTGAGGACAAATTTTGATTCACTGGCGTAATCGTTAGTCTCTCATTGATCTATGCACTCATGGCGTATTTCAGTACATGGATTATAGTGATTATTTATGAGTTAAAAGCGCCTTTTAAAATATAAAGTTTAAGACTTTACCGACATACGTTTCACTACGCCTACCACGCAGTAACGATATTCCCCCCCCAAGGGTACGGTATTTACAGACGGCTCATGTAGAATAAAGCTGAGTATGTTCTTGTCAGTTTTGTCGCATGATCATCTATGCCATATCATCCTCTCAAACAGAAAAATCACAGTTATTCCGCAAAGTATCGTAAGTCAACAGAAAGTTCTAATGAATTTATCATACAATAATAACTGATGTCACCAGGAGATTGACTTGGTCTCATTCCGACTGTCTCATACAATTTCACGAAGATAGACAAAGGATTATCACGAGATAAATATGGTAAATTTCCCAACCAATTACCAAATAAAATTATATCTCTTCAAAAATAGCTCTCCCACATAACCACCTCCGTTTTCACTAACCTCGCTCATTAAACTGCCAGTACGCACGTAGGGCTCTTACGCAAAATGTATCAATGTCGTGCAAGACGGGTAAAAATTGAGATAGCGTACTGTTTCATCTAAATTATTTCGCACATTTTTTACCATTTAATTAATGTCCATCACATGATATTGAATCATTAGTCACATAAACAGTTAAAATTCAAACATTCATCTGAACACGTAATACATATGTGAAGAAAAGCAATTCTAGAGGCGCTATCTGAATTAGGACCTCCAACAAAATTTAAATCTATATTGAATGATTGTGTCATGAATTGAATGAAAAACTTTGAAATCGGTAGTTTATTATAGTTTCCTCTTTATTAATCCTTTGAAATCTGTAACTTACTATATTCCATACTTAAATGAAACCTTCGGTATTTAAGTTACGTACAGTTTGCAATGTATTGGTAGTTATGAGGTAGTATGTTTCGCTAAGAATCTTGAAAGGATATTATTTGATCCTTAAATCGTAGATGCTAAATGGGAATTTCGTTGTTTCTGAATAGTGCGACATAATAATGTTTTCTGGAATTTAACTATTCGATTTTATTGTAACACTTTAAAAATAACTTTCTTGATCGGAGCACATGCACACGCTGCGATACAGAAATGGGAACAATTATTTTCAAGAATTATTCCACACAAGTCATAATTTTACAATGAATTCAAATAAAATAAAACGGATACACAGTTTTCAATAACCTTAAAAATGTTAATACAGTATCAATGTATTACCATTCTCAACATAATATTGACAAAAATTAATTTAAAAATAAAAAATTCCACCGATTCATACAAACCATGGATCATGTTAATCTATAAAAAATTCCACCGATATTCATTCAACTACAAAGTAATGACGGAAAATGCGTATGCATGTCATGAATATACCTATTCAGTCCCGTGAAAGTTATATTATTTTGTTGTCATTTCACTTTTATCTGAATTTTTTTCGATCTTTTTTTCTGTGTTCCAGGGGAAGGATTTACTAACTTTACAAGAACGCAAATAATAGAAGAGAACGGTACAATTGTACCGGCGAGGATTCAATAAATTTACAAACTAATATAACTTTAAGGTTAATTAAAAATACAATTCAAAAACTGGATTCTAAAAACAGAACTAAGACAATACCACTAAATTAAAAATAAAATTGAAATATCAAGATATAAGACATACTTTCCTTTTTCAATAACCTTCTACATTAACTTGCCCTGAACTCAGAAATGATCTTAACACAAAAAGTAACATTGTATACGAGTAGAATATGAAATAATTTGCCTTAGTTACAGAGATCGAGGATGCAGGGTCCTAACACTACTCTGGTTGAAAACACCTGATGCGTTTTAACGTTGAGTGCAGCGCATTCCTAAAACGCATAGCTGGCGGCAGCAACGACGAAACCCGCTTCTACTCCTACAAAGCTCAAGCGACGTCAGTGACCAAGGCGATGGTGTCATCCGTCTCGCCTCCACCACCTCCTCCTCATCCGAGATTTCTAGGTATCCAGCGATAAGTGCGAGGAACGATTACGCTAACTACGGAGGTGTTATTTAAAAGGAGAACATGAATTGAGGCAAAAAACCGATTCCCTGACAATTTCAGAGCCAATTTTCGAGAAGCGCTTCCAACAAAAGAGTTATCGCAAACAAATTCAGTGATCATCGAATATGTAGGGAAAGTGGTTTACGAACATTTGTTGTCAATCGCCTGTTCGGTAGTGACCATAATTAAATCCTTCGAGAAACATGAAGCATCGTTTGTTGTTATTATCCTGGTACCATCAGCAGATTTCTGCTCCTCCGATACGATCGTAACATTTCAATAACGTGATGACAATATAATGGTTCGAAAAACTTTAAAAAAATTTCTTTGATGATCAAGAAACCAAATAAGCAATGCGTACAAATATACACCAGCCTTAACGATATTTTTCCTGTGACTAGTGGTCTCTATAACGATTCTCCTTGTAACGATAATCTCTATAACGATGAAATGAACGAGTTGTTTGATTTGCCTTAACAGTAATGTCTTTATTATTTCTCTACACCGATATTGCTCTCTCTTTAAAACGATAGTATTTCATTCGTTCAAGTCGTTTCACCTCAAGATGACGTCAAATAGGACTTTAAAATTTAAATCAGGAAAGTGTACAAGTAGAAATATGCAATCGCAGGCTTCCGCGGCAAAAATATCTTGGGTTCCGGTGTAAAAAATATCTTGGGGCGGGACTGCTGCCGCGTCAAGTCTAGGTGCTGACGTTTCGACCTTCATGCTAAGAGCATTCGCTCTACAGAAGACTTCAGCATGGAGGTCGAAACGTCCTCGATACTTGACGCGGCAGTAGTCAGGAAGTCAATATATTTTTTATGTGTAGAGTTATAAAACGAACGTCATCATGACAGCTAACATGACAGGCTTAGTAAAGAGGAAATTGCTAGAGATCGGGAAGTCCTGATATCAGTGTTGTTTTAAAATTGTGCAAGCAAGTGTGCTTGTACGACTTCTCAGCTACTTGAAGAGATCCGAAAATGGGACGCTTATCTCAAAGGATATAGGATCTCCTACTACTAGTCGACAAATACCCTGCACAACCTTTAATCACTGATCTTCGAAACAGTGCTTTGTTTCTCGCCAGATATGGTGCAAATAGTAGGATATAATAGGGGAAACATATGTAGATACAACAGAAAATACTAAATCAGATTAATTATTGTAATGTTTTACTCGTAGGTAATATTTCTCTACTAAACGGCATTTACGTTACGGCATTACCTTCTGGGGCAATTCCGGTCAGAGTATTCAAACATTCAGAATTCAGAAGAGGATAGTTCGGATAATTTGTAAATCTCATCCCCGAAACTCTTGTAAACCTTTATTCAAGGAATTAAATGTCTTAACACTTCCCTGCTTTTATATTTATGGAACAGTCGTGTTTGTTAAGACCGAATTACTGAAGTGCCACCCTTTCTAAATACAAAACAGTCTCGTTCACGAACACAATACTCGCAATAGTAATAAAATTCATCGCTCTAGAGTGTCAATCACTCTTTGCCAAAAAGGACCGTATCATTCGGAACGTTCTATATAATTCCCTGCCCATATTATTAATTATTAAATTGAGTCTCTACACATATAAAAATATTATGAAATTGAGTCTCTTCAACTATTTAGTATTTTAATACAAATCTAAACTTATTTATTACTTAGTGTTAAGGTAATGCAATACCAAATGCTAGTACCTCCATATATATTTCAGATTATTAGACCCTAATGAAAATAAACGTACTAACGGTCTTTATCGCTGAATTCAATTTAATATTTTATTATGTATTATTTGTTTTCGAATAGCTTGTCCACGACTTGTAAAGAAAAAAATACTTAAGCAAGTACTTACTTATCAATCAGTCCCTGTCCTATGAAATTAATTGATATCCATCTTTATGAACTTTTCATGGGACAAGTTTTTTGAAGACACAATTCAACATAAATATCAAATCATATTCAGTGATAAAGATAGTAAGAACGTTTATTTTTATTATCTACTAATGTGAAACGGACGTATTAGCATTTGGCATTGCATTACCTTAATAAAAAACAAAAGTTCTCCATTCATTTTATTTCACGACTTAAAAGCTTGTTTTTAAAAAGGTTATTCATTTATTATTTCTCTATCTCTCCATTACTACTCTTTTTGCATAGATCGGACACCTAAAACCACAGTGCGGTTTTGCAGGTCCAGACACGTATTTACTTCGATCATATTATGTCAGATTAGTAGAAGACTTGTGGTTTATTAATAATGAATGGATCGTGATAAACTGGTATTAAAAGGGAATATGTGGACAAAAATAGTATTAAGGTTTCGAAGAGTATCGTGTCAAAAGATTAGTATACTTCTAATCCTCCCGAAGCGTCCTTGCAAGAACAACGATCAGAGTCGAACGATGTTGAGACGAGGAACTGTTTTCCTTGTTTATCAAGAGCATCACGCCCGACCTTCAAGAGGACACCTTTAACCTGGATCTTCATTGGGACAAGTACTTTAAATGTGTCGTTAAGAGTAAATCTATCTCGTTGCGCCACAGAGAACGAGCACTTACAAAATCACATAAAATCCGGATCAGGCTAACGTAGGTGTGCAAATGACTTAAAAGCGATAACACAGGTACACAAAAAATAAAAAATGATCTGCACCAAAGACTAGACCAATGTATCCTTATGTATTTTGACTCGCTGAATCCGAATCCGGAACCTGAATTGCTCCATCACACTCCATTTTCTTTAAAATCTCGAAAAACCACCTTTAAGTTAAAAAATAGGAAAATCTTGCTTTTGGAGAGTTCAGCATTAGATATAACTTTCCAAATCGGCCAAAAATGATTTTACAATATATTTCTTGATGCCCCGAATCCGAATTCGGAGCCAGAGTATTTCAGCTATATGATATTTAGCGAGATGAGGGCATTGAAAGCTGTAAATATCATTTCTTACCTGTAAATATTCCAGGTAAGAAATAATGTTTCCATTACTACTTTTTCCTTTTGTAACGAACTATTGATTTATCTTCAAACGATCTATGCAACGGATTTCTTTTTCTATTCAGTGTTTTTGCTTAGTTTTCACTTTTAAGCAACCAACAGGAATCTGCCATCATATTAACATCCCACCTTCCTTGGTCCCGTCGCACCATTTCCTTGATATCTTGGTGAAAACGTTCACTGTTCTTAGTCTGAGAGGTTGTTCAGAAAATAGTCAACATGAGAGTTTAGAAAATGCAATTTCAAATTTATCTGACAATCCTGCTGTTTGAAGTTTTCCAACAGTTCCTTAACTAAATCATTGTAATCCTCACTTTTCTGGTTTCTTAAGAAATTCTAAACGACTTTTTTTGAAACTTATCCAGGCAGCTTTTTCTGTATCATTCATTTTTGTAATTAGTTTTTCGTCTCTGAATGCAGCACGGATGTGAGGAGCATCGAAAATACCTTCGTTCAGTTTAGCATCACTTATTTCATGAAACTTTTCTCCTAAATATTCAAAACAAACGCCATCGTTGTCCAAAGTTTTAACGAACTGTTTCATAAGACCAAGTTTGATATAGAGAGGGGGAGTAGAGTACTTGAAGGATCACAAAAGGGTTTGCGGATGATGTTTTTCAAACCTGAATGGAAATCTGTTCTTCTTGGCCATTCTTTCTGTTCATTGTTTTCTTTCTGTCTCTACTAACCCACAGTCACAAGAAGCAAGGATGTTTTGTAAATCCTGATTGCTGTCCAAGAATCAAAGTCGAAATCTTAAGATTACCACAAATTTTCCATTTGTGTTTTTCATATTTCAATTTCTTCAATACTATTTGTAAATTCTCGTATGTTTCTTTCAACTTCGTTAAGTGGGCTATTGGAATCGGTGCAAACGTATTCCCGCTCTGAAGAAGAACAGCTTTAAGGTTCCTTTTTGAAGAGTCAATAAATAGTCTCTACTCTTAATCTTCATAAATATCATATAGCTGAAAATCCCTAGCTCCGAAATTGAATTCAGGGCATCAAAATACATCTTACAATCAGTTTTAGTCGATTTGGACAGTTATATCTGATGATCAACCCTCCGAAAGTAAGATTTTCCATTTATTTCCTATTTAAAGGTGTTTTTTGTGATTTAAAAGAAAATGGAGTGTGATGGAGCAATTCAGGTTCCGGATTCGGATTCAAAATACATAGGTGTAGTCTTTGGTTCAGAACCCTTTTTATTTTTTGTGTGCTTGTGTAATCAGCACGCTCTAAAATGATTCTACAACAAACTTTCGTCCGAAATAGGGTACGACGGAGGCACAGTTCCGCACTTTTCAGTTTTTCAAGCATATTAGACTTGAAAATTGTTCGAGAGCTTAAGAGTATTTACCTTTTCATAGTGTGCATAAAAAAGGAAAAAGAAAATTACACTCTCACACATTTTCAAATTTTTGCAACCCTGTTTCTCCGTTGTCTTATCCCATGAAGTGGGGGAAAATTCCCAAACAGAACGTAAGCACCATAAAACGACTTACGATATGACAATCACTACAAACTAAGAACGTCGATGTTCATCATTTCCCGCATGGACTTTTGCCCCGCTCTACCCTTATGAATATTACATCCAATTAATCGATTGTTTAGGTGTGTCACAAATCGTTTGTAATCGGACACCCAATGAACCTGAAATACTAGGTCTGAAATAATCAATCAAAAATCATTGCTGGGAATCAAGAGGTGGTTCTAGACGGTAGTCATGGAGGGGGGGGGGGCCTAATCGGGAAGGGATCTGAGGAGCAATTCTGTTTGAAAATAATGGTTTTACAACAAGTTTCATAAACATTATCTTTTAAATAAAATACATCACCTCACCAAATAGATAATCAACAATTAACAATATTCAATAGTTACCAAATTTATTAATTGTTTAAAGTGGCAAAGTATTCCTTAATCTGTTGAAAAGTTCGGGTCAAATGATCCCCATACATCCTCCACAGCTGGGAATGATTCGGAAAGTAACGAATTAAAGCCCACAGGTAGAGGATTGCAAGAACTTGAAGTAAGGAAATAAGCCTTGAACATTTTTCTGTAGAGCAACTTAATTGGTTGCAGAACGAAAATTACATTTTACGTGAAGATGTGAAACGAAAAATTTTTTGACTGAGTTACATGCCAAAAACGGTATTAGACATTAAGTCCTTGATTCAACAGGATATACCTTTTTTCCAATTACGATATTAGTATAAAACTAGTGGTGCAAAACCATTGCACATACTTTCTCAAGTACGTTTCTCCGTCTGCGGCATAGTGAGAAAAGTTCTATAGTGAAAGGGTCATTTCTGGCGTGGTCCTCTATATTTTGGTCGTCTTCCAGAGCTCTATTCCAGAGCTCAAAGTCGCTAGATGAACTTATTACGCCTTTATTTGAAATTTGAAAGTAAAATAAATATTTGGAATATTATCTCAAAACAAATAGCGACATATCAGTCTTGTAAATATCGTAAAAGTGTTTCGTAGTAGACAGAAATTGATGTATTCTCGTATCTGCAGTGCGTTTGCTGTCCTCTTATGTATTTTATCGTTGTCACATCTTTCATTTCAGTTTACGCAAAGTGTATTCTACGTCTGTTTGATTCATTTCACTGCTAAATATTATTGAAGCTTCTTGAAATCGCGATTCTTTATATTTTTCGTCTATGACTCGATTCCATTCCAAGTCCAAGAATATGATGATAATTAATCTCGTTACTAAAAAGGGCAAGTGAAAACTCCTCTCTTCGTTCAAGTGAACAAGTATTTTTCTCTAATAGAATACATTGTATTTGAAAAGGGCATATTCTTTTACGTTGTAGAAGCACTACTGCAGTAGATAGCTTTTAACCGCGGATTTGAATAGATTCAATTTAATAATATACTTTATATTTTTGAGCGGGGAATTATATAGAACGGTTCCCGAATGATACGGTCCTTAGGTTGACACTCTAGGACGACGGATATTATTCGTATTGCGGGTATTGTCTTCGTGAACAAGACTATTTTGTACGAAACAAGAGTGGCGCTTCAGTAATTCGGTCTTAACAAATACGACCGTTTCATAAATATAAATGCAAGTGGACCATATCTTAATACATTTCTCATATCTACCCGAGGTTCTGTAACTTGCACGTAATCAATAAAAGAATGTCTCCCATGAAGATTTTTCCCTTACTTGGAAATATATCAATTTTGTATTAAAATTTCCAATTCTAAATTAGTCACTCATTGTTTCAACGTAAGGCAACAATTCACATGACAAATTAGTGTAAGAAAATTGATTCAACATTCTTTTTTAATTAATCCCGTCAGAAGGCACCTACGCACAGTCATTTCACAGAATATAAGAGTGAGACGCCAACTTTTGAAATTGATAAAATATTATATATCACCAAATGGAGAAGCGCCAATTATCTAGTTAGACCTCACTTAATGCGCGGACTAACAACCCATGAATTTTCGTTTTGTTGAACACTCCAGCCCCAGAGCTAGCGGCTCTGACGTAGTCCGCTCAGTCTGAGCCCAACCACAAAACGAGCATCTGGAGCGAAGCACATGAGCGCAAGAGGAATGAAGTCAACCTTGAGGCAGCTTCGAAGACTACACGAGAAGGGCGCGCAGATAAACCAAACATATCTCACCTGACATTGTCCTCATTCTGTTTAGCAAAATTAGACACCGCGAATAAGCGTCAAAACATTAAACAATTTCGCGTAGAATGCAGTATTTCCTTATAATACACGAGACAGAAACATCTTGTTTGAACAAATATATTAAATACTGCAAATAGCATGAATTGAGAAGAAGGTTCTTCTCATATTTTAATAATCTAAAATAGGCTATAATCAACTACAACGTGAAAGTGAGACTGGAGAGAAAATCCCCACTCGTAATACATAATTCAAATGTACACGTGGACATAAAGGTGAAAGATTTGTGATGTAACAAATTACACAAAAATTTAAATCATTTTACGCGCAATGCGCCGAGTATTTTAAATGAATTCAAACCGTCTCACGAAAATGAAAGCGTCGCACACCTTTCACCTTTACAATAAACTCCCGACCACATATATTCATTTTATTCTACGCTTGAAACCAATCTCGTTCAACACTTATCTTAGTGACCAAATTGAGCACATCTTTCGAGTCTCGTATAATGACTTTATTTGATTACAATTAAAAGGTCCGTAGAATATGGTTGATGTAGTCGTACCATAAGTAATACACCGCATATGATCAATAGAAAAATACAAAACGGTAAAGCGCTTAATTAGTAAAGTGTATCCAGGTTAAATCGTGAGCTGTACGAATTTTAACTATCCGCATCGACGTCAAATTTGTAGCACGACGTACTTGATCATACTAATGAATATGTTTACGACCTTCTCGTATCGCAAATAAATCGCAAGATTATCATGCCCTTAATTTGCGAGTGTCTATGGCACTTTCACGGACAGGTTTGTCCGAAACCCAACCTAGTCCGGGGGAGTTTGATTCAGCACCATACATGGGGTAGGGAAGACAATAGTGTTATCTAGTTCGTTAGTGGAACCCCAATAGTTTGTGGTTCGTTCATATTCTTACCATGTCGCTAGACATTCACAAAACTCGGCACGAGTGCAGAGCGATATGGGTCTTTTACAAACGACATTCAGCGGGATGACCAAGGAGATCATAGTTTGTAGTAATGGTTTTCCACTGTCGTTAAATAGTCTCCGCGTGTTGTGATCTAACTGTTGTTGACCGAAATATCCCTCAAGTTTTCCATTCTTGTTCCTTTAAAAAATCAGATAAAAGGAAGCACCGTAAGTCACCTCTAATTTTGCATCTATGAAACGTGGTAACATCGCGACTCACGCTGTATAAAGGGCGCAACCTCACTGTCTCGATATGCAGATTTCTCCTGCCATTAAGCCGGGGTCCTCAAGGTACGTCATTCACTTATGCTCGGGTCACTAAGTTCCTGAGAGATGCAACCCTGCATGGTCCGGATTTTAGGATTCTTATCCAAATTCGAACGGTGACGTGCTAGGGATGGGAGAGGGATGGTTTGCAAAGAGAGAGAGAGAGAGATTGTTGTTTACCTATGATGTTAAGAGTCTTATTGACGTGGTGACAGACAAATGTATTCTCTCTCCAAAAAAACATAAAATAACAAATTAACTTTTTGCGATGTGGAACACCACCCAACTACGATAATAAAAATGTTTACTTTTGAAATGTCTAGTCTAGAACCTAATTATCAGGCTTTTTTCGAAAACTTATGGGAACACTTAAAATAAAATGCCTCTAAATTAAAATGCACATAGCTTTCTTCCAAAATTCATTAAAAATTACATTACTTCCGTGTTACATGATACGCGGGGTGTAAAGAACTGTTAGCACCCGCCTGTTGAACATAGGAGTATACCTTGAATCTAACTCGAGCTTTCGAGGGTTTTGTAAATTTTTTTGGCACATTTATTCCCACGAGAACCTAGGACTTCCAGGGAAGGGGGATACAAAATACGCATCACATGACTTAAATAACAGAAGGAGAAGAGATTTTTCGTTGTTACTTTTAACAGTCTCAGTTTAGTTGATATTAATAAATAACTGTTAAAGCTTCTGACAAGGGAGGAAGCATTTCCAACAAGAAAAGTCGAACTAACTTCTTCGGCAATTATTCTCCATGACTTAATTTAGAACAGTAAAGTATTCAATCATGATTTTTTTTAACTTATTACGATTTTTCCATTCAAGTGTGCACCCCGAAATGTTAACTCTAATCAACGACTTTAATTCTAGATAACTATCACAAATAAAATATAGAAATAATTACTTATCGATTAAATAACCATATTTAAATTAGTATACACTTTATGTTTTCTTAAATTTTTACGTACCCCCGAAGAATTTATCACGAATCCCCAAAATTGAATAACATTGGTTAATTTTATTGGTTTGATTTTCAATGTCTATTGGCGAGGTTCAGGTTATGAAGCCAGCCAGCTCTTCCACCCAACAGTGACTCGAGAGAGGGAATTGAGAAGGCGAGGCGTTGTAAGAATGAGGTGAGGTAAGTTGCAAGTGTATTCCAGGTTCTTCTGCGACAAATAACTTGTTTAAACGCTTTTCCCAACGCAACAAAATTTTCAACTTCCATCGTGTTTGCATTTCATAAGAGCTAAGATAACCTAACAAACGAATAATGAACGTACTGATATTAAACTTCATATTGAAACATATGATTGAGATATTTCTGGGTAAATAAGGGAGATCCCCCCCCCCCAAGGTAGTTACCCTCTTGTACTTTACGCCGCACCTGCGCTCATGGATAACTCTTGTACACCTTTATTCAAGGAATTAAATATCTTAACACTTCCTTGCATTTATATTTATGAAACGGTCTTGTTTGTTAAGACCGAATTACTGAAGCACCACCCTTGCTT
>NNCF01128432.1:2193499-2217147 GCA_002313205.1 Laupala kohalensis
GATAATAACTTGTACATGTAAATTTACAAACATATTTGCGTTAAATTACAAACATATTGACATTATATATGTATTATAACTCGCAGCTAACTTTTTATCTTATCTAGGAACTTTTGCTGAAATTTTTGAATCCGCCTCTGCCTTAGGACCCTTGATCGGAATTGATGGGATGGTCCCTTGCTTGTTTCCGGAGAGTAAATTAGTTTATTGTCCTCCACGTGGTCATACGCAGTCTGTACTGTTTTTTGACAATAAATTTATTATGTGTTTGAGGTTTGCTCTTGCAACTGACCACATGGTATAGGCGAAGACTTTGGGTCAGAATCACTCCAAGAAACATTAAAATGAACGTTTAATTTAAATTGTGTATTTATGTAGCCTTCAATTCACTTTCTTATTTTACCAATGCCATCTACCCTTCTCTCCACTGGCATAACATAATTCAAACCTCCCGCACAATAATACGACTATAGCGTTCCTGGGTTAGTTCACGTGGTTGCGGCCAGTCCGCGCGTAAGTCGCAGTCGCTGCTAGAAGCCGGCGCGGCGTGTTTGAGTAAAAAGCGACCTTCCAGGTAACAGAGCAGTATCTCCGGCGAGGAATGGAGCCCTCGAGTCATTCGACTGGGCCAGTGCTGGATGGAAAAAGGTGTGCGGGGAAAGGTGGAAGAAACTCCGGGCTACCTGCAGAGGTTTAGGCGCCGCCGCCGCGCACCTTGCACGGAACAGGTTGGCCATTCAGGAAGGACCATTCTGCAGGGACCGAGGCAGGTTGGGGCAAGGACGGGACACAAAAGAGGGTCATCCTTTACCTGCTTCTGGGAAGTAACTTGAAAATTATTGGAAAAGTAACAGACGGACTATGTACTTGCATACAAGACCAGGAGAAGCCTGACCATATATTATGGGAATGTGACTCATAGGGACTAGAGAGAGGACAATTTGTAAAAATAATTAAACGACTAGGACTGACGTCATTAAACGACAAAAGTAAATTGTTGGAAACAAAATTGATATTTCAAACTTTTTTACATTACATAGAACAAACTGGAACAATAAACGATGCATGAAACAAACAATAACGACTAGCAAAAAATTAGCAACGCTGGAAGAAGCGACAAATAGGCACTCCTAAAGCGAAGCATGGATTCAAGGGAGAAGCAGAGATCCCGGAATGACGATGTTGCAAACGGGGATGTTATAAATTTGTTGTAGAATTGAGTTTAATTGTGTATTGTAAAAAAATTGTGAAAAAAGTCAATTGAAATTGGGAAGTGCTTAGCTGTTGTTTTTCCTTCACATTCTTCCTATATTTATCTAAATGCTCTATTTTTGTATTTTTCCTCGAATATTCATTCACGGTAAACGAAAGATCTATTATGAAAATATTCATATTAAAAAAAGAAAAAACTCATAAAAAATAAAAATTTCACTCAATCGATTTTCGATAAAAAAAATTGAGAAGGTTGAAGAGCTAAGATTATCAGATTATTGTCGGACTATCTGTGGTAATTTATGGTTTCTACAGGTCTCTCGAATTAATATTACAATATCTATTTCACTTCCAGTATTAAAAGTCTTCGTTATTCCATTCAACAAAACAGGAGAAATTTACTACAGAAAACTGCCTATCATTCCATGGAAATCTACAACGCTTTCCCACTCGCAGCACAGCATAATACACTCCGAATTATTATTATTATCATTATTATTATTATTATCAAATATGTTTCATCACAATAAAGCATTTCTTTGAAATCAATTAATATTATTTCCTATTAAATAAATAAATAATACTAAATTGGAAGAATTATTTAGTAGTAAAATTATTTCCTACGTTTCAGTACTAAACATAAATCAATACTTTCAGACTTCATTTTAATTAGTATTATTGCTTTTTTACGTTTTTAAATATATTATTGCTGAGATTTGCAGTGGTGGAAAATAAAATTATGTACATGTGTATCAAATCAGTAACAAGAAAATCGAAACATTATCCCAACAAACAACATAAGATCTTAGATAAAAATTAGATTATCCAAATTAGAACATGGATATATTATATTGTTAAATATTATATTTCAGTTTTGGAAAACAATACTTCGGCTCTGTAGTATTTCAGTTCGTCGAATGCGATGTTACAACGTTATTGAATATATTTTAATTACAAACAATTATTCTAAGTCATATTAAAAATATAAAAATATAAAAATACTTTGCTACTGATAACTCGGCAATTCGAAATACAGATATCTCATAAATAATTGACTTCTATTTCATTCTCTTAAGGAAGACATTTAAAATGTTGACACAGAAGTAAGTAATTGCAACACATGGACGATTTCACCAATGAAAATACTTGAGATGAAAGTTGCGAAGGCTGTCGACAATAATAAGCGGCATTAGAAGGTGAAGGTTATGGTCAGACATTCGCGATAGCAATTTAGTAAATCGTCATGTATTTTACCACACTGCTGTTTTGACAAGTAGCTGCACGAGTCAATTTTACAGTAACGAGTACGTTGAGAAGTAAAAAGTCTGGAATACAGAGGGTTTTTTTGAGTAAATAGGATTAAAGCGCGATAAAAGTGGCTTTGGGTATATTACGTAGAGTATTTAGCAGTATGAAAAACGTTAAATCCAGCGCGATACTTATAAACATTAATAATATCCTTGGAATTGGCCTGAAAAGCAAAATATCTGGAGGCATTGGTGATTATATAATTTTGTGAGAGGTGTGGCGCAGTATGACTACAGGAATGATCAAAAACGCCGTGGGAAAATCTCTGCCATCTTTTTAGTATCATTACAACTTTTTGTGCGAGTCTGGAAATATTACGAAGAGCATTTTGAAAAGTTTTTTTTCTGAAAAGTTAATAAAAATTAACTAGCTCCATGACGTATCACGCAATTACAACAAGAGAAAAAATATTCTGGTTAAATCATTAATAGGCTAAATATAACAATCACCTGCACTCAATTTTATAACATTTTAATCACTAACTTGACTAAGATTCTGATGATGTTTAAATGTGCCCACAAAAAATACGAGAAAAATTAAATGTGGAATGAAATAAGAGAAAATGAATTTACAACCCAAGCGGTGCACCAGAAAATAATAATAAATTTTTTGTCAAACAAACAGTACAAACTGCGTATGACCACGTGGAGGACAATAAACTAATTTACTCTCCGGAAGCAAGCAAGGGACCATCCCATCAATTCCGATCAAGGGCCCTAAGGCAGAGGCGGATTCAAAAATTTCAGTAAAATATATGTAGAAAATTGTGCTACGTATATTAATAATCACAGTTCGCAAAGGCGACGAGTTGATCATCATCACCATCATCGCGTTTTGATATAGTTTTATTGTGGCTCGTCTTTAAAATAAATAAATACTTCATGTAAAAAATTAAGTTTGATTCACGCTGTTCCGCGTAAGCGTAATTCGCATTATCGTCCGTTTAGATTTTGATCGAGACACGCTCCAATATCCATTCATCACAATGAATTGGAAGGAGCTACTTCGTTGTTCCTAAAAGAGTAAATTTTCAGAAATACAAGTACATTGGACTTTATTCTAACGCTTAAATATGTGTAGCCTTTCAAACATGGAAACCACAGAAATTTATGATAATGATATTTTTATATTTAACCATTGCAATAGCGTTTTGTTTTCCTTGTGGTCGCGAAGAATACATACACGTTGCTGGAGCAGCTTAAAAAAGACCATATACATAAGAGTAAAGTATACATACATCATATAGAAATAAATCATCCAATATGCTTATTTACGTTTTCTGACAATTGCATGAATAGATCCATCGAAATGTGATTACGTAGACTGTGTACAAATGTCGTCGAGTCGAGTATCCAATCCACGTACTCCTATATTGAATGCAGACGCGTTAAACGCTCCATTACACGTTCCTCAGCTGCCATTTCCACTAAGAGCCTGCAATGCGGAAGGTCTGGCACACACCCACATACAAGCGAGAAGCACCCAGGTAGCACCTTCGCCAACTCACTTTTACGCAACTGCAATATCATCGACATTTATTGGTCATAGCTGGTCCCGGCTACAAAGCTGCTTGGGACAATACACTTCGGAGTGTATTATTATCGACAAATCATCTCACATTTGGATACATTATTAAAAGAATTCTTAGGATTTTAAACAGTAAATCTGGAATATGGTAATAATTTCAAGTTCCACATTAGTAATTTCTGTAGGAAGCCAGCACGAGGAATTTTATTAAGACCGCTAAGCGTAAATATTCGCTCTACACATCTTCACTCTCACTTCAATCAGGAAATATCCAATGGACCTTTTCCAAACATCAGTTAAATACTACTGGGCACCAAATTAAACTGGGTTTACTTAAGTTGTATGCGTAATTACTTTCATTCACTTTCAATTACTTTCAGAAAACGAAAAAATGTTTATTTAAATAAATGGAACATAAAATCTGAAATAAACCTGTTTTTACACTGATCTCAACTCAAGAGTGGCCACATACACACTCCACTGCACACCCTTCACTCTCAAATCCCTCTACTATTTTATGGTTCAGTCGTCCTCGGAAACCCTCTTCGACACCAGGGGTGGTCAAACATATCCAGAAAGTGATCCAATAATCCTGTAATTGGCTTCATGATAGAACTATTTCCATATTTTAAATGTCGGGATCGTCATTATCACAGATGTCATACAATCGATCAAAACCAGACTTTTTCCATCGATTAAATGAATGAAATCGAGAGAACTTCTATGTTAGTGGAGAGTTGCAAATGCGGTTATATTTTGCCCATGCGAAAAAGCTCTACGAAAAAGAATACTTCAGTTAGCGTTGAGACGTACCAAATAATTTATCTCCAGGTGACATATTGCATTGACAATTACTCTGTTTACATTTTATAATTTGTCAAAATCATTTGTTAGAATATAATGAGTTATCTCATAAAGTATCTTGGTGAACAAAGTCTTTTACACAACATGCATAGTTGGATAGTACCAAAAACGATCTCATAGCAATCGTCAGAGAAGCAGCTAATAGATCTCTCCAGATCTTCACGCATTGAGTACAGACGGGCTCAATACCAAAATTTTGTGATGTCTTACATATAAGTACGAATTAGTGTGAACAATTTTGTTCCCGCGATAAATAACTAACAAAACTGTTTGATAAGAACCAAACTTGCAAATTAAATTTTATTTCGATGTGAATACAGCTATTTCCGAATTTCTGGACAGTTTCTTTTGTTATCCACTTCCTGTTTCACAAAATTCAATTTAAAAAATTAATAAGTATATTTAATGTACATTAATATCTGCGTATTAACCAAACATATTCGAACAACGCATTGTTTACGAAACATTTCGTGGCAATGTTTATATGTTTATGTCAGTGTTGGGCCAAGTGTTCTGAACCACTAGTTTTTATATAAATTGCATTTATGTAAGCTTTTTTATCATTTTTTTTTCATTATCATTTTCAATGTTTCTTTTAAGGAATATAACTATTTAAGACCAGAGGCTCTACGAAACATTGTCTGTGCCATGCCACGGAGCATGACGACAAAAAAGGTTAGCATCTGTTTTGTTTGCCGTTCTTGAGATTCATTGTCATCTGGAAATTTGTCTTCTTTATGACATCAAAATGTCTGATCGTAAGATGTCTTCTGAAAAAAATTAAGAAGGCAATATAAAGACCAATTTTAATATTAATGGTATACAATTTCTCGTTTTTCTAATAATCAAGCTCTGTATATGAACTCTCTAAATTTATATTAATAATTATACTAAAATGATATTAGTTATCTTGCTATAAATATATTATTTACATTTACTGCACTGTGCAACGTATTGTGTGCATTAGGGTCGCCTCCGGAATTCATTTCTATAGGTTAAGCGAGTCGTGGGTCTTTTCCAGTTCAGATGTAGGGACCAAATAAAAGGTTTTTATGAAATACAAAAACATGTTGGCTTCAGAAGTATTTCTGATTCGAAATACATTTTCTTTGTTTTGCTGTGCCCCCCCCCCCCCAAACAAATTCAAGATTATCCTCCTCAACACTCTTCATAAATGCCAACTTCCCCAAATACGATGACAGCACAATGGGGCTGAGTCAGTGAGCCCACCTCCGTGAGAACAAGTCGCCTTTGATATCCGGTCCCCGGGCTAATTCCTCCAACGGCCGCCTACGGCAGTAAAACTCTCGTGAGTCGATTTGAAGACGCTGCAGCGGCCCCGCTTCCGCTTCCCGGGTGCTCTAGTCGCTGAGCAACGGCTTGTAACGGAACGCGGCGACGACGGCAGATGTTTATACACGAGCGGGGAATGCTTCCGACCCTCTGCCGCTCACCTGTAGCTACATAGGTGGCTGACTCGACGACGACGCTCAGGCTGATGCGTCGCCTCCGCCAAAGAGTCTAGCATGCTATGAGCGAACAAGGTGTTTGAAAAGCCTCGCGCCGAGATGAAATCAATAAATAAGTATATAAATCAAAAGTTAGAGGTCTATCTCCAATATACGAACGTTGGATGCAATAACCAGTAGCACATTCAGATTTTGTAATAAATAAGGACAGAGGTCAGCAGGGGTTTTAGGGGTATGGAAAATATGGATTTAGGTGTTTCAGTTTTATTCCTTAGTCATATATTCACACTATTCAACGCGAATAATAGGGCTACGTATGAAACAGTTAATTTCTCTCAAAATACTAGAAAAAATCTTTTTTCCCTTTTTACAGATTTTAATGATGACGTACGATAAATACTGGATAAAAATGCACAAGATATTAAAAATCATTCAACAAATTCATGAAGGGGATATCATGAGGGTCACGAACTTGTAGTTAAAACATGCACGTATACTGCGACGGATTACAGTGATCTTAAGACGGGGGTTGCTCGCTTTATAGTCCTGCTTTCGCCTTGCTCGAATATTTGTATCTCACATACGATACGACCTTAGACGTCAAGATGACGTACCTCATACGCGAGCATATCTTAGACCTCAAGATTAGGTTTTATATAATCATTAGTATTATGAATACAAGAGTTGCAGGATAAAATACATCTTTATATATATATATATATATATATATATATATATATATATATATATATATATATATAATATATAAACCCCTTCATCAACGTCCTCGTCACCAAGTCATCCCGGGTTCAATTCTCGGTGGGGCAAGAAAAATTTGTAGCATTTCAATTCTATGTCTCAGTTCACATGGCTGTAGCGTTTGAAAAGTTCACCCTCTGCGGCTTACAACCGCATTTAATTGAATTGAACAACCGCAGTTGTAATACTCAGATACGCTATCTAGATTCTATCTAGACGCTGTTCCCCCAAAATTTCACGATGTGTGTAGTAAATAAACTCGCACAGAACTGAGCCTTACTAACACTCGTTATCGTTGACCTTAGTTGGCCTATTCTCGAATACATATATACATAGTGTGTATTCGAGAATCGGCCAACTAACTATATATAAATAGCCTAACTATATATAAATTGTGTTGAAAATTATTTTAAAAAATAAATTTTCCAAAGAGATTCCGCTAAGTATAAGACAACTATTTTCTTACGAATCCTTACTTTATAACTATAGTAGCCTTAGTGACAGCTACGTAAACAAGGAAAAGAAACATCCAGATACCAAAAATATCAAAAACTGTAAGCACAAAATATAATTATATCAATACAATCTATTGCAAAATGATCTAAAATATTTAGATATCACTAAAAGATATACAAAAAATAAATAAAAAATAAGTCATACAAAATGCCTAAAAGTACAAATAGAGCCATCATATAACTTTTTGAAAATTATATCTACGTTAATAATATGAGCATTAGTCTGTCATTTAATACGTAAGTATTTATACAAGTAACTAGTATATACGTATAAGATGTAAGTGCACCAGTCGTGCGAACAGGAAACTTTGCAGGAATGCAAACAGACAATTTTCTTGTTTGTAATTTTCTTGTTATTAAAGTTAAAGTTCATCGCTTAAGTAAAGTATATCATTCTTTTACGTTATTATATATGAAAGTCGTTTCTTAAAATTCCCTATCACCTAAGCTCCAACCGACAGATATGAGTGTAGTGGTAGAAAACTACTGAGCGGAAGAGAGCTGTTCGATACCCTGCTCGGCCGAACTGGGTGAGATTATCAACAAAGGTTTCCCCTCACCTACTCTAGGTCAATTTCGGCTCACTACCTTAAATTTCCCGGTCATGTTTTCCCGACAGGCAATATTTAAAAAATTCTAAAGTTTGAAAAAGACATAACGACATTCAAACTCACACTTCCGTTACTGCGGCAGGTGTGCGTCTAGCACAGGTTACCAGACCCCTCCACTTCCCTCTTCTGTTATTCCACTCTCTTACACAACAGTCGACGCAGCTAATACGACTGGCGCTTAATTAAAGAATTCATCGATTTCGAACACAATAAACTGAAGAGTCGATGCTGCGTGTAAACTTTGCATATCTAGGATGCAAGGGTGTATGCAGGCTGGGGCAAGATGGGGCAATTGCCCCACCTTAAGAGTTAGGGCAGATACCCTATTTTCCGTATGGAACATTTAGTAAAAGAAGTAGTTGAAAATTTTGCAACTAATCCTCACATACTATTGTTTAAAAATTGATTCTTTTAACTAAATAGTGTTTTAGAGCAAGTGTGTATTATCGTATAGCATTCAATACTCTTAGATATAGGTTGAATTAAGAAATCTTCCCCACCTTATGTTTTGAGCTGGATTCGCCCTTGTCTAGGAGGATAAATCCGGGCTCATCTATTAAAATAATATTAAGACGTAATATTTCTGAGGGATACATTTTCTAGCGTCAGAACGTTGGGTCAGCCAGTGAATTTAGGTAGATCGCCAAAATAGGTGGATACTAACAGCACGCATTCCATTGCCTCGAATGTTCCATATATGTTGGTTCCCGTTATTGCTTTGTTCTTCAGGGTAAATACAAGAAAGGGGCGGTATTCGAACACATCATGCGTGAGATACTGAGAGATTCGATGGGTCAACGAACAGAGACAATGCATTAGAGTGATTCGACCGTAAACAAAGTTGCTCCATATCACAACAATCTTAGAAGAATGCACAAATCTTAGATGGAAAATAATATAAGCCAAATTATCCCCACATGTACATTATAAAACGAAACGTCTCTCTCTTTCCGTTAACGCATAAATCACTCGAGAACCACTGAACCAATTTATGGATTTTTTTTCTCAATTTATAGATATGTTCTCTGGAAAGGTTTTAGTATATATGTTACTGTAGGTAACAGGAATGAAGAGTTACTAAAGTAAATAACAAAAATTTGCTGCCTAGAAGCCCTCTTGCAATACACTGCGTTAAATGGTTAGGAATACGTCAAAACAAATTGCATAATTGTTCGCCTCAAATAAGTTACACATAAAAGTCCTGTGCCACTTGTCACTGCCGATGTGACTGGTTGACAAAGAAACTACTCGTATCTTAAAAATATTATAGGCAAACTGGTTATGTATACTTTAACGAAGAGTATAACAGTAAAATAACAAAAAAGAAAAAAACTGCCCTCACCCTAGCAAACCAATGCGACTGACTAAACAAAACTCAAATACACTGTCGCAGTAATACGACACGAAGCATGAATCTTTCATGTAAAAATAACACCAAGCGAATGAGTAATACAATTACTCATGAGGAAAGGAATAACAAAATCAACATCGCTTTAATGTAAGACAGCTTAACCAATAGTTCCTTCTTCACAAATCTATGTAGAGTCTATTTGAAATCATTACAGCAAATTAGCGCTGGGTACTGATCTTCAAGAGCACGGGGTTTGAACCCAACGAGTCAACTTAGTCACTTAAACTAACTTTCAACAAACCTAATGAAAAATTCCGCATATTACAGTTCAGCACCTCCAGGTAGATCCTTAAAAGAGAAATATTTACAACAAAACACGTACATAAAGAATATAAAACTATGGAAATAAAGGTTTTAATGCAAACTTCGTTCATAGTTCGAGAGCTCTGAAAATATTGTATTACCGGTTTCTTCGAATTAAAATCGTAATATTTTGGATAACTTTAATAACATTTTTCACTATTCATAAGTTCCAAAATATTTGCAAGTGTAAATGTTACATAGAAAGTGCGGAGTTGGTAGGGATGAATAATCTATGATCGTTTAACCCTAGATGACATTGTAATGGAAAGCAGTACAGATCGAGAGGAAAGGTTCAATGAGACTGGCCAAGTGTGGTGACAGAAGTGCACTTGATGAGTAGCATTTCTGAAGCGAAGCTACACGGTGCTTGCGCAGAAAACTCACCTCTCGCCTCCTTGTGGAGACTTGACGAGTTTGACGGCGAACAGGAATTGAATGGCGCACACCAGCAGACAGCAAAGGTTCAGGGACAGTGTGAGTGCACATAGAGCCAACGTCACTTCGTACACCACCACATACTCCTCTGCAGAGATGACTGTGAGCTGTTCGGTGCGCAAGAGATCGCGGATGTTGGCCACCGTCAGCGGAGAGATCTTCAGCAGGAAGATGAGCGACAGCAATGCCAGGAGTAACGACACCAAACATAGCAACCCCAGACTCGTGAGCATTTCTTTCGCGCCCACCTCGCGTTGTCCCTGACGCGCGGCGAGGCGGGGCATGGGTGCTGGAGTGGTCCGAACGCGGGAGATGTGCAACCCTCCGTTCGCCATCTTGGGAGCGGCAGACAGAGGCGGCGTGGCGATCACGGGTGTCGGCCCCGCCACCACTCCGCCGCCAGGACTCACACTGCTCGAGTTTCCACCCAAAGAATGCTTGGACGTGCTGAGCGTGGACACGTTGAGCGCGTGCGAGTGATTCAGTCTCTGAGCGGCGGCGGCAGCCATTGCGGGATGAGGACCAAGCAACGGACCGGAGGCGGACCGCACCGCCCCCAGTCGCGTCGCCGGGTGCATCCCCAAGTCTGTGAGCATCACAATTCCGTCCGGGGGCGGACCCCGAGGCAGGTGCACCCCGTTCATCACGGACGGCGTCCCCGAGCTCGTAGTATTGGTAGTGGCCGCAGACAGCATGGCATGCTTTAACATGGCGCGGGGGCGGGACTGAAGCAGAGGTATGTGGGGGCGGCCACGAGGCGCGCGCCGCCCGGGGCATGCGAGCGCCGCGCGGGCCGCCGCATACGCGCGCGGGTGGCCGACAGCGGCGGCGGCGAGGCCAAAGGTGAGGGTGGGAGGGGCGGGGGAAAACGGACTAGAGGCGAACGAAGGGTGGCGCGAATGGCCGGCGGCGGAGGCGACGAAGACTCGAAGCGCGGGAGGGAAGCACGGAGCGCGAAGGGCATCTCACGGGCGGGGCAGGGCCCCTGCGGGCGCTGCCGGCGGCGCTCGGGCCCCGCCGTCCGACGCCCGCGGGGGAGAGAAAGGCAGCGTTGGCTGCTGCCACAAGGCAGCACTGCACTGCATGCGCAAGGGCCTGCAACAGAAAAACAAGAAAACAATCAGAAACATTCGTATATAACACAAAGTACATTCGATTTGGGCTGCTACTTTTGAAATGTTCTTTTTCTCTTCACGGAAAACACAATTTTTCTCTTCTATCCCCACACAGGCCAAAATAAGAAATAGAATCCCCAACCCTCACAAAAATGTCTAACAATTATAATAATTTTAAGCATTATACGCAACAGAAACTGTTCAAAAGTACCCATCTTTCGTTCCCTTACCTTCATAAGTGAATAGTATACGAAGTTTATTTCATCTAAGACAAGGATCTTCAAAGACATGGTGTAACCGACAGCGATGGTCTAGTGGTAGCATGCTTAGATAGTAAACAGTTGCTGAATCTGACCCAGCATTATGGATAGACTACTCATTTGTTGCGGTTGTTATTACATCATAAGGTTGATTTCCCAAGAATTCGACTCATGGGTATGTCATGGATGCAAGAGGGAGAGTGGACGCACACAGCACACGTTCCAAGAAAATTTATTCCAGACGATCCTGATCTGCACTGCACTAATTGTCAAAACAAGTGAAGTGATTCCACGTTACATGTAGTATAAGACGTATGTTCTTCAAGTAACTACTAATTCTATTTTTTAATACATTCTTTTTGTTAGAAATGTTAAACTTAAAAAATTGTACTTTTTTTAAACGTTCATTAAATGTATATAATTAATGAATTACAATTAACACAGAATGAAATTAAAATTGCACTATTTTATTTTTTCCCTATTTCCCCTTCCTTCATACGTAGGTTAGATACCCTGTTGGCCCACGAATAAGTTTCTTATAGTTTTCTTAACAAAGAAACCGTAATAATTTAGTTATATTCTGTTCCTATACGATTTTATTACATTAGTGGATTATAATACGATACACTCGTATAGAAACAGATTTTTCATTGTTGTATTAATTTCTAACAGAGCAATAGATTAAGGCGGACAGATAAATAGCTTTGTCGAACTTATTTAATAGCACCAAATCTGAAGTAGTTCAATATTCATATCAGTTTATATAAAGTAATTAACTAAACCTCCATGAAATCCCAATTAAAGAAGGCTATAGTACAAAATATTATAATAAATTAAAAAAGGGAATTGTCTTGTGAGCTCTTCTGTTCTTTACCTTCATCTCAGAGGTACCTAAGAAATTAATAATTTTTTTTCTTTACTACAGCAAAATTTTTTCATAGCAGGACATTGATTAACGTTATCAATACAAAGTTTCTTTTCAGATATGTTTCTCGACAAATCACAAGGAAAACACTTAAATTCTTAAACAGGATGAAGCTTGTTTATCCTGTAAAACAATTTAGTTCTCCGTTTCATTAGCATATCGTTGAAGTAGAAAGGAAAAATGTGTGCATGAGCGCGCGTGTGTGTTTGTGTCCGCGCATGCGTGTGGAGGGGGCAGAAATCTTCAACAAAATTTTGAGCAATGTTTCACATTCCGCACATAAACGACCCATTGGCCTCAACAGAAGATAAAATTCATTCAAAAATACATTTGGAAACAACGCAATTAATAACAGCTTTTTAATTAATAAGTTTTAATTTTAACAATTAATAACAGCAATCCCCCCCCCCCGGGGACTTACATCTAGTAAGTACGTGTTTGGCAAACACTGGGTCCCGAGCTGAGTCTGGCATTACTTCCACTTACTTGTGTTAGGCTCCTTCCTTTCTCTTTCCTGACCTTCCTTGGTCACCTCTCGTTCTTTTCGATCCCGACGCTATTAGGGCTAGGGTATCTTTCATTTTCCTCATTTTTTGTCCTCAATGTTTTGATTTTTGGTTTTGAGATATGTTTTGGTATGTTGTAATTCAGGAGGGTTTCTAGTGGGTATGGTTGAGTCATTCGGCGAGTCCACACTCGGGGAGAGTCATGTTGGCTCTCCCTAGTGCGTAACTGCATTTTCCCTACCTGTACAAGTTTTTAGGGCTCCAATGACCTCGCTGTCGACGAGCCGTAAAGCCCCACAAAAAAGAAAAAAAAAATCTTCAACAATTAATTTAATAAGTCGTGTCCCTGTCCTCTTGACCTTGCGGTAAACCACAGACCGTCNCTTAGTTGAGTTATGTTTCGCAAAAAATTGCATATTAAAATACAAGTTTTAATAATACAAGCCACAATTCCTCACTTCATACCGCATCATCTTCGATCGCTTCTTATGACGAGGCTCTGAACATTCACCTGCCTTGTACGCAATAGTTAAACCTGAAGTGACCAATCTTACATTCACTCGGACGACCTCCCCTTCCTCCTTGCATTCAGAATACTTCATGACTCACCCATCTATATAAAAGTCAGGTGAATGTTACCTGGCGGCTCTATCGCCAAATGCTTATTCCTTTAATGGAACAACAGTTGCCATATTTATTACCTGGTCAATGTACCAGCTGGCAAAATTTGCTTTTAAGATTCCTTAATCGCACGTAGGTAACTGCAAGATAAAAATATTTTTTGTAGCCGTATATGCATACGATTTAGGAATTTTACGAGAAAACCTAGTCAGTGGGTATGTAGGTTTTATTACTGAAAAGATTAATAAAAAATCTAGCGGTATTCCAAGAACTAATTGAGAGGTCACAATAGTAAGAGATTAAAGCTTGTTTCATGGTATTATAATATTTAGATAATCTGAAATGAGCAAAAAACAATTTTAAGAAAGCACATCAATTACACTCCTATTTTTATATGGAATAGGTGATTCATTATTGGCGCATTTAAAGATTAAATTAAGTTGAGTTGTCTCGCCAACCATTTGTTAATTCATCGAGTCGACTTTCGACCGCATAGCGATCATCTTCAGTATTCTTCCTCTGGACAAGGAAAAATGGCAAAGACTCGATGAATAAACAAATGGTTGGCGAGACAACTCAACTTAATTTAATCTACGCTCATATTTTTCAATAAGAATCTACCACGTCTGTCTTGACTAAAGAGTTAAAACACCCGTTCAAAACGTCGCTGTTTGAGAAACAATTATGAAATTATGAATAAATAAACATCGAAAACGCAGTTACAAACTGTATATGACTGCGTAGAGAATATTAAGCTAATTTACTCTCCAGAAGCAAGCAACGGGCCAACCCATCAGTTCCTATTAAAGGGTCTAAAGACCAGACAAAGCCGCGACTTTGTCATTCAATTCGGCAGCAATCTTTTGGTTTTATCCAAGCTTTTGAACAGGTAAAACAAATTTTCAGTGTTTAATGTATTCATATTATTATCAAGTTAATATTATTTTTATTTTAATATTAGCGCAAAAATTATTACAATTATTGTACACTATAAGTTATACATCTCACCACTATCACTATATACATATGTTGTGCGTTTTGTGGTTTCAACCTAGTAGTTAAACATTGTGG
The DNA here is from genome assembly GCA_002313205.1 of Laupala kohalensis. Lineage (NCBI taxonomy): Eukaryota > Metazoa > Arthropoda > Insecta > Orthoptera > Trigonidiidae > Laupala > Laupala kohalensis. The sequence goes on from NNCF01128432.1 coordinate 2,208,412, forward strand.
TAAAAAGTAATTCAATTTTTAAACTTGTTTCTTCTTTTTTAAATCTTACTTCTAAATATTACATAGTTTAACAGCGTGCGAGAATTCATAGGTGCGCCGCTCGCCAATGCTCGGGGGTAGATTCACCCCAACATTGTAAAATTTCTGGATCCATTAAAGACGTAAAGATCGTACATTTTTCGATCGTAGAAATTTTAAAAACATCGATCGCGACAGCATAACTCAATGCTTCAGGAATTACCTCGCTCTTGCCGAATTAAACAAATTACAATTTCTGTCGGGAGTCGAAATGTGCTACCGATGAGCACTTAAAAATGAAATTGATACAATTCCAATTCTCGCTAAAATCAACCTTTTCTCCCGCTACCATTGAGAGAAGTGAGGCAGTTTTCGCCTGCAATCACGTTCTCATACATCCCAGAGCCTTTCACATTCCATCGTCTGCCGTTGACTGTCTCCCTTGGGGCCACGCCTTCACGAGTCGCTCTCAGACAGCGGGCGCGCGCTAGAGATTGTTTACCGAGCTGCCCCTGACCCCATTGAGGCCTGCGCGACCGACACAGTGTGACACTGCCTCATTGTATGAGGTCATAAATCGAACCACGAGAAACTATTCACATGTCACTGAAGAATTCAATAGGAACAAGTTTACAACCCACCACTTCCGGTCTCTTTTGCAAAAAAAAAGAAAAGAAAAAGAGACTGACTGGATTTCAATAATTTTGAAACTTATTTTCCAGTACAATGCCATGATATTAGAAAATACTTCAAGTTTATACTATTGAAGTTTCGTGATTAATAGTAAATGATACGCAGACTAGTGTTTTTTCATTAATATTAAGAACTCTTTGTAACAGAGTTTCAAGTTAAGAGAGTAATGTTGGAAACCACTGCTATGAGAATACAGAGCAAATAATCATTTTTCATATTACAGTCAATGTATTTTTGTTTTCTAATCTTAGCTTTATGGTTAGAGTTATGACAACAAACTGCCCATATTTGTTCCATTTGAGTTTGGCAAAAATATCAACAGAAATATCACACAATTACAAGAGAAAAAAATACAACACAAAAATTGATAGTTCGTTTGAATTTTCGATGTAGGTCTCATTGAATTGCGCAATCAAGAGGAAACTCCAGAACATATGGGTGGGGAAAGACGAATTGACACAAGAAAAATACGGAGGTGGTTAACTCAAGAGTTGAAAAATGTGATTTATCATAAAAAGCGTTGACATGAATATTTGAGATACATGTGAAGAAATCTAAGACCTCAACGGACTAGTAGTCAATACGTAAATATATAAATGAAGAAACGATTCGGCGATACGTGACATTTCATGTGCATTTGTCTGTTCACATAAAACACAAGTTTGGAAATATCAAACATGGCATAGAAAGAACTGCACGATTGTAAAAAAATAAAATAAAGCGTACAGTATTTTTTACGACACAAATACTTAAATCGATACTTTTCTATCCCCATCAACCAAACCCGCTCCCTTCAGTTTAAAGGAAAGGAATAAACTTAAGAAATTATCAGTGGCGTTACCTAAGTAGAGTGACATCCGTGAAGGATATTTTATTTGGAAGCCCTCATAATTAAATTGTACATCAACAACTTATGCCCACCCTAGCTCCATTATGAGAACTCATAATCAAAGGATTAAAACAGTACAGTAGAAACGCGTTTATCGGGTTTTAAATGCGTTGGTTGAGGTGACTTAAAGTCGATTACATGATTTAATCGATTTAAAATAGTGTTTTGGATTCAATACTACACTTGGTAAAAGAATAAAATATTTCGTATACCCTATTGGGTGCAGTTGCGGTCAGGGGAGGGTGTGCTCGTGGTCCAATTGCGTTGTAAATCTGGAGTGTTGACTCTCCACTTAAGAAGGTTTTTTCTTCAAAATTCGATGTATTGTAAATATTTACTTAATTTTAAATATAACAAATATGTCAAATGTTTTCTCTACTGCAGGCGGATCCAGGAGAGGGGCGAAGGAGACTATCGCTCCCTCGTCTAGCCAGAATCTTCGAAATATTTCATGCCTATTTTTTCACGAAGAAACTTTGTTATGAGAGTTAACTTTCATGTTTTTCCTACTAAAATTTTATTCACAGTAAGTTGTAGTTAGCCCCTCGGGTGGCTCAGGTGGTAGCGTTCTTGCTTTTCACCAAGTCATTCCGGGTACAAAATTTGTAGCTTTTCACATTAATGTTCCAGTTCATATAGCTGTGACTACTGAAAAGCGAACCCTGCTTCCTCTATCCTAGTATCAATAAATCTTACTATTACGAACAACTCCTACTTATCCCTCCACGTGGGCCAAGTTGTAGGTAAACCCAGCTAAGTGGCCCACCTACTAACAATAGCCTACCACCCATCTCCTACCTCCTATCGCTCCATGTAGATAAGCTTCAATAGCACGCTACATTTCCCATTTACAAATACCACAATGGCAAGTTGTAGTTCCAGAACGCTCGACAATTTCTCCACGGAGGATTGTCCTGTTTCCCACTCGCAGGAGTACATAAATTCGCCTCCCTATCCCCCCACCCCCGAGAAACATCGCGAATCCACCTCTCAACAGAGCATTGTTTCATTATAAAATATCCTTCATATATTCATATATCCAGATTATCGATTATCCGCTTCACCGCTGCTGTCAATAGTCCTAATAAACCAGGGTTTCAAAATCTGAAATGCTATACACTCACGTACAGTCCACTACTTTACGTAACAGCTGTCAAAAATATGTACGGCAGCGCATTCCTAAACACCTATTAAGTCATTTGCAATGCTGAACACGACGTCAAAACAGAGTTAACGCCTTTTCGAGCAGAACACGCGACACTCTTCGAAGGAAGACTCCTAAGACGCATTGACACATCAAGCATTGGTTTTCGATTTGAAAGCGACCGAAAACAAAGTAGTACTGTATTTGTAGACCTCCGCGTCCCGAACCTTTAATGTCTCGAGGTCAAATCCAAAGACGCGTTGTAACCCAAAGAATCGTGAGGTTCAACAAAATAATAGTTTGATAGCGGTACGGCATTGATAATGTTTCCAATAAATAACGTATCTCTATCAAATTTTCTAATAATATAAAGCCGCTTTGATACATCCAATATAATCCCATATAGTCGACTGATTCTTTCGTATCCAATGGTGTTTTTTTTAGGAATGGGCCACTGAATGGAATTTATCCTTCGTTTAATATATATTTATAAGAAAATCGCTGAATTCACCCAGCATCGTTCTTCATGTCTAGTTGAATTGTTCTCTCTCCGGCCACTCCACATAATTGCACTAGATATCACCAACATAAACAACCCTCTTAGTTACCTGTCTAATCTTGGCGACACCTCAATGGACAGCTATTCCCCACAAATAGACCAGGAAATCGACCCAATGATCAAGCCAGAGAAATTTTAAGAAGGTAGGGCGTAGTTTTATCATGTAAAATGCAAAATCAAAGACCCCCTCCAAGTCCTTTGAAGGATTGCAGTTTTCATACTTTTTGCAATAAGCCCTCAAAGTGAGAAATTTACGATTTTTCATGTTTTTATCTAGTGACTCGGGAATTGATCCCAGACCAAAAAGTTACATGAGTTAAAAGACTTAATAAAACCTATAAACTTAAACGTCGTAGGTTCAAATGTATGTATTAGTTATTGCAAAAGAACTCAGAACCACTGATTTTGTGCTTTTATTTGATTTGAAAAAGCAATTCTTTTTTATTTGTATGGTTTTAAAATGTAGTCTTTGCAATAACAAAAACGATTTAATAATGTGCGCTGTACGTTAGTTAGTTGCTGAGACACGTGTAGTATCTATCAGTAGACTGGTTTGTTTAAACTGTTGCACATAATTTCATCAACATTTCATAAATTTTCCAGGATCTGGTATAAATTTGCGTATCGGACATACATATATTTATCTTCATTATTAGATACCATTAGTAACCACCATCATTCACACGTTTTATCGCTTGAGACTTGCAATACTCGTCGATGCATTACTATAACTGTAAACTCTTGTTTACAGCTTCATGTACTTTCATCATTTTCACTCTCATTCTCTGATGAGGTATTTCCACATTCCTCCTCTGACCGTAAATACATCTTATATAATTCTTCCTATTTTCACCATCCTTTGAGAGGTCTAGGTCCTTGAAGTCCAGTTTAACTATTGCACTTTCATCCTTGACAGGAGAGAAGTGAGAGAAACATAGAATCTTCATACTATTGTAACATTGATTGCAATCCAGCGAGATACGTAGTTAATGTAGCATTATGTAGTTCTCTATATAATACGATCTACCAAACATACATTTTCTTTCACATACGCCCATTGGGGAAAACTTTGTCCTCAGTCTATACTGAAGATGTTCTTGAAAGATAATAAGATAATCTCTAGGATAGCTTATGAATTTTCAAAATGGCGCACATACTCTCTAGAAGACCTCCCTGAAGATAGACTTAAACATGTCCTTAGTATATCTTAATGAGATCTTAAGTTAATACATATAAGATATCTCTCCAGATTATCTTTAAAATGTTATATGTATATCTTTACTAGATCATCTCTCTTTCATACAATGGATATGCCCTTTAAGATCATCTCTACAATGTCCTATTTATATCTTGACGAGATCATATTCGAGTTCATACAACGAAGATAATCTTCAAGATCATCTCCAGAATGTCTTATATAAAATAAAAGATATATATGATTCACATTCTAAACAAGTCAAAGAGATTACAAAAAAACAACTATGTACTTATCACATTTATTATAAGATCAAGATATAAAATTTAAAATACAAAGTCATTAATTACAAAAAAATGAAAGATATTGTATGAAGTATAAAATACATGATGTATAAAATAAATTGTGCAGATTTAGAGCATGTTACATATATAAAACAAGAAGACACTTAAAAACACGAATTATGGAACATATTATCATGTATTAAATACAATGGAGAATTATCTAAAAATGTCAAGAATTACAGAATATACAATATCAAAATATTATATAAGAAACAAAATAACTTTAAAATTATATATCTGAGAAATGTCTACAAATAGCCAGTCCAGGGTAAAATTGGTTTCGCATCTCCTTCTTTCAGACGAGTATCATGTTGTCAAACAACGAGTAGCCTTCCACTCTACGTCTTTCGACGACACTATTGTCCGTTCTCGCTACCAATTTATTCTGGAAAAGAAAATCAACTACAAAACTATTTGATAACAAACAATGGTCAGAAGAAGGAATTCCCTAAATCCACACTTTGTTAGATGCAGTAAAATTTATCCTTACTTTCAAGTGCTTTGAATGGTGTAACGTCTGATTTAAGGGCAAGTTTCTGCAGCTTTGTGTGCACACCCTTCCAGACGTGAAACCCATAGCTCAAAATGGTGTCATTATAGACGCCATCAGTGTAAAGCCAATGCTACGCTCCTTAAATATGACACCTCAATGGAATAAATCGATCTATTAACCACCAATTAAAAACTCAATGAACATACTGTTTCCTTGGAGGTTTGCCAAACCGACAAACAAATTTGTCGTTGATTTTCATCTAAAATTTATACCACTTGGTATAATATATTTTTATTCCCTAAAGTGAGTCTGTCAAGATGCTAACTCATGATTTTGTGGTGCAGAAAGTAAGAACTATAATAAATATCAATGTCATCGTATTGCAAGGAAATAAACAATGCACAATCGACGTACCGTTATGAATAAGCTACACTCTTTAGAAAAGTACAACTCTTTAGTTCAATCATTTTTCAACAATATTACTCATGTATCGATGTTATTGACAAGTACATAGTGCAAGTTAAAAATAATACAGGTTTCAGTCAGATACATTGAAGGCTTGGAGTAAATTATCCAAGGAGTAAATAAGTTTATTATCCTCAACGTGATCATGTGAAGTTTCTAACTGTTTGTTTGGCAAAAGAAATAAATTGTTCTAATACTTAATACGTATTTCAGCTTCAAATTTCAAATAGAAATCCAATATTTTGCTAAAAACAGCTAAAACAGTTATAACCTGCGTATGACCACGTGGTGGATTATAAGCTAGTTTGGGTAGGTACCATTTAGGTTTCACAAGAAAAAAAATTAACTTACCTGAAATGGAGAAATATCCAGATAACTGACGGGAATGTAATAAGCACAAATAGCTTCCCTTTTGACGAATATTCAACACAAGTGCAAATAGTGTTTCCCTCTCCTCACAAAGAAAACTTCAAATTAATGCGACCGGGCGCCAAGCTGCCACACGCATTGAACTACAGCCAAGTACTAAGGCTTCGCAGTTCGACGAGAAATTTCAACAGTGCAATATGATACTGCCGGGAGCTGATGTGAAGTCTCACTGCAGTTGCAATCGTCACGTGGCGTCCCCACCACCAAAGGATAACGGCCACATTTAAACGAAACTTCCGTTAATGCTACTGAATTAGATTGTAGGTTTCTGATTGTTCAACATTATTGGAAAGAAAAGAAAGCGTTGTTCTTGATTGTTTGCACCGACGCGAAAATACAAACGTGCTCCTTCTCCCCGCCCACCACTTCAATAGCAATATTAAGCCACTACTGATCATGCTGAGGGCAAGTAACGGACTACGTCTTGTAACGGACTTGTTCCTACTACGTCGAGAGATTATCTTCATTTTGAATAACGTATGTTCACAGGGAATCCTGAGAGGACAAAATTAGTTTGTCTTCAGGAGACCCCGAAGATACCATTTTCAAAAGACTGTGTCAAAAGTACAACCTGAGAACATGTTGCGGACTAACTGGACCAGACTATCTTGAGATAATATTCACTGTATGAACTATGAATGTTTAGAGAATATCCTCCACGAACGAAATAAGGATATTCCTCCACGGACGAAATAAGGATATTCTTAGAAGAAACCGTAGGGATTATTTTCAAAAGATAAAGTGAGGACTATGTCAAGAGTACGACCTGAGGACATGTCGTGGACTAACTTGGACCAGACTATCGCGAGATAATCTTCACTGTATGAACTATGAATGTTCACAGTATATCCTCTGCGGACGTAATAAGGATATTCTGAGAAGATGCCGTAGAGACTATTCTCCACAGATATAATGTGACTACGTTATCAGTACTGTCTGCAGACTATCTGGAGATAATCTTTAATGTACGAACTAAGTAAGTTCATAGGATGTCATTTGCAGAGAAACTGAGAATATTCTGCAAAGATCTATTCAAGATCATCTTAAACCTGTATTCCACGGATTAATTACGTAAACACAAAGTGGAGATATGTTCTTGACAGATGTTCATCAAAAGATAAGTTTGGAATTAATCCTCGGATGTCTTCAGGACAGACTTTCCCCACGTCTTAGTTTCTTAGAAACACGAACATCCCTCAGCAAACCTAATTATCCAGAATGCACTATCTAGTGGAGACTCTGCAAACTCCATCCACAAACTATAAAAAAATTAAAAAAACATCACATTGATTTACGGTTGTTGTTTTTTTTTGCAATCGAACCGTTACTATCATTTCCACATTTGAAACTGAAAATAATCATTTCCGGCATTTTGGAATATATTCGGGAAAAGAAGTTGTTTAACGAAGTCGGCATTTTTTTGCATTTGAACCATTTCATTAACTTCTGAGAAATGGACAAGTACTGAATTTCCTCAACAAATCAAGTTCACTGAAATAAATCAAAAACCTAACCCCGAGGGTTTAAATGATTAATAAAACTTTTCTATAAGTACTAACGATTTGCGATTTGTTCGTAATAGATTACTTTCGTCCCTATTAACACGTTAAACTTTTCATTTTGTTTCCTAAATTTTAAAATTTTCATCTCTTCTAGGTATTGTTAAAATTTTCCGGGTCTAGTCGGCCTTAGATTAACACAATAGAGTTTGAATGCTATACATCTTACCGACTATTAAGAAAGGGACTAATAATGGATTTCGAAAACAAATCCAGTTCTAGAAAGGTTTCGCATTCATTTGAGGAAAAGTATTGTTTTGTAATAAACTAATAATACTGTGTATTCTATCACTTCAATAATACAACGAAGTAACTGTGGTGAAATATTAAAACATTTCTCTTAATAAAATGTGAATGCAATGATCTCCAAATTAGAAATATGGTACCTACCATAGGTTAAGTTCTTTAGTATAAAAACTTTTGCGAAGATATAACCCGATAGGTCGAAGACCTTAAAAACAGGGGGGATAGGAGGTGGTAGCTCCCTAACGAGCAAAGCGAGTCCACGTATGTATGGTCCTCGTTTCACTGGCATTTCACAATGTACTTCTGTTATCTTCACATTATCCAGAATGCAAGAATGAAGTATTTCTTCTACAACATCAACCACACACTTAAGGAAAGTTCCTCAGCAATACGAATTGCAACATATCCATCTCTCATTCATATTTTGTAATATGATGTACACGATCTACCTCCATAAAGATACAGCGTATCAGCGCGTTCAATCATTACATTGTAATAAATTTCTTCGTCATGCGCACACCACAATATAAAGTCTCTGAGCCCACTTGTTTACAGTTTCTTCACTTGTTAGTACTCCATCACCTCCCACATTTCCCAGCAATGGAAGATAGATCTTTGTAATAAATTTCTTCGTCATGCGCACACCACAATATAAAGTCTCTGAGCCCACTTGTTTACAGTTTCTTCACTTGTTAGTACTCC
>NNCF01128433.1:0-92250 GCA_002313205.1 Laupala kohalensis
TAACTTTTTTTTTGTGAAATTTATGTATTTGTATTTGATGTATGAAATTATGAAATTAATGAAATAAAAACTTTTTAACTTTTTTTTTTTTAACTTTAACTACTACTACTACTTATTATTATTATTATTATTGGGGTTTTCTATGGAGTTTTGAGTGTATTTGATAGCACAGAACATAATTTCTTTTGTAATCATGCAAACCACGTTATAGCGTCATAGTAAAATACTATTCATTGCTTATAACCTTTTGGCGTCGATTCTTTTATTTTTTGCTACCTATGAGGACGTGCATTTTCTTATTACTGTGTACTTGAAGACAACGATTGCTAAGTTGGTAGCGTCCATATTGTGATTTGTGCAAACGTAAAAGATATTCTCCCTCAGCGGCATCTTATTTCATCCTCCGTGAAGTGACAGGCAGATCCGCCATGGGCGAATGCAACGCAATGAAATCAAAGCCGCGATACGTGTTTAACGAGATGACACTAAAGAAGAGATCAGCATTCGGCGACACGTGTCTCATAAATAGCGTAGGAATTCTCATTGTGTCTCAGGTACGAAGGAATATAAGCAGTTTTGTGAATTTGATTAAGGTATCAGAGATACTTGTTTCTAAATAATCAGAAAATTTCAACCAAAATCAATCAAGATTTAAGGATTAGGAGATTGGACATCATGACGTAATCGTTTAGAAGAGATTGCGTACTATCATAGGTACACCTATAGGAAGTCATCTACCTAAAACTGAACCCCATTATGAAGATTATCACAATTTCAAGGCAACTTACATTTCATCGAATTCGAAGGCCGAATTTTCATAATAATACATTTGATTTGAATTTTATATTTGAATAGAAATGAGTATTAAATAACATACACTAATAAGTTTATAGTAGGAAAGGAGATTATTTATTTTGAAAATTCAATAATTTACATTAAGATAGTTTTAATTATATTGACTTTCGTAAAAAAGAGTATTGTTTCAAAAACAGAACTAGTAATAACAGAATTTAATTAAAATATACACGTATCATATTTTTAAAATACGAGCTGTACATTATATCCGAGGTAATAAAGGTTTCGCTACGTACAATAAATATCGTCAGTGTATCCAGAGCTATAGTATTAAGTGGGCGGGAGTTTTCGTTCCCCCGCATCCAAGAGAATCTAAGTTGTCCGATTTACTCATGCCAATCAGTTACAATTATCACCGGGATGAACGTAACTCCACATCATGTTGTTATAATGAATTCTTTCTTCCAAAAGCGTAACTTAAAATGTTACTATTGGTAATAGGATTGTGTGATGCAATCCAATTAACAATGCACACGAACCTTTGTATAGAAGCTTCATTAATATACATAGGTAGTGAAAGCACTCGGCAAGTTATATTAGGAACATATATCATATTCCTTTTGGAAACTTTGAAATTTTAAGAAAAAAAAACAATCATCGCATCTTACCTTACAATTATATTATTGTGGACACAGTATCCATCCGTCTCTGTGTTCTAGCATTACATGAGAACGGATGAACCAATAATCGCTAAATTTTCAGGAGTCAAAGTGAGTGTACCTGGAATCGAGCTCTTTATTTGTTTTTGTAAACAAAAACAAATAAATCTGAAAAATGAAAAAAAGACAAATTTTTCGAAAAATATCACAGTGATTTGCGACACGATTTACTAGGAGATGTTCTTTGAAAAATTATAACTAAAATAAGGTACTTCGCAACCCTCAAATTACTTCTTCTTCATGGTAAAAAATCGTGTTAGTATAACTCGGCAACATTTTTTCGGTGTGATTGTGGAGTAATTTTTACTCACTTTGGCAAACATATAACTTGAAACCAGAAAGTGGATACAACTTGAAACAAAATGTCCAACTACAGACCCTAAGATGTGCCGTGGAGTTTCACAGTTTCTTGACTCCGGAACAAGGAGGAGGAGACGTTAACTCTAATTAACGCATCTCACTTCGGTCGGTTTGGCAATGGGATAGACCCGTACTCACTTTAAATACGAATGGGCATGACAGTCAGTCTGGATGTTGAGGTATCAGGGAAATTCCCACACTTCACTGAGAATCGAACCTCGGCTGTCCAGCCAGACGTTCTATGCTCTATTCACTGAGCCACGCTGACTTCAGACGTATAACTTACTTTCTGAAAAAATACTCTTGGCACAAGACAATCCTAGGGGGTGCATGCTGGTAGAGTCTGATTTTCCTTATATTAAGAATATAGCATTGCTGCGAGGCCACCCACAATACACGTATGTTTTGCGGCACTTGGGATAAGGCGCGAGGCGAAGTCGATGCGTCATCCGTTTGGTTATTTCACGCAGAAAGCGACATACGTACAGGAGCAAGTGGAAATTGACAATATGGTACTGTCTAAAGTTTCCTCTGTGAAAATAATTATGTTATCAAACATAGTAGTTTATATCTTATTATTATATTAATGTGGAAATTCATTTCTCTTTCTAGGTTTCTCATTTCCTTACAGAAATTCAAATATATCTTCATTTCTAATCATTTTTCAAGAAAACCCGCTACATAGCTATCGTAAATTTCTCTCATATCAGCATCAATATCAGTTTATCGTAATAACTACCTAATGGATGGAATAGATTTCTTTCATGTCGTCTGAGGATAAACAGATTATCTCTAGTCTCCATTATAACTTAAAATACATGACCTCGACAATCGTAAACATACTTCGGCAAGTACTTTCTTACAAACCCGTCACTGTGCAATTAAATTAATTGGTATTCACTTTTATGAACATTTCGCACAACAAGCTATTTGAAAACAAATAATTCAACATAAAATATTAAATCATTTTCAGTGATAAAGATAGTAAGTACGTTTATTTTTATTAGTATCCTCTAATGTGAAATATGTATGAAGGTATTAGCATTTGACATTGAATTACTTTAATAAAAACCATAACTTATCTTATTCATTTTAGTACATCGCTTAAATAAAAGCTTGTTTTTGAAAAGGTTTTTATTTATTATTTTATTTACAATTATTATTTATAGTACACTAGTTCCATCTAGTAGCTGTTTTATGAATTATGGAATATAAGGAGCTATTTAGTTCCTGATCATTTGGTCTGCACAGAGAGGAAAAGATACGTGCTCTGAAGACGCTGGAATTATGCTGAATAATGGTGCTGGAGGGCGAATAGGGAAACCCTGATATATACATGAAACAGGATGCAAGCCGCCGTTAGCCGACTGCGAACGGGAAACCTAAGTTACGAAATCCATATCTCGAACTTCAACATAAGTAAAAGAGAAACGTATAGGAAAATTTTAAAAATGGTACAAAATAGTTATTTATGTTTTATAGTATTGTTCAAACAATATTTTCAAGTTATCCTTCGAGAGAAACAAAATAAATTAATTTATGAGGAACCACTTGAGAAACATAATGAAATTATTTTTAATGAAAACGTTTTGAAAAGATTGACAAAGGTGAGGAAATTTGCCATTCTGGTTGGTGAAAGGTGTGTTTTTAAAGGCTGTGTTATTGTGCATCATTTCCTGTTTTAGCCTTTCTTACCCTTATTTTGCTTTCTATTTATAAAGTGGAGGAGTCCTGAATAAATGACAGGTTTTATTGGGTGTGTAGCACAGTGTGACTTGATATTGTATTTTAAGTTTTTGTGTGATGTTGCTACCCGGTAGATGGATTGGATGGAACATTGACTTGATGCATGTGAGTGCGTACACACAACTTAATTAGGAGTGAGGAATGTTGTCTTTTGTGCAAGAGAAAGTATATTTTCACTTTTGTGGTGCGTGAAAAATTGACGAGAAACAGTATTGTTTAAATAAACTTGTGACTTTCTGGCATACGAGTTTGTGCCCTATTATCCCATGGGAATGGTGAGGCGAATTTAGCTACAGTAGATCTGAAAGGGGAGAGAAAATTTGTGAATATATTTCTGAAGTGTATTGTCTCTAAAGAATATAATAAAGAAAAATCTGCCCATTGTCTCATCACATTTCTGCACTGAGAGCCGGTCGGATCTCGCCGTTAATGTCACACATTTTAATGGCAACGCGACAGCCGGGTATCTATAAAACAAGGAACTCGTTTTTGATTCTTAAAATTAATTTTTCTCGGCGAATATCGAATCACTTGCATACTACATTTTCATCGACAAATCCGATCATGTGTACCGTTCAACCTCATTTATCATAATATACTATTTTACTTGATTTTTCATTCTGCTGAAACGCGTTAACCATTCTTTCATTTCGTTCTAGAATTTAAGAAGTCGGGTTATCTCGAAGACACGCTATATGGCTCTTCGGTCACTGTGAGGTTTCCTGTGCAAGTCGACAGATGGCACACTGCACTCAGTTCATAAAAAAGTTTTTGTTTATAGTGGTACTTTTGTGTTAATGATCTCCATCAACTCGCCATTGTATAAATTTACTAAATATACACGAATCTAGCACTTACAAAAACATATGATTGAAAGCGATATTGAAGAGAGGTCCAATGGTATGACAATCCATTTCTTGCTTGCACTGTATTGCAGTCGAATGGTTAGCATACACAACTGACAAGAAAAGTTTAATGCTCGATACCCGAAAAAAAAAGTTATCGGTAAGGTAATGTTGTTTAATATCAGATGGTGGAAAAAGATGCTTTTTTTATCAAAACGATAACCTGGTCTTATACCATCACATTGTACGACCATAACGGCAAAGAATTGCATCTCTACGACAGTAGTGATTTCACCTGAACGAGTATTACATTTTGGTGAATCACAACCTACTTGATGGTACTGCCGATCATCATACGTAATACTACGGATTATCGGATGTATGTAACATCCCTATAAAATTTTTAAACTCGTGCTACGTTTTGGGAATATCTGTGGCGCTATACTCACCGGCAATTAGGGGATTTACAGTTGGCGATTGTGTAAAGGTGGCTGCAGGTGTAACAGATCGCGAGAATTTAATGCATTAGAGATGTAGATGTCAGTATTTATACACTTACATATAAAAAAATAATATAAATAAATACGTACAAAGGTGAAGATATCGTCAAGTACATATTTGCGTATAATCGTTTGGGCTCTATTGACTCTACCCATGATGGAGATATATTTTCCATCAAACTAAATAAGTATTAATGCAAATATTTTGTATTAGAGGAAGGCAGGATAGTGGAAGTGGGGAATAGTAGGAGGTAAAGATATCGTATAATTCCTTTGAACCGGCCAGTTTCGTCCGCGAAAAGCAATTTACACGTTTTCGTTTTTAAATATTTTCAACGAACACTCTTTGATGGCCTTCTATTACTACCGAATCATTTTCGAAAGAGAGCAACATAACATATATTCCTAAAACTGTAGGTAATGTTAGGTCAAAATTGAGAAGTGATTGTCGAAGTACATTCAAGGTTAATTCTGCGGTTTTGCAACACAGATGTTGGGAAGAATATTAACATTTAATTAGTTATTTTAAGGGTCCCTGCAACGAAAGTGTTAAGCACGAGACCCCATGGACAACTATTCAAAGTTATTATCTGTTTCTCTTGCTCCAACTGAAATTGCCATTAATAAGATCATTCTCTTTAACAAGGTCCTTTACATAAGCTATATCTGATTTCTTATTCCTGAGATTTTTAATCTCGAGCCATTTTGACTGAAAGAAATGCTTACGCAATGAGCATGTGACATAACTTGATTTACAATTAAATTTATTGTAAAAAAAGTTTCAAATTGCGTATGACCTCGTGGAGGACAATAAACTAATTTACTCTCCGGAAGCAAGGAAGGGACCATCCCATCAATTCCGACCAAGGGTCCTAAGGCAGAGACGGATTTAACATTTCAACACACTTCTTAAAATAAAAATAATTGGGTACGTGTTATAATAGTACCAACCAATTTGTTTGCAATAAAACACAAAAAAGTTATTTCAGAAGTACGTATTATTATCAAACTATACATTGTTCGAAAAGTATTGTTTATAAGTCGTAACTATTAAATAACACTAAATTCAAGTTTTTTTCAATTGATGCCGCCCCTAGGCAAGAGATGGGGCTATATAATTAATGTACACAACCGTGCCAAGGTTGAGTACATATAAATCTAAACTTTTATGAATAATAAAAGGCAACACAAGCATGCAGGAAAATAGTTTTGGAATTCTTATCGGTTGTTTTGAAAGTACTACAGCAATGGAGTAATAAAGTACAAGACGACTTAAACTATTATTACAATCAATAAATTCTGTTACGTTGTAGAAGCATTGGTGCAGTAGGTAGCTTTTAACCGCGGGTTTGAAGAGATTCAATTTAATAATGTCATTTATATTTATATAGAATGATCCCGAATGATGTGTTCCCTTTCTGCAAAGAGCGGTTGACACTTTATGATAATGCATAGTATTACTATTGTGAGTACTGTGTTCGTGAACAAGACTGTAATGTATGAAGCAAGGGTGGCTCTTCCGTAATTCGGTCTTAGCAAACACGACCCTTTCATAAACGTTAGTACAGGGAGGTGTTAAAATATTTCATTTCATTCAGTTCACAAGGGTATCGGGGGTGTGATTTACAAATTATTCGAACAATCCTCTTCGGAAATCTGAAAGTCTGGACGCTCTGACCGGAAATACTCCAGAAGACAATGCCGTATCGTAATGGGAGTAAACGTTTGCCAATATTCGCAACGGGAAATAGGTGGATTAACAATATTAAGTAAGATCAACACTGAGGTTTTGAAAATGTTGATATATTCTACTCTTTACTTCCAAATATCTACTCGTAGAAGAAAAAATACATAATATACGACCCGATAAAAATGTTGATAGACCGGGATCCAATGTACAGGTTTTGGGAGTGGAGACGGGTAATGCACGGGACATCACCCACTACGCCAGATCTGGAAGCCGCGCGTTCGAGTCCTAGTCCGTCACCGTTTTCTCCTCGCGATATATTTTGTAAACTTTCCTACATGAGTAGGTATTCGGAAACTACAAGAAGAAGCTGTTCCATTGCAAATAGTTGAATGTTTTAAATGAGAGACAAAATGTTGATTGATGTTATAAGATTCGAAATATTCCTCTTGGAATGTAATATGTTATCATCTAAATCCTACTGAGCATGTTTAAAATGCACATTTCTCGGTTTGGTAGTAAAGATAGACGCATGATCACATGCATGTAAAATTAAATAATTCAACAATAAAAAATAAATACAATACTGCTTTCATTGTTCTAGAAGAATTTAAACAATTGCGACATAATGTCAAGTAAGAATTAAGTTTTTAAAAAAATTCTTACATTAGACGCGCCCATTTGCAGTAAATGATGAAACTGGCTACTTGAAGGAAATAAATAAATAAAATTTTAGTACTAATTCTTTGAATGCCGTTGGCTTCCTTCAATACCAGAAAGTTGCTCGTCGATATATTTTTGTCGTCGGTTTGTTTGTCTATTTAATTTATTTATTATCTCATTTGTAACTTCCGTAGTAATAAATATATTATTATACTAACATCCTTTGTTCAGTGTTAGTTGTCAGTTTTCGTGTATTCTCATTTGCTTTTTTCGTTAAGTTGCTGACTTTCTCACAACAATGGACACTATCGCATTCCTCAACTTATTCAAAGCTCATCTTCAGAAGGTGTACAATAACTTGGTACATTATATTGACAAACGAATCAGTGCGCTGGAAGAGGTCAATAAGAAAACGATCGGGGGTTGGACTACAGTTAGGGATTCTCGCCGTCCTTCCAACTGCTACCACCCGGTTAGACCAACGACACATGCACCACCCCAACTCTTCACTCAGAATAGGTTTAGTGTGTTAGATGACATGTCCCTGTTTCCTCCCTTACCTACTCGTTTCATCCCCTCCCGTCCAGTACCCAGACCTGTTCACACACCACGCACTGGTAAGCACAGCCACCCAAAACCACGTAAAGTAGTGCTATCCAGAGATGAAACCAACACTTCCACGCAAAAATCAAACGTGCTCATACTAGATGATTCGCACGGTCGTCAGATGTCCTCCGTATTGCGTGGATTGCTTCGTAGCCAGTTCTAAGTCTCCGGGTTCTTTAAGCCAAACGCTCGTTTGGCTGAAGTTATTCGAAAACTGGACACTTACACAAAAGAACTCACTGAGCGGGACACAGTAATCATCATAGGTGGGCAGAAATATATTAATTTGGGTGGTCATTTCAACGCGTCTGAACATCTACAAAAACTAAAAATGGCTCACTGCACACGGGGCAATTCCGGTCAGAGTATTCAAACTTTCAGAATTCAGAAGAGGATAGTTCGAATAATTTGTAAATCTCACCCCCGAAACTCTTGTAAACCTTTATTCAAGAAATTAATTATCTTAACACTTCTCTGCATTTATATTTATGAAACAGTCGTGTTTGTAAACCGAATTACTGAAGTGCCACACTTGATTCATCTCGTTCACGAACACAATACTCGCAATAGTAATAATATTCATCGGCCTAGAGTGTCAACCACTCTTTGCCAAAAAGGAGCTTATCATTCGGGAATCGTTCTATATAATTCCCTGCCCAAGAATTTAAAAGATATTATGAAATTGAATATCTTCAAGTCCGCGGTTAAAAACTACCTCCTGCACCAGTGCTTCTACACTGTAAAATAATTTATTGATTTTAATAAAAGTTAAATTCGTCTTTTACTTTATCACGACATTGCTGTAGTACGTTTTAAATAACTTATAACAATTTCAAAAACTATTTTCTTGCATGATTGTGTTGTCTTATGGCTCATATTAATTTAGTTTTATGTGTACTCAACTTTGGCACGGTTGTGTACATAAATTCTGGAGCCCCTTCCTGGCCCTGGTTTTTCTCCAGTTTTCTTTCGGGTAGAGGCGGATTTATTAAACAGGTTCTTTAGACTTTGTCTAGGGGCGTGTTTATTGTATCGTGAATTTAGTGTTGTTGTTTTTTCAACTCTTATGATTTTTAAACACAATACTCAGAATTATCTATAGTTCGATAATAACTTGTACATGTACATTTTTTTCTCTCGTAAAATTACAAACATATATACATTCTATTAGTATTATAACTCGCAGCAAACTTTTTATCTTATCTAGGAACATTTGCTGATATTTTTAAATCCGCCTCTGCCATAGGGCCCTTGATCGGAAATGATGGGATGGTCCCTTGCTTGCTTCCGGGGAGTAAATTAGTTTATTTTTCTCCACGTGGTCATACGTAGTTTGTACTGTTTTTTTGACAATAAATTTATTATTATTATTATTATATTATTTTAGAAATATGGAAAAGTGATCATATTAAAAAATATAATAAAACATTTTATGGCAATTAATTACAGAATCGACTGTAGAAATGGAATAATGCCTTTCATTAATTGTGTGTTGAAAATCAGTGGAGATACCTGTTGCAAACCTTGCACGCGTTTAGGCATCTTTATTGACGCTATAAGGAGGTCGTACAGAAAAAAGTACCGTTACAGTATATTTCTTATCAATATGCTGTAAACGCATGAAATATCATTACAGTTTATATCATTTTTATTTCTTTTTGTTTCATCGTAATGTATTATAACTTCGAAAATTTGTTGCTAGAACTTAACTTGTATTTTCGAGATTTTGGAGAAAGAAACTGTGATAATCACATAATATTCTCTTATTCCCACTTTTGAAACAAGAATACTTTTTTAGTTGTATTTAATAAGTTCTTAAAAATTAAAAGCCTCTAAAGAATGTTAATTAGAATTGAAACACCTGGTTATCGTCAATCATCTCACTCATCATTCCACCAACCACTGAAACCTCCACCAGACCTTTTTCTCGCGGCTGTTTAACAATATTCCCAATGGCGACAAAAAATGGATTCCCTACACCAGACAGTGGCCCTCATTTTCCCAGGCCACTGCCGCCGCAGGGGAAAGTGACGATAATTTGAGGATCGAGATATTTTACACCATTCTGGAGCAGCGTTCCTCTCGCAGTGCAAGCGATCGCATCACGCGAAAACATCAGATGCAGGTGCATCTCAGCACGATCTCTCCCTTAATTACACTTGCCTCACTCCGGGTAGATCCGTGAATATTCAGATTTTAGAGATTTCCCACGGATACTGCTCTGCCTTTTCAAATAATTCCTTGCCATGTTAGTCATATCAAATCCCAAATGCATACTTTTGGTATAACTTCTTATTAGTACAAATTGAGGACATACAGGATACAGAGGTTATTATTAACATATTAGCTGCACTCTCTCAGCGTCGTTCTGAAGTTTCCATTGCATTATTCGTGCCATTTTACACATTTTCACGAAGTCAAATAAATATTTTTCTACATTTAAAAATATCTATTTATGAATAAAATTAATGACGCGGTGCCCCAGTGACTAACTAATTTACTCCATTCATCAATGATGAGGAAACATTATTACAGATAGAAATTAGAAATTTTGACAGAATTCGCTTCAGGATTGCACTAAGAAATGATTAAAAAAGTAAATAAAATAAAATTGTAGTGTCAAAAAAGCAGTTCCAAACTGCGTATGACCAAGTGGAGGGTAATAAACTAAGAAAAGAAGGTTTTTAAAGATGTGTTCTAGGGTGAAATAGGGTTTTTAAAATTTTTCATTGTATCTCACCATTTATTTAAAACATGTATTTAAAACATTGTCCCTAAATTTCGTTTTTACCTACGGCAAGAATATTGTAGAGCTCGTGGCGAATTTGTGAACACAAAGTTATTATAAAAANATATATATATATATATATATATATATATATATATAGAGAGAGAGAGAGAGAGAGAGATTACTCATTTTTATTACTTTATTCTTCAAACTTAAAAGATATGAACGAATGGTAACTCATGAAATATGTTAGTTTCATGATATCTATAAAATTAAAGTGAAAAAAAAAAAAACAATTTGTGAAAGACGCTCAGTCCAATCTCATTTTCGTAGTGATATGTGCCACTTATTCTTTACCGAGCTGCCTGTAATAATCTTTCTTAGGTAAATGAGGAGTCATAACCTGTAGATCTTTCTTCTTTTCTTTTGCCCTCTTGACACTAAATTGTTCTTTTGCACATTTTGTTATATGAGATGGTCTTTAATGAACTACTTGACAGAGAAGGTTGAACTGTCAACCTTCCAGAATATTTTAAAATTTAATGTGATATGTAACTGAAGTGTAACTGGTTGTAATGTGATACGTAACTGATTATCTTCATACAATCCAAGGTATGTTTAAGGTATATTGTTCTTTAAGTAATATATCAATAATAGAAGTTAAAATTGTGAAAATGTTTAAAAACTTTAACAATGTCCTAATTATATTTTAGTATTATATGTTATGGCTATTAAGAGTATCATTAATGAGTTCAGAGTTTTAAATATGTGTATTAATTACAAACAATTTAGTATCTGTTATGTTTTTATTAGCAATGATGAAGAGGTCAGTACACCTCGAAACGTTGGCAATCTAATAACCAAATGTAATAAAGGAAGAATTGTGAACCAATATTTCTGCAGTTGTAATGATTGTCTATAATTAAGACATATAGTACAGTGAAGGAGTTGTTTGACTGAGAATACCTATTGGTATTATTACGTGGTCTGTTTAGCTTTTAGGGTAGTGCTTATATATTGTAGTACTCATATGTAGTGTAATTTATAGTTCCTTATCCCAAATATTTTATAGTTTGTTAGTGTCTTAGTGTGAAGCTAATATTTAAAAGAATAATTAGTATTTAATCCCTGAAGGATCGATTTAATGTGGTAAAAATCTTTTAAAATATTTGTTATTGTACCCATTACATTTGTCATGTTCAAACATTACAGGGAAAATGTATTATTCCGATTATTATTTTGATGAGTATTGAGTATCTACTTTTATGATACGTTAAATGTTGTTTGTGGGTCAGCAGTAGAGACATTAGGATTTAAACATGGACTACTTAATCTATTGAAAAGTGGATCAATTAAACATTATTTCTACTTATAACCTTTTCATATTCCTTTAGAAGTGGAACTTGTGGTATTTAATACTGACTTGTCACATGACCACTCTCACCCTCGCCATCTCGTCTTCCCGCCCCGCCGCTATGGCGCCACCCCCTGAGGTGCAACAATGGGTATTATAACCTCCCATCGCCCCACCCTAATAGTTTAGCTGCTCATAAATTTCTGGTAGTGTACAAAGTGGAAACACCTGCTCTTCCTCCAGACGCACCTTTGTGTTGACTGCTCTGGCTGATGAGGGTTTAGCTTCGGGCCGCACAGGTAGAACCCGGGAACAGGTCACTCCTTTCTTCTCCACCATCACCATCCATTACACTTGTACTCACATAGAGGTTTTCTTATCGTCATCATTATTCCGAATTACCATTTGCAAATTGTTCGTTATTTCATCACTATCGTGAGATAATATATCAAGCTGCTACATATTAGACTTTAGCGTTTTGGATATTCCTCATATGCTGCACAATAAAGATTTCATCCTCCTATCCCGACTATGATATTTACAATACCATTCTTCCTTTTCTTCTGCCCCCGTTTCCGATAAATGGGCAAGTGATTCGCTACCACTAGATTTTCTATTTAGAGCACTTTTTTACTATTAATTTTGCGACTTCTCTTGAGGATCAGTTGCATTTGTGAGGCATTGTACATTTATGTACATTATGTGTTCTTCTTAATCTTAGTTTTTTTTTCTTCATACACGCTACTTATTGGGTTGCATCCGATGATGAAGCAGACTCGTATGGAAGACAATTATTAATTTTAAAAAAAAATTATTCCATGACCGACAGCCAGTCTCTTTGTATACGTTGCCTTCGCAAAACAAGGATCTCACTTTATGTTTCTCTTCAATTTAACATCTCCCTGACGCTATAGAGGCGTTACGCGTTCCTAGCGAGGGTTGAGGCGGGTCCATCTCCTACTGTCTATCGTAATCCTATATGGCTGACGAAGTCTTCAAATACGTTGTATTTGGTCTCTATCTCGATGAATCGATGATGTTCTTTCATATTTATTTTATTAATGCATCCAAACTCCGTAGAAATTTCTCTCTCTCTCTGGGGCGCAATGCGAGCAATCCTATAAATTATGGTCTGGTGTGTTTCTTCCCTGCATGCATTCGCATTCATCACTGTCCTCTATTTTGAAGCGTACCAAGTACGCTCGAAATGCTTCATGTCCTGTCAGGTACTCATACATTAACTCGAATGGACTGTAGCTTCTTTCCTCCCAGGTGGATGTGGTGGTGACAGTCCTCAGAAAAGAGGATCCTTGGGTAAACCTTCCGCCGTCACCTCATTGTCGGGTCTGAACGCTGCGTGCTCAACAGCATGACGTCAACATCAGCCTTGTGTTGAACCGTGACAACCACCACCGCCTCGCCACCCTCGTACGACCTTCTCCCCTCCCCACCAGCCCCTTTCCAGACCCTCGCATTGACAGCCAGAATAGCTTTCAAAATAACTAATACCTCGTTTAGACATCTTCAAGGATCGCACGCTCGTCGAGCCCATGGAGAAAATTGGAATTCAATTTCATTGCTGACAGATATTAACTTTTTAAAAATTCCTTATAAACTAAGAAAATGTCTTTTGCTATTAAAACATTCTTATATTACACTAGCTGGTTTATCTTGCAGTGCTCTGGTTATAAGAGATTTAATATACAAAGGAAAATTAACTAAAAGAGTAAGTAATTTTAAAACAAACTGTATTCTCAAACAAAATAATACATTTGAATAAAGTATATAATGCATAAATTATATTTTACTGTTAGAATATTGCAAAATATTTCGCTACTTGACATTTATAAAACAAATAAATCTAATTCTGATATAATGTTTAATACATCGAAGATTATACAATGCTGAAACTCAGTATACATTTGTAATCTTTGAAATAAAGAAGTAGAAGAATGACTCACTTTTTCACATTTATTCTTTTAAAATTCAAATTCCCAATAATCCTCTTTTAAGGGATGATTAGTTACAATCGAGCGATGCTAAGGCTGATTTGACCCCCAGAAGATCTGAACTTGTAGGTACAGCAAACGTTATCGAAAGTTCGATAGTAGGATCAATTTACCAAAGTATTTGTGTTCAATTAATGAGCAAGTATAATTATAATACAATATATGAAAGGAAATGATTAACTTGAGTACTTAAAAGCGTGTGACAAAGAATACGCAATACAGCTGCGAGGCTACAAAGGAGTGGGGGTGTATAGGAGCGATGCCCCCACACTGCTTGGATAGTGCGAACGGCTGCTCTCCTTTTCAAACAGTAAACAAACTATCATAACTAAGTTTGAAAAGAGCGGTATTTATTTATTCAAATGATCCAATCTTTCTTTAAAGATAAATAAGCCTTGACACTCACCATTCTACTTTCAATATCATGGTAAGTACTCGATGTCTTAAACTCAAAATCTTAGTGTTCTTCTTTCTGTTATTTCATGAAATCTGAGGAAACAGTTTCATATTTTTCTTCATCCGCTTCTTCTGTTCATTGAGTAATTTTTAAAAACTAAAATTTATCGAACTGCTGCTAAAATACACTTCATTCTCCCCTACTTAATTTGTATGTCAGTTATTGCTAGTGACGAAAATGATTGAGCCAGTAGACGACATGAGTGTTAGGGACTCAAAACGATAACATAAAATAATGTTTACTCATTATAATTCTATTTATTTTAATATAAATTAGTTCTTCACAATATTATCACACTTTACATCTCTCTATCATTATTAATTATTACTCATGATTTAAATAACATCTTTCATATCTTTCAGATCTATAAGTTATATCTTAAATATTGGAAATACGCAAATTAGTTTACGATAGAAAAATATTTTTTTAAATAATTTTTCCTTAAAAATCTGTGGGTACAAGCCTTGAAAACTAAAATCTAGTATTCAGAGGCATGTTTCCAAATATCATTAAAGTAGAGATTTCTGTTATATTTTGATTTATACATATATTTCTTAATTTTGCATCATGGGCCGAACACTGGAAAAATGGGGAAAACCTAAATTACCTCAGACATATTAGTGTAGCATATAACCTCAGAGGCAGGAAGATCTGTAATTCATTAAAACTACACCCTAAACATGAAGATGAAATAAGAAACTTCATGTGTTGATGATAATATTTTGACGAAAAATCAAAAGTAATCTAATCTCGTTTGGTGGCTACGCGTTCTATTACTATATCTTAGACGTATGACTAAGACTGATGTAACAACGACCTCTTATTGCTTCATTCCTGTCATGAGCTGTACAGAATGCACCTTTTCTGATTAAGAAGACATTGGTTATTGCGTAAAATTAAAACCGGCGTGAAAATATACCCTGAAATCTTGCTATTTGGTTCTAAAACCAAAACCGTCGTGCTCTTACCCTACAGGAAGTTCGCCGCCAATCATGTGTTGGTGAGGGTAGGTGATTCTATATTAAATGTCCGACATGAGAGCGCATACACTGTAAAATTTGACCCTACATCCCCTACATCCCCTACATCCCCGAGTACATATGAATACTAGGAATTTGCCATAAATAAATACTAGGAACATAAATGAATGCTGGGAACGTGCCAGCATTAAAGAAGGTGGAAAGAAATATATTGGCAAGTAAAGGACAGAAACAACAGTATTGCTACAAACCTACCACAAGATCGCTAACAAAGAGGAACCATCATGTCATTCGGTAAAGAGCAAATGAAGCCATAGGAAAACAAATAAATTTTATTCTATTTCAGTAAAATAGATAGTAAGAGAATTTAAATGGAGCTGAAATTGCTAGAGGTCGTTTCCTTCTCCCTTGGCGAAGGGAGGTGTAAAATTAGGTGCGTAGTAGAATGTAGAAGCTGAGCGAATGAGGAGAGGAAATATCCAGACACATTGTCTCTTCCCTTTATAAATCCGAATTAAAAACGAATTTGTAAATTTTGTTTTATATATTACCCCCAAAATTGCAAATGAAATTATTAAAAATTCTACTGTAGATTCCAACATTCTCATCAATATTATATGAATTTCACTGAATTTTCCTAAGTAATCGTTATCAAATTTTGTTGATTTGGAAGAGCAACGTGGTGTCCGTTTTAGGAACTGAAATGCGGATATTTAGTTTAAATGTCATTTTTCTCTCTCCCTCCCTCGTTCCATCGCAAATGAAGTCAATCCTCCTCCCTTCAACTGTCATCCCTCGGTCTGCCCGCACCCGTTCCTTCTCAGCTGTCCATCGGTTCGTTGGGCGGGAGAAGGAAAAATGGCCAGGACTCCAAGACAGGTGCATTCAATATGGACACAAGTGATAAACGCTATTTGTCACTTTAAGTGACAAAAATTGGAAATGGATGCATTGGGTGATCTCAACTTCACAAACCTTAAAATATTTACAAATGTTACCGAAAAATCTAATAAAATTATTGAGTGGCATACCAAAGATGTAAAATGAACGAGAAATATTGAAGATAGTGTTGTATAAATCGGTATATTGAGCAACTGAAATTCACTACATTAATGAAACATTATTCCTCATACACTACAGTAAACTTGATGTAATTACGAGAGCATTATACATCAATAAACAACGAACACTGAATAAATTTTAATTTTATCTACGACCTTTTACTAACATGTAATATTTTATTTTCACAACCTAAAAAATTTGTGAACAAAATCATTCTTGAAAAATATTAATGCATTGTCTTAAAGATAATTACAATAGATAGCCTATGAAGACGCTATTACAGAACTCAGAAATTTCATACAAAACATTACCTGTGTAATCTTTTGATGCGAAAAACCACTCGTAACAATTAAAATTTAGATGACTTGCATTGTAAGTGAATTAAAAGAAGTCTACTTATGTCTTCTATCTTGTTTGTGATCTCGTTATTCATACCGGGATGAGTTCTTTTGCGTTAGGTTAAAGTAAAACAATTATTCACTCGCAAACGTTTCGATATGATTTGTTTCTTTCTCAGGACTTATAATATATTTCATTATACCCATTCATTACATACTCATCACTAAGAATGGTGTTCCACTTTTAAAGTGAAGACGGGTGAGAACGATATAATCGTGATGTATGAAGCAAAAGTAGAATTATTCACTTAATTTTATCGGTCTGCAAAAGACGAATGGGGAAAAATATTACTCTCGTTCTTCACAACATTGTTCCATTAAAAAGAAATATAACGCAATTTCACAGTATGAGTATTTGCATGCAAGAGTTCTTAGCCCGACCACTAATTGTACTGGCGTTTATTTTCTCATACAAATTGCGGAGACAAATCCATTGAAACTGACTGGGTCATGTTGACTAATACGCAAATAACTCACTTACTATGACAAGTGACTATGCTTAGTTTGACAGGTCGAGGATGGTATGATCAAATTGACGGTACAAAGGTCTCATACTATGTAATCAAAAATTAGCTCTTAAAGCAAGTTTAAAAAATAGCACATATTTGTCATGTCAATAAATATCCATTTCAAGATCACTTTTTGAACGGATGGTCTAAAACACAAAATCCCAAGAATTATCCTATCGGAGACGAGTAATCCTAAAATCGGACGTTCCGTAATCACAAATTGATATTTACTATTAAGCGCTAATTGCGGACATCATTAGGAATGTTTTTATCACACAACTTTTTAAAACAATTCCCAATATTCCATTGATGAGTGTCACTTTTTCTGTTCAGTTCATCGGAAGCTCTAGGTGGGCAGTGTAAGAAGATGTTTCCTGATATTAATATTGGATTCAATGATGTAAATTGTATAGGTAATGTATTGTTTCTTAAATTAAAGATCAGGTTAAGAAGGATGACAAATATTATGTGGTGTGCAGAGTTCCGTCTAATGATTGTAATATGGTATATGTGGGGCAAACAGGACAAAAATGAGGCAAACGCATGTCGCATGGATTGTGAGAAAAACAACCCAGGCTGTACATTGGGCAAACATGATATTACAGAAAAACACACTACTTTCAATTTTGATAAGGTTAACATACTGGAGAATGAGCCAGTGTATAGGAAAAGATTGCTTAAAGAAATGGTACATATTACACAAATTACACAAACTTGTAATTTAATTTTGAGCAATATATAAGCAAATATTCTCAGCATATGGAATAGACCTACACAAAAGAAGAAAAACTGATAGTTTTTTTTTTCTTCCTCCGGTTCATTACATACTTTGTTTACCTGATTGATTAAGATATATGTATAGAATAGATGATAGTATTGATTTATCAAGATATATGACGTATATCAAGATATCATACGTATAAAATTAATAATAATCTTGCTATAGTACTGATTTATGTACACACACACAGATATATATATATACACTCTCTGAGTGAGGTCATAATTGAGTTATTATCCTTATAACTAAACAAATGGGTGTTGTGTCAGTTGATGTTGGGATGATTTGATGGACGGGTGACGGATGTTGGTCTACGTTGAGTGACGATGTATATGTACGAGTTATGAATGAAGATGCAACTGTGTTATTGTGTTGTGGTAGTATACAGGTGAATGTTGTTGTTGTGTAAATGTATTATTAATTTAGTATGGCTAATGTTTAATAAGGCTAATGGTTTGTGAGTTATTAACTTTTGGTTGGCTATGGTGTAATTGTAGAACTTGTTGTATTTAGCCCGGAAGAAGGACAAATAAATTTCCGAAACGTTGGCAGTACCTTTGTCCTACATGATGAACGGGGTCAACAAAAATATTGGAATTTAATTAATCGTATTTCTTTGTATTCCAAACCGCCACGTTAGTGTGGATCCGTGTAATTTGCGAGAATACATGATGAAACTTCATACTGTTGAGGATGATGGAACGTAATTAAGAAACAAGTTGTTGCTTCTAAAATACAGCGCATCAATATCCTTAACCAATGTATCGGGTCTAATACGATTTCTCCAGAATTAATATATTTGTTCTTTGACTTGTATGATATCTTAATTTATATTACTAGTATTTCAAAAGAAGCAATTAACGACTTCACTCAATAAAGTTCATTAAATAGTTCCCCACTCTTTCTAGTTTTTTTTCCATTAC
The DNA here is from genome assembly GCA_002313205.1 of Laupala kohalensis. Taxonomy (NCBI): domain Eukaryota; kingdom Metazoa; phylum Arthropoda; class Insecta; order Orthoptera; family Trigonidiidae; genus Laupala; species Laupala kohalensis. The sequence goes on from NNCF01128433.1 coordinate 19,123, forward strand.
ATATCTTCCCTATTCGTACTCTCTACTTCCATGAATATATGAATCTCATAATATAAGCCTTATTCTTCATTTACACGTTCCTGCTCGAGCATAACTTATGCAATCCATCCAGCACCCAGTCGTGTGAGTGAGCGCGTACAGAGTCGTATTCATGGCTTGAACTGCAACGACGACGTCGCGCTGGGAATGGTGCTAAAGAATCGTGACTTCGCTTGCGGCTGTGCATTTCCGTCTGCAGGAATGTTCTTGGAAGCGAATGCACCTTCAGTGCTTGAAGCTCTTCAGAAGCACACAGGGATATCCACAAGCGCCAGTTTCCTATTAAAAACCATTATTTTCCTATAAACATATTAAATGTAATATTACTTGCTTTTTATTAGTTACGACCGACGAACTCCTTATCAGGTTTAGTTTTATGAGCATTATTGCAGATCACGGAACACTTATTAATCCTCCATCCGGCATTTCTTTTCGGTTTTCTCACTGCATTCATATCAAATGTTGGCACGGTTTCTTACATGCTTCCAAAATCTTAAATTTTCAAACTTTCTTATGGTAATCCCCAGTAAATGCTTCTGAATTATTCGTTGTCTTCTTTACACGCTTCAATTTTTCAATTTCTTTCTCCAGTTATTTAATCCTGTTGAATTTAATCTCTTACCTCATACCTCTAAAATAGATAAGTTGTGGTATAGAATCAGCAATGCAAAAGAAGTAGTTTATATATAGAGGATAATTGAAAAGATCATTGTAACAGCGCAGAATGATTTTATCTCTGTTTAAGTAGATAAGAAAGACAAAAATAGATGCAAATAGATGCAGTCACTTTGTAGTTCATTTGTTTTGGCCCAAACTTGCAATTAATTTCTAGTAGAAGTGGAGGAAGAGAATGATTTAATGTTGCATCATGTGAAACGACTTCGCTGTCGCGCGGGTTGCGTGCACAAGCACCTATCGTCGGGGGCACCAACTCGCCTCTGATACTGATCTCTTTCATGCTTCCACACCTCCCACGAAACAGATCACTCGTCAAATCACATTTAGTTCTATAACGCTAAATGGAATGGACTCAATGTCACCCACGCACCGTCTGCTTCTGTCACTTACCAGTGGGGTACAAGGTGAATTTGGAATCTAAAAGATATCACAAGCGAATCCTAATGCTCGGTGGTTTCTGTTCACTCATTAAATTGCACAAGTGTATCCCGTAGGGTATCCGGTTAAGTAGCGAAAAATTATGATCAGCTTATCCCTTTTCTACCTTCTAAGGACTAACTGCTGAAGTAAAACTGAAGAAGTCAGCCCGACACTTGCGGTCACTATGTTTGGGTAAATTAGAGCAAACTGATTCCCATTACACTCTCTGCAACCTTTGGGCTGATACACCGATAACATAATGCTGTCCTTTTGGCGTGTTTGCTACCAGTTTCAAAACGAATAGTCTCTTTTACATTTTATGTAATTTTTACTATTTTAACTTTTAGTTTTAATAAAACATCATAAGTACAATTTTTTTTTACCCGATAACAATACTCTATTAGTATTATCCCCTCTTTTATCTGCGAAGTATAGTTGAGTTTCTAAATTCGATACTCTTGTGGCACGCATAAATTTACGAAAAGAGATGAAAAATTGACAATAGGTCATGACAAGTGTGTCAACTTGTAAGTAATTTCATTTCGTTGAATTCAATTTAAAAAGTAATAACCCTTCAACAGCCAAAACAAAGATATACGGAAGTGTTATTGCCTATTAAAATACTGATTTGTTGTTCACACATCTACGACATTACTCGCTCGCACTCTGTGAGCAATAGAAACATAGTTGTGTATTTTTACCATCTGAACCGTAAGTGAGAATGGCACTCAAAAGACGTCAAATTTGAGGTTTACAATAATTCATGTTTACAATAAATCAGTGATCATGTTACAAAAATTCTTATCATCGATGGATCCCGTCTTCACCACTGTAATGTATATAAACTGAAACGATTTTCTTCCGAGCTCTACGAACGACGAGCAAATTATCGACTAAGATGAAAATTAAATTATATATATCACGTGATCTGACATTGAAACAATCCGTATGTGTGGGGACGATGGAGAGGCACAAAGTGAAACATGAATATTTTGAGAGTTCGTGAAATATCATGTGAATGAAGTAGGATAGATACGTGACGCAATAAAATTGACATGTATAAAAAGAAAGAGAAACATTTATGAGAATAGAAGAAAAAGACAAGTCCACCAGCAGAATAAGGAGTGAATATTACAATTTTGTAGTATGCTTCTCACAAGACGCAAAAAAAGAAAGGCAACAAGAAATGAAGAAAATGTATAAATCATGGATAATACTTTTAATGACTCACACCTCCTTTGTATGGACTCAAGACATTATTTTAACCAGTACGAGTAACCAAAAACTATGCGTTACGACTAATAACAAGATATCCAACCCCGAGTTAATGAATCAAAAAAGACCTCCAGCAGGAAGATATAATAGATTGTATCTAAGACCGAGAAACGAACTTACGCATGCATTCGTAGACTACGACAATCCATTGACATTCAGAAGCTTCTGATCTTATTGCCCCTTGTTGAAAAACGAGTGCTGCTACTATCAGGTGACGTGATAATGTCAAACGTAGAATTACATCGACAAGAAAGAATTGAAGTTTTTTTCCATGACTGATCCCCCGTCCCTCCTCACCACTCCCATGTGCGGGTGACCAGTGCTCTAACAAGTAGTGACCAAGTAAGAGACAAAACACCTGGAACTGCATTGTCTATTGGCCCATGCGTTACGCGGAAAGAAACTGAAAGCGTTCTCGATACTTTCATTGCTAAGTTCAATCAGTTAAAGAGACTGAAGTGAAGTTACACAGGTATAGGGAAAAAAAACATGAATATAATATTGACAAGGCATTCAGACATTTGTTCCGATCTAGTTTCTTTCGAGAGGCCTAGCGTCAGGACGATTGTTGTATAGTGAAGTCTTCGCCAAAGATAGAAACCTATTGATCGTACAGCAAAATTTTACTTGTCTTTTCAGATTCAGGAAATTACTATTTGAATTGATTTCGCATTGTTTGATTGCCTATCTTGATGAATCTAAATGACTTTATCCCATCTTGAGCGAATCTGAAAGAATTTGAAACTCAAGGTTCCCCGGTGTGCAGTATTTATCCTCTCTCTATATTGTATTCATAATTAAATAAATTTATAAATTTATATAATAATTAGAGTACGACATGTATAATGTCGGTAAATCTATGTTACGTGATGAACTGACCTTTCACAATCCTGAGGAATAGTACGCTTCATAGCTGGTCGTTAAGTAAATTCATATGAATAAAAATAAATAAATGAAATGAAACCGAACAATAAATCAAATGAGACGTAATGGTGCATAGAACAGGAGAAGGGGTACAAATGACTAGACGTCTACCGATAGAGGTACCGTCAGAAATGTCAAGGCTTTTTCTGCGTCTTCATGAACAGGAGGTAAAGGCGACGGCGGATACAGAGTAGCACCTTCCCCCCGCCACACCGCCGTCTCTCGTCCACGACGCTTCCACCTACGCCTTGGCGGAGAAGGTGCATATCTGCACGACCCCGACTGGCGGCGCGGCGGCGCGGTGGCGCGGCGTGCCACTCAGCGTTCTTCGCTTGGACGCCGCACCGCTGCCGTTTACCCTTGCTGTTGCTAATACCATGGATGTCACGGCCACTCGCAACCACTCGCCCACTATCCATTGCCACAGCAGGATCGTTTTCCTTGGAGTCTGCTTCGAGATCAGTTGCCTTTGTTCAGTCAAACCCAGATCCTCCTCTTCTACGTCATTGGGTCAAGAATGAAGGAAATTTACTTATCTGTGATAAAAAAAGTTATAAAATAAATACATTTCTTGGATGAAAATATGCTCCTGGATAATACATTTTTCTGAGGTCGTGAGATAGTGAATATTAAAAGGAAATACGAGGACGACATGTGAGATTGTGAACAGAGTGACGGGAGAATGAGAGACGAAAAACATACGAACTTGAAAAACAATACTTGGAAACTGAATTTTTGATGGTTGGTCACATGACATTCTGAGGAAGATGTTATTGGTATACTTACTTATTTACTTCAGTGGCTGTAGTCCCTAAAATTGAACATTAGATACTGTTGATGTGTAATGTAGTGGCCTAGTGTTTTCAATGTAACGTAGTTTATAGGATCTTCTACTGATATATCTTTGTTCCATCTATTTTGAATTCATATAGTATGAAGTTATGAAATTTAAAGAAATCAATAGGGAAGACACATTTTAAAAAAAAGAATTAGAATCATACCAGAACACCAAAACATTATGAAACGTGACTTAATGAATTGAAATGTTAGTTATCAGAGGACAAAATTTGCTCACAGAATATACATTTTGGAAAATAAGTTCTTTTTTCCTATTGTCCTGCAACTTTTGTTATTGCTGTGAGCTTCAAGTACAAAAAATAATGGCATTTTAAAGAAAAAGTTTTCACTTTGTTCAAATTGAAAATAAAGGTTTCTCGTTGTTGACAGCAATTAGCAATAAGTATTAATTCCTTAGTCTCAATGTAAATCTAAATGAAATCGCATTTGGGAGTCTAGCTATAGGGATAAGTAATACCTCTGAGAAAATACGTATAAATGATTTTAAAAGTATAATGGCGAATGTATATGAACGAGTTCCACCTTCATTTGAATATTCTACTGTGGTATGTTTAATATACTCTTGAAATAAATCACTGAAGTCACTAGTGTCACTTGCACATCAGGTATTTTGCAGATATATTTTATTTCTCACCAGCATTATTACGTATATGAACCACGAACGTGTCTAAGGGAATATTGCCATCAAAGTAACAACAATCAACGAAATACTTCTAGTATACGGTACATCCACACTCGCTTTAATGCACTATAAGAGCCAACCGCCTGTTGCAACCTCTTCTACAAACAATGCTCCTCCCATGAGATCCATGTAATCTTCTCCTACCACTGATATGTTCGTCGCCAGCGTAACCCTTTTCTGCATCATTCTCAAGAGCATCCCAGAAACAATAGTTGTCGCCACCGCATTCATCATCTTCACCCCCGTCATTTTATTATTATTAATAATAATCGTCATCCTCAGACATGTCATCCTCTATTCCTCCTAAATCATCATCGCCTTGTCCCCTGTCAATGTTCTTACATGACGCGCGTGATGCGCCGCCGCCATAGCTTGTCTTCAACGCAGCCTCCACCTCTATCCCTCTCTCTCTCTCTGTTGAACGCAGCAGTGCGGGGTCAGTTCCCACGACCAGTGCGGCGCCAGCAGGTAGCTGCGGCGGGCAGGTAGGTGTCGGCGGCGGGGGCGGGGACGGCGAGAGGCGGCGCGGGGGCGGGGTGACGGCGGCATGCAGCCGCGCACAGGTGGGCTGCAGACTCCACGGCGCCGCTCCACATTCCTCCGTCGCGGCGGCTCCTCCCTTGTTCTCTTCCCGTCTCTCTCAGCCACGCACATCACTCGCCCATTTCCTTCGCTTCTCTCTCTGTTAGACGCAGCGGACGCAGCTGAAGCAGTGTGTGTGTGTTGTGAATATGAAAGGACAAAATGCTGAGCTTTAATCGAAATGAATATCAAGCGAGAGAGTAACGTAAGAAGTGCGCGTTTCTCGCGCACACGTTGCATCTCTCATAATAAAATAGTAATACGGATTATACTTTTCAAAAATATTTCTGATACATACTCATTATCAACTGGACATCTAAGATCCATAACGTGAGATATCTATCTTGTAAGAAGCCAAAAATGCAACGATACAGAGTAAGCTTCTGTACAGGGATGGATCTAGGATTTGATTTTGGAAGGGGCCAATAAACAGAAATTCTGGGGTGTCCGAATCCCTCCACCCGAATTATTTAATTAACTTTTTGAAACTGCAGTTTGAGATATTCCTATACGTAAATAATGCATTAACGTAAATTCCAGTTTTCATAAGTAAACCTTTCAAAATTCGTTTTTGAAATAATTCGTATTTTAAGGCAAATTTGTACTGTGAACGTTACTGCTTACATGCTAACAAAACTTTTCATTGCTTCATATTTACGCAATATTTCCTCAATTTCAACGGTATTCACGTGAAATCGAGACCGTTACGGTGTTCCATCTTCAATGTAAAAGGTACGAAACACTAATTCAGTGATATTAGAAGCGAGGACAAAAGTGGTAATATGTTGGATATCGAAAATAAGGTATACGAATTTTTATCAAATGCACGGACAGAGGAAGTATCCGAAAATTTTAGTTTTCGATAGAAAACTCTTTGTGTCATGGTACGAAATGATATAGTTAATAACTTTTCTGATCCTTCGTGAATTGTACAATGATCTTATTACACGTTTTGAAGGAACACAAATGAAACATTTCCATCAATAATACATTGTACTAATAAAGTTCCATTATTCCAATAACAAATTATTTCTTTCTTTTTATTTATAGTTTCAACGTTTTCGATTATAATTTTATTGTAAATTTTATCTTGGTAATTTCGCGGAAGTGCGGGTATGTTATAAAAAGTGAAATATCGCAGCCCTATGTACATGTGGCGGTCAGCGGTGGTCTACTGGTAAAGTCTTCGCTTCCACGATCCCGTTGAGCGGCAGGGCGAGGATTCAAACCCTGCTCGGGCGAACTAGGTGAGGTTTTCAGCTGGGGTTCCAGACAAACGTCGGTTCGGTGCCATGAGTTCCCCGGCAACCCAACATCTCTCCTTCCCAATTCCCTTACCCAAGTCCAACGGTGAAGTGGAAGAGCAGGCCTCATGAACTGAAACTCGCCAAAAGGCATTAAATAAATAAATAAATGTTCCTATGTGGAAATCTATGAAAGCTAAATAAGTCGTATGTTTGTTCTATTCGCCGTCTTTTTACATAGATTTTATTAGTTCTTCTCATTTTCAATGAGCATACTGATTTTTTTGAAGTAAAAACACTTCCTTTTATAATTAATATTTCTATCTGTTTTTGCTACTTGAATGTTGATGGCATGTGTCCCCTGTGCGCCTCCCAAGCACTGTATCCACCTCTGCTTCTGTGCTGTTAAAAATGAGGATTGGTTTGTGAAGTGATCACGCCATTTCTTAAAAAAAATGTTAAAAAATTAATTGGATGAAATGCTAACTTTCATGAAAATATTGGCCAATTATTGCTCATCTATATTATTGTAAGTGAAATCATGTTACTGTACACAAAGAATATGTACGAAAAGCGTTACATCTTTGACTGTTAGAGTATTTACATATTTTAGTACAAAAGTGTATATAGGTTGATGAAAAACAACAACTTAATATAAGTTCATTAAGTGAAAGGAATAGTGTTTAACTCAATGTATTGTCATTTTGAGAAACAAAATATTTTACTAGAAATGCTGTAAATATAAATGTTATGTTTTCAATATCTTAAGTCAAAACTGATTTGTAATACGATAACGTAGCTTGTGTTAAACTATGGCAATGGAAAAAATATTTTAAGCGTTTATTTTCATGGGTTTATTTAAGGTATTTTAATATTTCCCTCGGAGACGTAACAGGTTTAGGAAGATAAAAATACAATAGTTACCGTTTCTGACTCCCTTGGTTTACTTTAATCATATATCGTACTCGTAATATCATGTTAATTTTTCTCATCTTTACAATGCACTCTAAAGGCAATTGGCAATGTTCTCACTTTTGGAAGGAAAAGTACAGAGAAAAGTGATAACACTGGAGTAAATCACTGACTTACTCCAGTGTTCCAACTACCACAACAAACATCAGCATTGCAAGTTAAAGGTTTTCATCTAAAGATGTAGTTATTGTGAGAGTTGCAATGTGCTCCACTATTCCATCAAATATATTTTACTGCGGAGAATAGAAATATCAACTAAACTCAATATTTAAAAAAAAGTTACATCACTTTTGCTTTCACCACCTCAATTGATTAATCAGCTACTAACATGTATTGACTTAATAATGGAGGATAGAATGGTTCAGATGTGACTATGCACTCTGCAATTGTAGAAAAAATAGTAAATAGGTATTTATATATTCAATTGTACTAAAGAAATTAAATATATTTATTTTAAGTATTAAGTACATGATTATTCATTTTGTTTGTCAATGTCCATGCAACTTGTTCTGGTATAAGTAATCAAGAAATTTAAGGGGTTATTTACGGTATTTTGCGAAACCGTTCAATGTATTAACACCTTTTATCTGATATTTTATTATTTTTCTTACTTAAATTTGTCATTGCTTTCGTGGTTATATGTTTTTTCGAATCTTCTCGAATTTTCATTTAAAGGACATAATTTAATTTTTACAAACAACGGTCTGTAATTTAAAACTATTTAACTAACTTAACTAGCCTCACCCGCCAATAGCCTCCCAACATTTTTTCTCTTCGATTGTCAAACTATCTAGCTTCTCTTGTTATTGAATTTCTCTTTTATTGAGGACCAATGGTTATAGTACCCACTGTGCTGCTGTGTTCCCTTGGTGGGGAGAGGCGGCGGGGCAGTGCATCACGCAGGTGACGGTAGTGGTGGCAGGCGGCGTAGGCGTTGGCGGCGCCTCAACTCCTTATGGACTGCAGGTGTCCAAGGCAGGCACTGGGCCGGTGGCCTTCCTCGCGACGGCCGGCCGTGGCGTTCGTAGTGCTTTGTGATGGAGTGGTAAAAACGATACCTCCTGTTCGCTGCCTAAGCCGAAGTGGAGGTGAGGGTAGATGCAAGAGATACATGAGAAGGTGAAGGTTGGAGAAGCGGAAAGCGGACGCACGAAAAGGAAGTTGTCGAGGCGAGACGTGATCAACGGGAATGAACACAGAGTGATTAGAGGAAGTAGTGAAGGTTGTAGGTCCCGGCACACGTGGAGACAACGATATCTGAGGAGATACAGGTACCGGAGACGCTAAAGGAAATATCTTTAGGGTTTGTTTGCTTTGGAGAAGTAGACGCTGCTTCGGTATTGCAACAGACACAGGATAACGTATAATTATTTACTAACGGATTTAGTCCATAACTCGGCAACGACAATGGACAACACTAACTATTTTGACAAGTTCACAGTGAAAATTGAATACAAATCAATAACATTTTTTAATAATAATTTTTCTTTCTCAATAGCATGTGGGTTTGTGTAATGAACGAAGAGATTTAGTTTAAATGAATTAGTAGTGCAAGTATAGTAGTGGTTTCTACAGACAGTAATCGTAATCGTCAGTAGTTTTCTATTAATATCGATATTTCTATACACTATCAAAACTACTTGATATGAATGATTTTGTAACAATATTATAATATTTTGCACCGGTTACAAAAAAATTGTTCCCCTCCTAGATAAAAGTTATTAACACTGGTAGTTTAGTAGTGGGGGTAATTGTATCCACCCACCCTTTATGCAAACGTCATCGGAGCCACAGCTTTATAGAATTTGGCTACGACCTACTTTTTAATACAATGAAAAAATTAGTAATCACAATCCCGCATTTTTTAACTTATTGAGAGATGTTTTTAATAGAAGTAAAACAATTCGTGTTTTCCATTGTGATTTCAGATTTGTTAATTTATTTCCTCTATCACGTAAGATTTTTACACAAATCAATATTTTTGAACGTACGCCAATTCACTTTAATTAAAAGCTTTTCACTTCAATTGCTGGCAAATTTCACGAAGAATCAGGGTAGAGAATTCACTTTACTTTACTTATATCTTGTTCCCCAAAACAACCAATCATAACTTCCTTAAAGGAAAACTAATCCATATTTTCTCTACTGTTTCATTTTGACCCAACAGTTTAGACGCTGAATCTTCTTCCGTGTTGTAGTCATCATCGACTGTTTCATTTTCTGAATTGCTCTGAATAACATCTGAAAGGCCTTGACCTGGCGGATTTAGAATAGGATGATATGCATCATGAGCAACCGGTCATTTGCACGCCGGATTGGAGATATCTTTTTTAGTTTTAGGACACTGATGTGCAGAAAAAAACTGTAAGCGATAGGAAAAAGCATACCAGATCTGTAATCAGCACAAAAATTGTTCAATAACACATTAAATTATATGAAAATCAAAACATATGCAGCATAGTGAATTGACATAATTGTCGTCAGTCCCTTCACCTTTTGCGCATGACAAAGTAAATACAGAACTCCAACATAAGAACTTTGTGACACTTGGTAGGTAGAAACACTTATGACCTTTTACTTATATAATTATGCCGGAATCTGACGCCAGCAAGTGTGTAAGGATTGGCAGAATAATGAGAAGACGGATACTTGATTGTTTTAAATTATTTAAATCATACACGTTTTATTGATCTATATTCTTTTATTTAGATGTTATATTAAACTATGATGTCAAACTATATTTGCCATATAATGTAGAAGAACAAGTATTGTGTAAGAATTTAATTTCTAATAATTTAAATTCTGATAACAAATAATTTAAATATTATATATTTTCAAAATTACCTTAATTTTATTTCTAACTATGTGTTGTGCATTTGATAATTGCAAAAAGAATTGAAATATCTAATCCCATATAATATGAAACCCTCTGTGTAACCCACCCACTAATTTTTGTTGAAAATTATTTGATACATTTACTTGTCGTAGAAACATAATATTTGGTTTTTCTCATAGCTATAGAAAAGTAAAGAATGACAAAATTCAAAAAATACGAGAATTTTAATTTTAAAGTACATTTTTCTGGGAATTAATATTATACCAAGCAAAATGAGCATTAGCTTGTGGACGTGCCATGTAACTAAGACAAAGCCACCTCGATTACAAAAATATAGTAGTATGACGGCGAACATCAGGGCAATAGTATCGGGATTTATCGTGAATAGTACATGTTATTTAGGTTCTATGGACGTGTTGAAGAACTATGTTTCAATTTTACAATCAATTTAAAAAAGAGCACCATATGTGTTTAATTGTTAAGTGTCTATGTGTTAATAATATGACAAAAATTGATATTTGTGAATATATTTGAAATGGTATCTGAAGAATAACAATGATAAGTTGCCAAACGTAATCGTAGGGAGGTTCGTTAAAATAGCTTTTATTCATTAATGTGTCGTATGAGTTCTTGTGATTGATTAGCTCAGGTATTTATTTGTATTTTATTAACATTGCAAAGATGCTAATTGTTTACATTGTCAAACTGGGATTTTGAATACTTGAGATACTTAGGAATGTATCATTTTCCTAGACATGTTTGTTGTTCCTCGCTTTGAACTTTTTTGTAGTATTAATATTGAAATTCGTTTTATGATATTTAAAAGTGCAAAAACGAAAATTATTATAAATTATATAGTGGTTTTCTTTCAATAAGTCATGGTCATATCAATTCAAGTATGCAACAGGCCGTCAAAATTTGTATCGAATCATTGATTCATTTCAAAACTTTGTTTACGTTCTTAACGAATTATATTTTAAGCAAAAACAATAATTTTTACTCCGTAAAAGAAGATCAAGTTTACTTTATTTCTGAATTTCTTACAATACGTCCGACTACAGACCGTATTTATTTTGTTTCAAAGAAAACTCTGTTTAGTAAAAAGAAGCATGCATATTTATTTTACTCTGAATATTTATAACACAGAATTTCCAAGTAGCATGGAATGAATGTTACAGGAAATTAATTGATATATTTGTCAAAGGCCATCGACATTCAGCAATTGCAATATGATTAAGATGCCTTCAATTAATGTGATAATGTGAAAAATATATTGTTTCATTTATTGGTCATTATTATGCCATGCGTTGCGCGGTATAAAAACTCGAAATTTATATGTACTGATTTTAGGAACACGTATGCCACTTGAAAGTGCATCTGAAGAGTAAAAATTAGTTGCCCTTCATGAGTCTTTGTTAAATTAGCTTTTATTCATTTGTGTCGTATGAGTTATGTGACTGACATGCTGAGGTACGTATTCGCATTTAATGTTTATTGCAAAAACTCTCAGCGAAATACTGTGGGTGTATTTTATTTATTTATGTAATTTCTAAGTCTCTTTACGATACAAAACTTTAGTTCATGTTTCAACGCTTTCGGTAAATAGTAATTATATCAGTTTATTGTCTCTTTTATTCGTATCATTATAAGTTAGTGGTTTTACTCATTGAATCTTTTGCATGTAGGTTGTCTATTGTTTACTCTATGATAGCAGTTGGCCATAAGCATTACCACTCAATGAATAAATTATAAATATCCAATATAATAATGTTGAGTATTTATTGAGAATTTGTATCGATTCCGAATTTCATTGCTCACGTATCTTTAAACTTTTTTAGTATTTGATTACCAATGAGCATAGACTGAATGTAACATGACTCAAAATTTCACATTGATATTTTTTAAATAGACTTTGATTTCTAGCCTCGACAAATTAAGGTGCGCACGATTACTGCCAGAAAGTAAAAAAAGAGTTTCATTAATTCGTAATAATTAAAGTAATGATGCCTAGCGCAGTGACAAAACACAAGTTCTAGACATACTTTATTTCATTAACATAGACATTGGTAACGTAGATATTAATATATCAGCAACTTGGAGATATATAGTTTAGAATGTTTACGAGAGACAGATATGAGGAATACATATTTTTATTTGAAATTTATTCATGGTAGTAAATACATGCAATAAATCAGGTATTTTCTGTATATTTTATTGCAATGAATTATAACGTGCAGCCAAAACTTATTCTGCTTTTAGATTAAGTGTCACCGAACTCCGCGTTCGATGGTCTTCGCGGTGAATCACTTTAATCCAGCAATAAGGATTTTTGCTTTAAGTGGTTTGGCATGGTGCAGCCCACAAAGGACCCGGGACCTTGAGCTCTGCGCGCAGTGATGGCGCAGTCGGTAGGCGCATGAGCACGCAGAGCTCAAGGTCCCGGGTTCGAACCCCGGTCCCGTCTCCCATTTTCATTCGACGTAACATGATTAATCTGTTACCTGGCGGTGAGGTGCACCGCAATCTAAGAGATTTCTATGTTTGTGAACCAGAAATGGAAAAATACTACCCAAATTAAGTACTTCCTAATGGAGTCGCCTCAGATGAGGAGTTTAGTCTCTACGAAACCACCTCAGAGGTCTTTGGGTTTCACAAGTTGAATGAGAATGGTAGACGGGCCCGGGTGGTGAACGGGATGGCGCAGTCGGTAGGCGCATGATCGCGCAGCTCAAGGTCCCGGGTTCGAACCCCGGTCCCGTCTCCAATTTTCATTCGACGTAACATGATTAATAAAAATAACGTAAAAAGATCAATATTAGGGTCGAGTCCATGATTTCTGAGATGACTAACCGTACTTCCAATGATATTATGTACCCATCAAACCTCATGAGGCGCATGACACTCCTAGAGACCGGGGTTCGGAAGAGCATGACACAAAAATTATGAAAAATGTCCGTTGAGAAAGGATTTTACAAAAAATTCACCCCTAAGTAAAATGGGAAATTGCTGTTTTCTTAAATATTTTTCTCAATTAAATCAATGAAAAAGAAGGACTGAGGATACACACAAATACTATCAAACCTCCAACATTAATGAATAACATTCTCACTGGCCTTCAATCGGAATGTGAGAGAGAATAAAAGATATTTTAAAAGACTTACGTGAGCAAAACCACGGAGACTCAGCTAGTTATTAGTGTAGTTTATATGTATTTAATGTAAGGAACTACAAATTAGAATTCGATTTTCTCTATAAGTTTTGAGAGGTGGATGATCTCCTTTTCACTATTGGTAAAGTAGGTTAGTTAAGTACGCTCAACCTCTACGTATGCTGAAAATGGTTAAAATCGGTGATGACAAGGTCGCGTCCTCCCCTTGTAAGCCTTTATAAATATACATACATACATACACATATATGTTGTTTTTTTTTAATTTATTTTATAACCAAGATATACTTAAGAATTAAACACCAAGTTTTAATTTTTATTCTAATTTAATCACCAACAAATATTTCGTTGATTGAACTTAAAAATTTACTCTTTAGTTTTTTTTCATTTAACAGACGTAACATAACCTAGAGTTTTTCTGACAAAATATCAGCTCAATTACAGTTTAATACAATTTATAAGACATCAAATAACGATGAATATTAAATGAAATTAAAACGAATAAATAATCAACGAAACTGTTGCTATATTTTCTGTACTGTTAATTTATATGAATAAGGGACTCTTGCGTAATTGTATGCCATAAAATCTCTCTTGCCGAGATATATTAGCCATGTAATGTAGAAGCGGGGGTTATTGGAGTCCTTCGAGACTGTACCACAAAATCAAAGTACCACAAGATCGAACGACATAATTATCCGGCCTCACTCACCAGTTCACTATATTCCGTTTCAACATCACTAACCTCATTTAAGCGAAGTTTTATTAAAGTTTATAAATCCTTAATGCTATCCTTTAACAAACTTATAGATCTCAATATAATAATTTTTCGGTCAATATGCACCAGGTGCATACTAAAATCACCAACTTCGTTACATATCAGTCTTCAATAAAACGTCATTCGATTTTATGTGTCAACGTCGATTTAACACTCAAGATATCCTGTCTCAAAGTATTACCTTCTACAGTCTTGGAACGATTGTTTGCTCGTTCTGAGATTAGTGTACTCAAGTTAATGACATTATAGGCCAAGGCTGGTTCAGTATGTTTCGTAGTGCGAACTCATTCCTTCTCGTTGTTTTAATGTTATCGGTTGATAGTCCACCATCCAATCTATAACGAGGGATTGTCAAAGTTCTTGATACCTGATGACAAGACGATAACCGTTGATATACAAATCGTCTACTTCCCACCGATTTTAAGAGTACTGGATCTTACATCTCTACCATTCAGTCTTAAGGGTCTGCTACATAGTCATATCAGTCTCATTCAGTCGAACTATCTGTATTTTCTGTAAACACGCGCAACTGATGGGAGAAGTAAAACGGAGTCGGAGAACAGACGGAATGGAAATTATTTGTTTCATTTAATCATTACAATTTCTATATGTAAACACAAAACAGGTTTAGCCGACTCCTCCGTCACAGTCTTCTCGTAACGGGCTGAAATGGAACGAGAACGGACAGCTCGACGGATACTAAGACAGAAATGACGGTGTAACGAGGCTTGTAGGAAAAAGAGGTGCCAGTGCTCTACAGTGCACCAGTGATCAGTTACTTAAATTATCATATTTTTCAAAGCTTAAGGTATTCAAAGTAATAAGGCTTCAGAGTACTTTTTCACGCCGGTTTTAATATGAGCGCTTTTTTGAAGACCTAAAAGTAGTTACCAAGGAAAGACGGGGATGAAACTATAGATTGTCTTGCAATCATCTCACTTGGTCATTTCATTGACTGAAATAGCTGTTTGCTGTTGGGTTTGGTCAGACTAACATTTATTTATTAGCAAAAAGTATTATCAGTCTTGAAAGTTCTTATTTTAATTTCATATCTAGTTTGTTTTTCTGATGTATTGCAGTATTTGTTGTTTGCTTCAGATGTCTGACACTCAGAGCATAATGCATCTCAATTTTTTTCTTTCGGGGTTTATGAACTATGTTAACAGTAAAATTTTGAAATTTTTCTAATAGTTGCTTTCTATTTCTCAAGAACCTTTGTTTAGTAGTCAACCACGAGCTCAGGTAGTGCCGGCTAATGAAACGATTATTTTAGTCCTATCCCGTGTCAACTAACATGAGACGAAAATTATATACTTAAATGTGACTGTGAAAAGATAATGAAATCTTTATATGATATAAGGAGAGGAATACAGCGAAGTTGCAAGATTTTCCAAGGATAACTATTATAGAAAATGAGAGTGGAAGACAGTCGACCTGGAAGAACGTGGATCGAAACCTTCGTGAGGAGGTACCGAAGCGTTGCCTTACGCTCTCCTGACATCTTCAGTATCAACAGAATCGGTTTCGCATGAAATTCTTAAAACGTGGTTCAGTAAAGTATTCGACTATACCATGGCAAGATGTCAAGAAAAAATCTTCACAAATGTTTAGTACGGAGGAGAGTGTTTTCCTTCTAAATCTATGCAAGAAATCCATCACATTGCAGGTGTCAATCTTGGGATGACTGGGGATACTTAGATTGGCCTCAGAAAAATGTATAATTACAACTTTTTCATTCTAACTTTAAAGGAAGGGGTTGACAAATTTTACCTCACTCTTACATTTGCAAATTCACAATTTACTTTCGAAAAATTAACTAGGAACTGTTGATAATAAAACATTGTCAAATTATTCCAAATTCATATTGCATTAAAATGTTTGGACTTTTCAATTAACAAAAAATTGCGCTGCCGATATTCACTTTCATAATCTTCCGCAGTTGCGATGGAGACTGAGCGCACTCATTCCAGTGACTACAAGGGCGAGAGAGTAGAGAGCGAGGAAGCAGTGATGGGCGTGAGAAGGTTGTGGCCCTGCGACGTCCATCTGCACGCGCGTCGCGCAGCTGCAACGTCCGCACTCACTCGCTTGTCACGGGACCCGACCCGCAGACCGCCACCCACGCCGCCCCCGCACACCGCTCCCTCGATACCGTTTCTTTCAGCGTTCATTTTGACTTGAGAACAAGTTGAGAACTTGCGTCAATATTGTGATTTTGGTATCAATTCTCTTTGGTGAATCCACATGCATATCCTTGTACAACCTATATCGTGTTTTCTTTCAACGAACATACGTTACTATTAAGTCAGATTACTGCGAGTAAACGTTCGTCATTTATTTCATTTCTGGAGATTTTGTCTTGGTCATTCACGTATTGTAAAAAATTGTACTACACGTTCTTTGGATTACTTAAACTATACTTGATTTGCTCAAAGGGGGCGGGGCTACCACCCTACATACGTCTTTTCAACGCCTTCGGCCTACCACGTTATTTTTTACACAACCCTTTCTTTACTAAATAACTTAACCTATTGTCAGGTACCATATTTCTCATTTGGAGATCGTTGCTTTCACATTTCTTATTACGAGAAATGCGTAATTCACCACGTATACTTCGTTGTATTGTTGAAGTGAAAAATACACAAAATACTAGAAATAATACTTATTTCTCAATTGAATGCTTAAACTTTCTGAAACTGGATTTTTTTTATAATCCATTATTAGTCCCTTTCTTAGTGGCCGGAAAGATGTATAACATTAAAAAAATGTCGACAATAGTACAACAATTTCTTCACCCGCAAGTTGTCAAACATGCTCGAAAGAGATCATCTTTTTTTCAATTTGTAAAACTTTGATAAGTTAAACGTTTTTCAATATGGACGGATAAAACCTATTCCAAACAAAACATAAATCGGCAGTCCATATAGAATTCTTCTGATTAGAAGTTCAGCTTGAGGCAGGGTTTTTAATTTATTTCAGTGAGCGGGAATTGTTAACAAAATACAGTACCAGGCCATTTTTCCATAGCCGGCGAGATATATCAAATAAAAAAAGGTCAACTTTATAAAATAATTTCTTGTGCCGAAAATTTTCAAAATAATCGGAAGGAATTTTTTTTTATTAAAAAAATCATCGTGTTAATTTGGGCATAAGAAATCGATTGCAAAAGGTCGCCAATCACTAATAGGTATAGAAAACATATGGTTGATAAGAATTGATAAGTTGAAAAGAGGATATGATTGTAAAAATCGATTGCAAAAAAACTGAAGTCGGTGTGATGTATTTGGGTTGACGAAATGATCCTGCTTTCTAAGAAACTTGTCCAACAGATGTTAAAGAAAATTCATCTGTTTGGTCTTTTACAGAACGTGACTATTCCTTTAAATAATGCATTTGTGTCGATTACACATTATTGCATTCAGTGTAAGTAGTGGTCTCATACCAAATGGAACCTACAGGAACTTCTCTCGCTGGTTTTCAATTGTATAAAGGTTATAATAGTTCATATTATTATTCCAAATAATACATGAATAACAAATAAAATTGTCGACGAAAATGAAACAATATTCTATCCCTTTTATAGTAGTAGGAGTGCTTTATGATCATTAGCATTGTAACTGTAATAGGGCAAGGTTATAGTGATGCGTTTTCCTCAAGAGGTTAAATATCCAAATAATGTCTGATACAAAACAATGTCACATAATATAATAATTTAGAAGAAGGTCCATATAAATACAAGAGTATTTCTGAATGATGCGGTGTAGTTCCTATGTACAGTAAGAAATTCTGAAGTCAGGTAAACCTACAGCGTAATAGACTAAAATAAAGCGTGACACACTAAACTCTAAAGACTAAAATAAAATTACAATGAGATAATATAAGAAAATTGCGTATCACCTATCGGATTGAAAATTGTATACACACGTATAAACCTGTGGACAGTTCAATATCCAACGCGAATTTAAACATGTTTTAAGAAATTTTTTTTCTTTTAATTTCGTTCTGTCCGAGAAGCGTCCGCTGAAATGTCGTACAGCATTACGTTAAACACGAGTGCATTAAGGGTTAGTATCCAACACGAGTCAATAATTACGTTTCCAGTGTTACATATTTCTTTATTTATGAACTTTTGGCAAGGTTGAGACAACGAGGCGTGCTCTTCCTCCTAACCGTGGTTCGGGTGAGGGAATTGGGATGGAGAGATATTCGGTTGTTGAGAAACCTGTGGTATCGTACCAACAGTTGTCTGGAGTAGGTGAGGTAAACCCCAGCTGTACACCTCATCTACTTCGGCCGAGCGGGGTTTGAACTCTCGTTCTACGATATTATGTTCAGCAGTTTCCAGGAATCGAAGACGGTACCACTAGATCACCGTTGTCGGTTTGAGAACAATGGAATAAGCAATATTAGTTATTAAGACAAATAAGTAAACAATTATAATACTAAAACAATAAATGAAAAACATAAACTAAATAAAACTAACATGCTAACAGTACTGTAGTAAAAAATAAAATAAAATAGTGACATAAAAAATAAAAAAGGGTAACTATAAAATGCAACCACAAAAAAGTGTAACTACAAAAAAAGAGTGACTTCAAAAAAGTAGAAACTACAAAAGAGTGCCTTCCTTGGTCAGTTATCATTTGTAGAAGTATTTAGAAGGTTTCATGAAAGTAGAGATATTTAAATATGAAATATACATTTTAAAAGCTGGAAGCAAGTGTGTAAGTATACAAGCACAATTTTTAAATTTCTAAAGAAAGTCGTTTGTGCACTTGCATATGTGTTGCGTAACCAAGGAAGAAACTCTTCTTAAGTTATAGTTTTTTATTTTTAGTTTTATTGAACACAAGAGTTATTTTGACCAGCATTACCCGGGATTCTTATATAATATTCTAAATTCATATTTCTCTACTTTTGTGGTGTTAAATTTATACTTTTGTGGTAAATTTATTTTGTTGTATTTAATATATACTTTGTTAATTTCAAAAGTTAATTATCAGTGAACGTATCCACTTCACGTAACGCAATTTAATTCTGTCGAACACTTTAGTAAGCTTCATAATCAACACTCTTGTGAGTGAAGATTCACACCTACTGATTAGCAGTCAATTTCAATTGTTTCTCTGCTCTTGTAATTCATCTATATTAACCATACTTTGCATTTTACTGTAATAACTCTTAAGAAGAGACTTTTGCAATTTCAAATAATTTCATCTATAAATTCTTTTGATTTCCATACCACATGGAATTTACTTTAATTAGTATAGATTATTAATTAGTATTTATTTTTAGCAACCCAGCCTCTCAGTGACGGGGAGGGCAGAGAAAGGCACCGTCTCGTCAACTGGAGACAGAGATCAAGTTTTCCATGTACATCAATGTCTGCGTAACACTGAAGGTTGATGAGAAAATTTTGGTGGTTCGCCGAAATATTTGTACATTTATTTGTTTCATTAATTTTAATTTTATTTATTTGAAAGTATTAATCTTCTGTCGAAGAAAAATTATATTAATGCCATGAAAACATTGTTTTCAAGTACATACTCTAAAAGTGAAAAGGGAACCAAAGTAGTCAGAAGTCTTAACTCCGCGCTTTGTTTATTAAGCTTTCTGCGCAATGTATATTTCTTCTGTCTAGATTCAAAAATAGTTCGTAATTACGTACAAAAGAGCATACAATACTGAAAACTGTGTGTATTTTTATGCACATGTGTGTATTTTTGCTATTCCATAAATTAGTTACAATAGTTTTGTAAGGTTTCCAGACCAGTTTCTCACTTTCTTCCATTTGGGACTCAACATTTTCGTTTTTCATAAGCTTTCTTCTATCGGGTCCAACAAACATATTTATGTGAGAACAGAGTAAAAACTTGATTCGCAATTATTGACAAGAGTATACGCATCACTGTCGTTATTGTGCACTTTTTTAGGTTTCCCCGTTTCATCCCCATAAATATTGTTTAATGTAGATGGGGAGGAGAAGAGGTATATCTGTCCCATGGGGAACAGAGCGTAATACTGACTGAATGCTAGGACGATAAATCTCTTTCCTGTTTTACAAATTATATCCTTGAGCATTACATGAGCAAAAGTGACAATCATCACTATGTTCTTAAAATCCCTCCGAACCATTGGTATTCCAAAATGATTCTTTCCTTGAACCCATTGCCTTAGTTCTTCATACACACTGAACTCACTTGGTGAATATCCCATGGCTTCTCTTGGTCTCTTAAGTTTATTCCAAAGTAAGCAAACTATACACTTTTAACAAAAACCGATGTTTGTTATTTGTCTTTTTATAGAAAAATTGCCTCATATATTACAGAATACTCTCAAACGGTGGAATATATTTCACATTTGGATACACACAAATAACAACTACAAACACGTAAAATCTGACTACAAATCAGAAAGAACTGTGTAAATCACTGTAATGTGCACACCACTTTAAAATATTAAGAGACACACTAACGATATAGACAGGTAGGGACACTAACAATATAACTAAGAAACTAACAATGCAAAGGGAATTATTCAAAGAGAGATATTAAAAAGAACTAGTATGAACTGTATAACGCTGATCGAAGGTCATCGAGTATGAACTGAACTGCAGTAGTATTTCACTCTGATATGAAATAAAATATATTTGTGGAGAAAATAATACATTATGTGATTAAATTGGTTTTTTGTGCACAGCACCATAAAATCTACAAAAATAACTATTAAACTTAGAATGATTTTTCGAGGGGTGGCCTCACTAAATTTTACGTGAAATGTGTCGCATCCGGATGCATTTGAAAACTGAAATAGTTCTACCAAGTAATCTTCGTCGAAACACTGAAACATCTAATTATCTTCTTTGTTTATTTTGTAAGTTGCCGACCCCACAGTGGAATAAAACGTGGTGTACCATTGCGCATCGAGGAGGAGGGGACGTTGGCCAGTCAATGAAACGTCAGGCAATTTTTGAAGAGAAGTTAAAGATTGTGTACAGATTTATGTAATATGTTTGTATCTGTAGTAGGCGTGATGCGATATCCTAAAACGCCCACTCCGAAAAATGTCTTACATATGACTGGCTTGCATTGCGCATGTTTGGGATGGGCACACCTGTATTATTCCAATTTTTTTAACTTATGTCTATAACTCCTTGTAAACGTCGCTTTCGCAAAACAAGGATCTCACTTTATGTTTCTCTCCAATTACACTGTGAGCCGACCCTGCCTGGTTACGCACTGGAGTTTTTCACGTTGAGGTACGTATTACCTTGCGTTATAATTAAGTGCAGACAAATTGCACGTAAACTGAGATGATATCTCAATGAATCATAACACGAGATATATAGACAACAACACATTTTTCGAAATTTCAAAAAGGCGTTAATTATTATGAAATTTGTATTTTCAAGTGGTGTCAAGACGAACCAAACAAGACGTATATCTTCTTGTTTGATTTTTCTTGGCACCATTTCATAATGCAGAAAATGGTATTTGGAATATCCAAAGCCAGAAATAAGTTAATAGAACAATTATTGTTAGGTTTACAATTTTTTTAAATCAAGTAATATTAAGCGTTTCTATCTAAAGAAAAATAAAGAAATTAAAATATATTCTTATCGTATAGCAATATACCGCTTATATTTATAAGTATATTTATGTTCATAAGTAAAGTTTTACTACGGTGAAGGAAATATAAATATGGCGTCGCACCTCTGGTGAAATAACTCGTATATTTCATAATTTTAAGTGAAGGAGAGTTATACATTGATTCCGACGAAGGTCTGTAAGCATTGTCGTATCCCTTGTCCAACCCTGCGGACTACCAACTACATCACCACATGACCCTCCGCCGCGCGGGTAGGTAAGTTAAATTGAGCTTAAGTTAAAGTGCGACTGGGTGCAAGTGTACCGACCCCATTTCATAACCTAAAATCGATATCTGCTTACATTATTACGTCCATTGACGTAATTTTAGACGTCCAAATCCGCATTCTGTGGAACTACAAAATACTACCAGAAGCGCAATCTAATATGGTAGCAAATTTATAGAGAGATGAATTACACTTTCGTGATTAGAGAATGCGTTTTCTTTATGAAACAGCCACAAAATATACATTCAACCCGGTGCTGTTGGTTGAAATTCTATAAGAGATGGAGGAACTTCACAAGATCCATTAGTGACAACTGGATTCTCCCTGAAATTTGAATTTCAAAGTAATTCATAGCAACATAGGACACGTGTGTACACATGACAATTTCGCTTATTCATAAGTGTTAGGCAATGCAGTTTAAAGGTGTTTTTCTGTTTGAAAAGCGTATCAATTTCAAGAGTCATCTTTTATGACAGAGTTTGTTCAGAGAGTTAATTACAATTATAACCACCATAAAGAAGACTGCAAAGACCATCGTAACAGAAATTATCAGTGAATTAGAAGAAAAAGTGATGGAGTTATAAGCAAGAACGACAAATACGTGAGCATAAAACCAATGTTGACGTAACGAAGAATTAATTATGTTATGTTGTATGAAAATGGGAGATGGGACCGAGATTCGAACTTGGGACCTTGAACTTAGCGCGCTCATGCGCTTTCCAAATGCGCCTTTCCGCTCCTCATATGAGGCGGTTCCCTTAGGAAGTACTTTGTTTTGGGTCGTGAAATCTAAAGAAACGGCCACATGAACTGTTTATATTTGGTCAAGGAGAATCTGATTTCGTGAAGTGACTCCTATTAAATATATGAGGTTAGAAGTGCTCTTGAATACACGGCGCAGACACTTACTGAATTACGATAATAAGACGAGGGATTTATTTCATGGAGGGACAGCGAAGGGTAGATAAAGTACACGTGAAAGGGAGCGGCAAGACTACTCCTCGCGACACTCGTAGCCCGACGAATAGTGACTATAGAACAACCTAGGACTATCATGATGTTATGAAAACACGGTCGCGCAAGAATAGGAAAGGGTCACTCCGAAAAGGAATGTCGCCAGATATGTGATTCATTGCTAATGATTTTTGAAGACGAGAAATTCAAACGAATCACTGGGAAAATACAGCAACATATCCGGGCCGGGGTCAAGAAAATATGACGCATAGCAGAGAGTGTACGGAAAGAGATCGAAATGTTGAAAAAGAAATTGTTAGACCTAGGACAACAGGACCATTCTAAACAGGTTTTACAAGAGTTAGGGGACAAAATTGCGGAGGCACAGGTATTAGATAAAACAACATTCATAAATTTAGAGAAAACTATTGTTCAAGTTATTGACGATAGATACAATTTACAATCCACACTGCAGGAGGGCCAGCGGAAATGGGAGGCAAAAATTAATCGTAAACTAGAATTAATTAATATAACCAGAGCAGATTAGATTTTTGGCAGAGCAAAATAAAGACGTGCAGAGCAAAATAAAGATTTTTGGCAGAGCAAAATACTGAAAAATTAGAGGAAGTTACTGCAGCACTTTCGCAACAATCGCATACGAGTCTTACAATGCCAGATACGAGACAAGATAAAACATTTGCGAATGTTGTCCGGGGTGTAACACAAAATAGAGAACGAGTATTAGTTATAAGCAAAGGAAAAAATGACGTCAATATGGTATATAGGAGAAGAGTTTAATAGCTTAATTACAAAAGAAAAAGGTTTCTTATACATAGAAGGATGGGTAATGATGAGGATTGACAAAATACTTGTTCGAGTAGAAGATGATACAGCACTAGACAAGATGCGTCGTATTGTAGGTCTAAACCGAAGATAATTGTATACAGTGTAGAAGAGAAACACGAGGAAGAATTACTGTGATTCTTCCGACAGCAGAATGGGGTACGTAATGAAGGAATTTGCAGAGTGATTAAAAAGATAAGGAAAGAAAATTGGAGGACGGGACATTGGGTGATGGAATTAGAACATCAGATATACAGACAAGTACTGGAAGAAGGAAAACTATAGTGGGATTTCGGGCGTATAGGGTACAGGAGTATTTGAACCCCCTATGATTCTTTTTATGCCATCGTTGCGGCCTTGAAGCCAAAAAGTGTCATGACAAAGCGTCCACATGCGGCAAGTGTGGAACGATAAGTCATGATTTTAAAAACTGTCAGTCACAAACAGAGGTTTACATAAACTGTAAACGAAAGAACCGGCCCAGTAATCATAATGTGAGAAGCAGAGAGTGCCCTGAATATAATAGAGTATGCCAAATAACCAAAAACAATTATGGCTGTTAATATACTACAAAAGAATTTACAAGGCAGTATGATTGAAACAGCGGAGTTGCTACAGTATAACGAAGAAAATGAAATCGATGTGTGTCTTTTACAAGAGCCATACTTACAATATTGGAGGTTACACAATATACCATTGAGAATAAAAGTCATCCATCAACCAGGAGGTCAATTAGCAGTATTGGTGTGTAACACATACACATAGACATTTTGGAATATAAAGAATATCCGTCGCATTTTGTGCAACAACTACATAGCAAAAGAACACATTTTGCGTAGCAAAAGGACACATAAATGTGATGTTCATAAATGTTACGTAAGTTCGGAACGAAACGGTCCTGGGTGTTCAGAATAGTGGGAGACATATTACAAAGGTTTAAGTGGTAGGATATCTATCTCGGAGGAGATTGGATTGGTTCGGTCCCATTTCTGGGGAGATATCATAGAAAATCGACGTGGAAAAATGCTCGGAAGACTTATATTAGAGAAGAATCTAACCATTATTACACATTAACCACATTACACACTAACCATTATTAACACGTATGGAACATCAACGTTCGAGACAGTGAACAGGACCTCCATTATAGATTGGACTCTGAAGACGAGAACAACAAAAACAACTTCAACCATGTGGCGCACTGAAGAGACAATTAAAAGCGACCATAAAACAATACTGTTTACCATCGAAACAGTGGTTGAAGATAGGACAAGTAATGAGACACAAATTAATTACCGGAAGGCCGACTGGGAAGTGCATGAGAAAATACAACAAAACAATATCATCTATGAATGTAAAAAAGAAATAAATATAGATGAACGAATATGGATGTTACAAGGCGATATGTTTCAGCGTGTTAAGCCATACTGATGGCATGTGGTTATCGGCGCGGGATTTCTTGGTGGGATAAGGAAATAACGCAGAAAAAGGAACAGAGAAATAAATTGAGACTCACAAATAAACGAGAGTAGAAAGGAACTATAGAGTACGAACATGGACATCAAAGGTTTCTCAAAGAATACAAAGCGCTGTAAGAAAGAAGAAACGAGATGACTGGGAGAAATTTCTAGATGATAGTTTAAACAATAATATGTCTGGGATACCATACGTAATTGGACGAAAAAAAATTCAAAGTAAGACTATATGGCGGACAATAAAAACAGGGTTCACATACACTACAGGATGGTAAGACAGCGGAAATATGATAGAAGAAATTCTTAAGGGCAATGCGACCATAGAACTGGAGCAACACGACATACAACCATCAAATGTAGATGAATTAACAGATAATGAAATACTCGTCGTAATAGATAAAATTAAACCACACAAGAGTCCTGGGCTTGATAGCATAACATCTGACATGAACGCAACATGGCGAAATACTATAGGGCAGACAAGAATTTACGAAAACATATTACCACTGTGGCTACTTTCCAAGGTATTGAAACATAGGTCTCCTGCTTTTATTCCTGAAACCAGGAATTAGATACGAACAGCTTAGTAAATTATATAGACCTATTACTCTCCTCCCAGTGTTGGGGAATATGCCAACCAATACAGTTTCACAGAAGGCCGATGTACACAGCAGGCTGTGATGGAACTTGTGTCTAGAGTTAAGAGTCGACAGAAGAAATATACTGTAATTGCACTAATACATTTCGAAGGGGCCTTCGATAGTGTAACATGGGAAGTAATATTACAGCAATTGCAACAGAAGGGAATGGAAAATTTGGATTTTGAAATTTTTTGGAATTTTGGAAAAAAAATTATAAATTCCTACCTACAAGAGAAATTTGTAATTCTAGAAATAGGTTGAGAGAAGATAATTCGCAGTCACACAGGGTTGTCCTCAAGGCAGCAACTCTGGACCAATCTTCTGGAATATTATTTAAGATTTGATATTGGAGACATGAATGATGTTGGTATAAGTATAATTGCCCATGCAGATTATTTGACTCTAATAGTTGAAGGGAACAGTTGCCGAGAATTAGAACAAGAAGGGTAGAAGGTGATAAGTAAATTTCAAAGTGCGTAAAACTGACGATTTCACAGAAGAAATCAGAAGGAATAGTAATTGGATTCAGACAGCCTGGGAAACATAGCAGAGACCCTATAATACACGGGACTAACTGACGTCTAACTTAAAAGTCAGAAGTTAGATGCGTAGGGGTAATATTCGATTAACTGTTTACATTTACAAAACACATTGCAAACGTTGGACAAAAGTCACTAAAATAGTTTATGAATTGCAACGGGACGGCTTCGCCTAACACAATTTGGGGCAAGATACATTGTGGCACCTGTACAAAGCGGTACTGTTACCAATACTGCGCTACTGTGGGACTGTCTGGCATAATAGAGCAAAATTGCGACATAATGAAATTACAACAAAATACGACATAATAATTACCAGAGAATAATTTTAATAAATTTCAGCAAAACGTATAAATGTGTTTTAACACAGGCATTATTAGCCTTTCAAGGAATACTACCTATGGACCTCGAAATAGATCGACACATACTGGATTTAAGGTGCGACATGGAGACACTATTCGGATAGACTATAAACAGATCTCATTGAAAACAATAACCTAGAAAAAGCAGATTGGGAAATAACTCATTAAATGCTGGGCCAAGGCGCTAACATGCAGACAAACATTTAGATTTATACCATCGGTGACATACAGCATTAAAAACAGGAAATAGTTCCAACCTTCAAAAGCGGTATTGGAAATCCTCACAGGACATGGAAATTTCAATTGTTATTGGGCCAAACGATATATAAGAGAAGATGATACGTGTATCTGCGGGCAAGGATCAGATTATATCAACCACGTGTTACACGAATGCGCGATAACAGATGAAGAACGGGCAGAGTGGTATAAAGTACTCAAGAGGAGGGGAATATATGGAATACACTGGGAGGATTATATACGCCGAAAGGAAGAGTATGACAAGTTCGAAGAGTACGTCCAAAAAATACTAAGTATAAGGGAAGCATACATGTTATGATATAATAAGTTCTTTTACCACCTTGAGGTTAGACATACTATTCGAACAGAGAGACAGATACAACAGACAAAGAGAGAGAATAAAACATCAATTATATAGCAAGAGACCTTGAACCCAGTTAATGGTCGTTTGGCCAATTTGCTCAGATTTTAATTTTCGTATGCGAAAATGGCATAGAACATGTGTTTCCCTCACTCGATTCTGCAGAATGCTATGCGTGCACATGAACCTACAGTAGCGGCGCCACCTGTGGGTCACATTCCTCACTCCGGATGTTTATGGCGAGATTCAGGGCTTGGTCAACCCCCTCCCTGCACGTCTGTCGTGCCCTTCACTTGTACTATTCGTGCCTTTCAGGAATTGCAGGTGAGCAGAGAGAAGATCCTTGTAAGCCTCCGACGACGTTTTCCGATGAGCTACCATACAGCTTTTCTCCCAGGTGTCGTGCCATTTTAAGAAGTGCGCTTCTTCTAATGTGAATAGCAATGGTATAGCTGTGAAGTAAGCGTGTGGGGGAGAGGGATAATGGTGGTGGTAAGCAACCATTTCAGAAATTGTTGATAGTAGACCAGGACATCGATAGAAAAGTAATCAGAACTAATACGATGATGCTGAGCACTGAAGAAAAAGAGTATTGCAGTTTAGTTCATGGATGGAGACAAACGTCATTAACTTAAACGGTTTTAACATAAAAAGGTAAAACATAAATTACATAAAGTGAAGACCAATGTGCAATGGATGCAATGAACAAAGATGTCGTAGATATTGTAGATTTTATTCGAAGTTTAGAAGATAAAATGTTGTAATTTAAGAAAGATTCTGGCTGCTGCCTTTGTAGACGTTGACATTAATAGCTTTGAGAGTCTGATGGAGGGAAATGTTTTCACCTTTGCTGTCCTTTTGTTGCTGGTAAAGGGCGCCGTGAGCAAGAGGCGTTGTGTGCGGCGGATGTTTCACTAAGTAAACAGCTACTGTGGGGGCGGAGTCGGTGGCAGTCACGAAGGGACAGGTGCTTGAAGCAAGCTTCTCCCTGAGGAATGAGGAAAAGGTCAGAAGCACTTAAAACAAGTTGCTAAAGAGTTTTGCTCAACATATTGTGATTGCTTCGTTTTTTTATTTTTAAGTAGGCCTACGTCCTCACTGAACGTGTGCTTAGAACCCGAATTAGACACTACAAGTGTATTATGGACTGCATGACTGTGTCGGAACAATCTTTTATTTTCTATTCCATTCCTGGTTTCAGAAGGTAGAAAAGTGGAATATTCTTAAATTCTTAAGAGTTCATTTCACATCGCATCAAAATGATTTTCTGTACCCACAATTAAGAACACCATATAAAAGACCCTGACCTTGTCATATGCCTCAAATATTCTAATGAATTATTAAATATAATGTCGAAACAAATATTCCACTTTCCCGTTTATTAATAATGTTATTGACTCATTGACTTTTTGATTAACTAATCAGAAATCAAGGAAACTCTATATTAGCTGTGTGGTGAAGCGATTAACAGTGTTTATTTTATACGTTTACTATTATAAATAACAAACATATTTTTTACCTATTTAATATATTTTTACAATTCAATTGAAAGTTTGCCAACAGGGCTATTTTTCTACGTACATTATTTTGTAAACGCACAAATATTTGTATATTTCACAAGGTCAACGTACGCCGGGTTTAGCAGGGATTGCTTAGCTGTTTTAACTGCTTTTTCGACAGTAAATTATTATTATTACTATTGTTATCATTATTATTACTACATGTAACCAATACATTCTTTATGGTAGTTGGAAGCTATATGTGCTGATACTAAGAAAATCTGTTCCTTCCTTCCTATACTCCGTTTGGTTGTGGGTTTTGTTTAGAGGGTATTATTTGCCATTGAATCCCTTGACAGATCTGTTCATAGGACCAAAAGCCATATCTTGCGTTTCGCACATACACTTCCAAATACTGTGCTTATATCATGACTAGCTGTTCATAGCTTATAACATATTTTCGCGGGAAAATATCTATCTATATCAACAGGTTATGGAGAAACTTACAAAGAGAGTTTACCATAACGCAATGAACTAATTCTTTACATTAATTTATATTTTTCCAGCTCATATTTTTGCAAAACATTAAGTTTTACTATAATTTGTATCTGAATAACATTATATTACTTTAACTCATTAAAAATCAAGATTTCCACTTCCACTGTCAACTATTACAACGTGGATGAAGTAGATATGTATTTTTTACATCCAGAGCAGATAAAAATATACTGGACGAGTTCATAACGAGATCATTGTACTACGATCATAGGGAATACTAATGCGTTAATGTAATTCAGATACTATTGAGGAAAGAAAATAGAAATTAATCTCTATATTCTTAAGATTGTGTTCACCGAGAATGTAATTACACTGTTTATAATATAAGTAAACAAATATTCTATATAATAACTATAAATGTGTATTGAAAAAAATTATTGAACTTTTTTTCTTTAGATGAATTAAATAAGGATAATATTGTACGGTGTGTGGAAATCAACACATTCTTTTCATAACATGATTATCTTTAGCGAAGTTGCAATATGATAAAAACAGCTCTGTTATTTATTTGTTGAAAAGTGTGACGAGATCGTGAGTGGGAAACGAAATTCCACAACATGAATGCAACCGTGTCACTTTCCTAGCAGTGTTGCTGTAGTTGACTAGCTCATGTCAATCGTTGCATTACGATCTTATCCTCAACGACATATGGATGATAGAGTAGACATGGATGGTAGAGGCTCTATTAACAGTTGAACTATAATCATGAACAGAAGGAGAAATTGGAAGTAATGGTGGACGGGAAACATGTAGGCACAGCCTAAACTAGAGGCAGCGGCTGCTTCCCACCCAAACCCAGACAGGTACAGCAAATAGGTGCTAATAAATAGATCTGCATTCAGTACTTTAAACTACATTCCTATGTAAAGATATCACAACTCCAGTAATCCATCCTTTTTTCCCACTCACCGACACTTGGGTGTTCCTCTACTTAAGACTTGTCACCCTTCTGTAAAAGTTGTACATCCGCTAGGTTTTAACACTTCAAGGATCCTAAGGGCCGTTGTTAGGAGGCTGTTAGATCGAGCCTAACTGAGGGACTTGCTAGTCCCGGACAAAAATTATACCCTCGGAGTTAGACCCTGTCGTCAAGGCTCGATGGCATTGAGCGAGTTTAATAGCTACAATCCAGCGAGTTTAGAAGCGGGTGAGTTAGCTAATTGGATAGTGTTGACACACAAACTTCCCACTCACTCAGTAGCCAACTAGCTAGCGAGATTGAACCAGGGTGTTTAAACTCCCATATGCTCTGGACTATTCGTAGACAGCGGTTATTTAGTGGTAGCGTCTTCGCTTCCATGATTACGCTGAGCCGTAGAACACGGGTTCGAACCCTAGTTAGGGTTTTCAGCTGGGGTTTTCATCACCTACTCAATAAATCCAGATAAATAACGGTTTGCAACCATAAGTACCCCAGCAACGCAACATCTCTCCATCACAATTCCCTCACCCAAGTCACGGTTAGGTGATAGACCTGAACATCGCCACAAAGACATAAAATAAAATAAATAAATATTAAGGTGTCCCTTATTTTTCGACTTCTTTATTTTTAAACGCATACCCTCTAAATTTTTTTATTTCAACCCAAAAGCTAGTATATGAATATTATCACCCTGGGATGACGTTAACCCGTGCCGGATTCACGTCAAAGTTGTTATAAAAAACTAATAAAATATTAAAGAAACTTTTCCCACGTTCATCATTTCCTTGTAATCAACTTGAAATTTTTGCCATACCTTTGGAATGAAGTTTAAAAGGTCGGATAAATTATCAAGTCAATTGGATAAAATAAACGGCGAGGTAAATTTTGAATGTTTGAAATAGAAGCTTAAATTCAGTGTAACTGCCATTATTTCTTGATTCAAGGAAACTGGGAATTGCATGTAAATATTATAAGATTATTTTATCGAATGTTATCACTATTCCAAAAACTGGATGTTCTACCGGAGATCTAGTTTCTTTTCTGTGCATTATCGAAGATGTGGGACGATGACGGATATTTGCTGTCTTGCACAGAAATCTGTCAATTCTTCCTCGCTTATAAATTGCATGTGCGTTAACAGTCCCCGTATACATTAGCAGTTTGTCATTCATGAAATGTGGATCGCTTTAGATATCTACCATGTCACTGGACTTCTTGGTGGCAGTCTTGGCACTGTTTAATGATTCTATGAACGCAGAAACGAAAGTAAGAATAGTGAAAAATTTTAGTAGAGAAAATCAAGTGACCACTGGGAAGCGATATATGCCATCTTATGAAGACCTCAACGGCTCATTGTACGGTAAGTTTATTTTTAAATTATGGAGCGTTTCTGCAGTTCATTCAAGCAAATTATTTTGACTTTGCGTTTATTTAGAAATATATACTTTTTTAGCCAACATATATTTCACTGGTACTATCAAGAAATTGCAATAAGGAAATTCATTATATTCATTAATTTTCTCAATCGTTTTCTGAATCAGCAATTCACAATGATTTTTATTCGTTTCTGCTCTCCTTTTATTTCAGAAATGAATATAGAAGACTTTATATCTATCAAGAGTAAAGATTTTTTCCCTTCGCTTGAAAACTGAATTTAGTTTTCTCCAACCATATCTTTCTACATGGGCGAACAATGAGTCGTTCTTGAAAACCAAACAAATTGTTTCGCCCCTTAAAGCTGACAACAATACTACTGAAAGGGCAGTAAAACTAATACAATGGCTTGATTTTTGTCGATGAGGAGCAGAAACAATTCCTATTCCGTTGTGTTAAAAAACATCGTCAGTTGTTTCCTGACCATAAAAAGTCAGGAAAGTAAGTCTTTAAAGAGAAAGTAACCCTTATGGCATTATATTTTGTAATATAATTATAAAATATTAATAAATAATTT
The DNA here is from genome assembly GCA_002313205.1 of Laupala kohalensis. Taxonomy (NCBI): domain Eukaryota; kingdom Metazoa; phylum Arthropoda; class Insecta; order Orthoptera; family Trigonidiidae; genus Laupala; species Laupala kohalensis. The sequence goes on from NNCF01128433.1 coordinate 51,792, forward strand.
GTGTTTTAAATGTGTTTCATTTTTGTTTCATCCCAACACCAAGAGGGATGAACTAATTGGTTATAACAATGTTTGCTTCATAGACCAGAGTAACGCTCAAACTTTTCCCCAGTTCCTGCATTTCATTCAAGTAACATAAAATTTTTACTTAATCTTTTACAAAACGTTTCAAAGATCTGATAGAACATAAAAATTTCAAATTTATTGAACAGTAATGACGAACTAAGGAAAAATTTAAAGTTTCATCTGAGACTTTTATCTGAAATTGGAGTCTTCAGAGGAGCGCTCAACCTTTTTTTCAGTCCGTCTTTTCCGTTTATTCAACTTGAAATTTTTACCTTATATAAATTTTTACTTTATCAAATGTTTTTAAAGTATTGGTGAAAAATCCTATTCGATTGGACGAAAAACACAAGACTGTAGAATGAGTTACGCACTTCGCCGGCATCCACTATTTCACAAGTTGAGCTTTTATTACCATATAGCAGCTTTGACGTGAGTTCGGCACGGGTTAACATCGTCCTATGAGTATATTATTTTGTATATGAGAATTTAGGACCAAATCGAAAAAAATGGAGGGTCCACGTTTTAATTTTCGCAAAAACGTTTTGTCCCATATAAGGGAGATACTAATAAACATGGAAACACCATTGGAAGGCAATAGGCGAAATGCGCGCTAAAAACGAAATTACCCAAAATGAATATAAGATACATCAAGTACCTATTCAAAGATACTAAAAACCATATTGTTTGTTATTTTTTATCAATTTGAAATAATTATGTTATTTTTATAGAATACACACGAAATCTGCGAAAATGTCTAAAGTCGGTATTACACGTTCATATTTCTATGTCATATATCTATAATCAATGAAGAAATGTGACTGTGGAATACCGGATTTAGACATTTTTCGCAGATTTCGTTTGTATTCTATAAAAATAACAAAATTATTTCAAATTAATAAAAAAATAAATTAAATAAAAAGTCTAAAATCAAATATATATGATCAAAAATATGATCCTATAATGCACAATCTTTGTTCATAGTTCAACATATGATCATATATCTATGACATGTTCTCGTTGATAGAACCTTTGATCATATCGTAGAAATATGATCGTGTATAAGGTTCCAGCTTAAAGGGAAACCTGTATTGCATAGTTATATTCTCTCCGTCCTTCAACTTTTTTCCGTAAACTGTTCGATGCACCGTATTCCTCACGTCAGTGAATTCGCGGGCTTGTAGCTAGTTAACTCGCTCAGTGTCATCGAACCATAAGTGATGTACACTGTTACAAGGCAACAAGCGAGGGATCAACGGTACGAACAAGACAGGGTCTAGCTGGCCCCAGTCTAACGTTAGTTTGCAGTCCTGACCTAGCGATTTATAAGCAATTTATATGCTTTTTTTGATCCAGCAAATGAGGTTGTTTATTCTTGGTGAGAATTCGGAAAATATTAATGGATACGTACACAAAACAATTTCACGTATATTACCACAAATATAGATCTTGCCTCTCATTTGTTGTGTACTCCTGGAATTATAAAAGGGCTCAGGAAAATATTCTAGGTACCGTGCTCTTGGAGATTTGGAGCCGTTAAGTTTGCAACGCCACGTCTCTGCGACGGGGGAGAAGCTCCTCATTTTCGTTCGACCAATCGTAGACAAACTTGAAACTGCTGCCATATTTGGCGAACCAATAGAAAGCTAGTACTGGCGAACATACCCCTATTGAATCCCAACGAGAGAAAATGTTTTATTTCGTCGCTATTAAAGAAATATTTTGTAATTTTTTATTATACACATTTTGGACTTCCATGACAAAAAATATTCTGTATGTTCTCAATTTCAATAAACTTTATCATTCTCTATATTTAAACAACATCTCAAGATTCGGTGTCTCACACGCCTTCCTAGAGAATATAAAAGATATTAGAGTTTCTGTAAAACGTTTGCGTCTTACTGAAAAAAATATTGTTTTATCCTGAATTTGGATATCATCGCAAGATATCGTATGGATATTTAAAAAATTCGAATCAGGAATTACTTATAAATATTCCTATAATTTCTGAACCTTATACAGAGGCGTAAAAAGCTCTGAGCTCATTGTCATGAAGTGATATGTGTTGTCAATCGTAATTTCAGAATTCAAGAATTATAGAAAACAATTGTATAAAATATGAATGAATAACACTAAAGGTTAATTCTACTGAGATTAATAATGTTAAACCACTTAAAGAATAAATAAACTACATCTACTAGAAACATATTGACCCCAGATATAACCCTTTGGCATAACTACATGCTCAGAGAGTAATATTACAAAAAACCTTTTTTAGATTTCAATAAATATAACAAAAACACAAATCACTTTTATTAAGATATTCAAATGAAATCGAGTTGTATTCACAGAGATTGACTAAGATAATCCCACAATAAAAACATCGCATTTCAATTATGGTAAAGTTAAGTAATTTACAAATACGAGAAAAATATTCCAGAATATAGTATAGAATAAAATTTAATATTGCATTTAATTGAGCATCTCTCATTCAGACATCAATTTCATCATTCTCTTTGTTTTTATCTTTCCTTTTCCTTTCATACTTTCTTTCTTTCTCTTCTTCTATCTTTCCTTCCTTCTTTCTTTACTTCTTTCCTTCCTTCTTTCTGTCCTTTTTCCATTCTTTCTTTCCCACCTTTCTTCTCTTTGCTTTCTTTCTTTCGTTCCTTCTTTCTAGTTTTCCTTCCTGCACACTTATATAAATTCAGGGAAATTAATTATAAACCATTCACATTAATTTCAAAAGAGTGCCACTTCTATTCTTCACAATAACAGAATTAACTTGATACACATATAATAATAATAATAATAATAGTAATAATAATAATAATAATAAAACTCATTCTTTATTTAAAATTTTAGCATCGATATTCAGTATTATTAATTGATTTCAGTAGCAGGGGACGAACATGGTAATTCAGATGCATTCTTTACGAGTATATAATATTTTACGAACCAACAAGGATATTTATATTTGAGAAGATAAACATATTAATTAGACATTAAACATAATATTTACAGTAAATTAAAATAGCAGCGAGGCAGTTGACAAGATATATAAAAATTTAAATATGAAGTTGTTGTAACTAGTTGGTCTCAGCATTCCGGATTCAGTGTCATACATTAAGAACTTGTGTAAGAGTGTAGAGACTTGTGTAGAGACGCGAATGACACGTCGCTTTTGTTTAACGAATAGAAAGTAGAATTAAAGAAGCTTATATATTTAGTGGTCTAATTGTGGAGCAGAAACCACGAAGAGGTTCGTAATAAAACTCGCGGAGATAAATGATGAATTTTATCATTATTAGTGGATTATTTTTTAGTTTTTAGTTATACACATTTCAAAGTATTTATAGCAAGTAACACTTATAAAGACAAGAAACTTAATTTCCCCTTGAAATTCAATCAATTCGCAATTATGTGGTCTCACTACGACATGCCATGAAATGTAATATATTGGAAATTATAGTACAGTGTAACTGAATGATGAATAATACAGAAAAATCGCTATAGTTCCACGATAAATCTGGATTACATTGTAAGAATTCAATCACATAAATTTGCTAGTCGAGACGTACGTTTACGAAATATTTAGGTTTAAGCTTATATCTTGACAATTCTCTTTAGTCAAGTTAAACTGTCTCATTGTAGGCCCCAAAGGTGCCCACGGCATAAAGAAATAAAAGCACATTGGCATCAATTAAGATGTGTTGCTTGTTGTAGATCCAAGTGTTTTTCGAAGATTTTATATTATTTGTACTTATTGCTAAATAGCAAGATATGTAACAGAAATATTAGATTAGGAACGAACAAGAATGGAAAAGAACGGATATCAAAACTCTCGAACAAATTGGAAGGCACTGATCATACATAAATATATCCATAAGATGTATTAATTCAACAAAATATTTAGACGCATTTAACTTATAAACCCCTATTCTCAAACTTAAGAATATTACTAAATGTAGTTTTGATCTGAGCAAGCACAATTTAAAAAACACATTATATTTATTTCCATTTCAGAATTTTTTTTGCTGAATTCATGCTGGTCACTGAAGATGAAACTTTCGTTATTTAATTCAGTAGGATTTCATGTTCTATAACTTGAACTAACACCACTTTAGAATGCATCGATCGAGAAGTCAAACATGATTATGGAGAGAGATCGCAATGACAAATTTACTATCAGTCATTCGTTATATTCATTTAAAAATATTGTTTGAACTCTCTCAATAGTAGATCCCACTCTAAACCAGAAACGTTATTGATTTTCAGTCTGCATGTTAAAATACACATTTTAAATTTTAATTAGTTTGTTATTAGTAAATGATAGGGTTGGTTGTCCTTGTAGGTTTCATTCAAAGACACACATGGCGACTAATACATGTTTTCTCTAATGCAAAATCAGCAATATCAAATTTAAGTGTTTCTAAAGTGGGAATTGGAAGAGCCATATTACAAAGTGTGAATAAAGCACAGTTACGCGAGACTATTTTATAAAATTTAACCAAAACAAACTTAATTCTTGATGAAGTTAGGTTATATTAAAATAATAAAGATCTTATAAAACGTTTTCCAATATCGATTTTCTTAGCATTGTATGTTTTGATTTTTTTCAACACGGGGAACAAAAATAAAAGTAATGCGAAGACGTTCGAATATATCAGATGATACGGAAATGAACTGCTAAAGCTTGTTATCTGCTTAAATGCCAACAAAGTTGGTGCGATGACGCGTTATGCGACGTTGTCCAATAGCATATGTAGATTTTCTCAGCATCGTGAGAGCTTTCATGAAGATATCGTTTATTTCACCTCTCATACAGACATTCTCAGCTGATTTATGATTGAATTCGCTTTCCAAACTCTTTTCTCATTTACCACCTGGAATTAAACCAGTGGCTTATAGATCGTAACATTCGCGGTAGGGCTTCATTATCCTGAGCCACATCTCCCTTGCAATTGGGAGGGCAAATACACTTTAAATGAGTTCATTTTACACTCGGAAATTATTACATTCTTCATTAAAAAATATTATTTGACAACAAGATTTCGTAAATCCATAGCAAATATACAAAATTCTGCAAATTTTCTTTGTAAAGTTATTTCTTGAAATTATTTTTTTCATGTACGACTGTATGTAGAAATGTTTGCAATACCTTATCTTATCTGATCAGATGACCTCGTGTTTCTCTGTGGAGGGAATTTGACTTACATGATTTTGGCAAAGTGAACCTTCCTTAGAATTCTACTGCAATGTCTCATCACCAGCGCTCCGTTAGGGAAAAGGTGATTGCGTAATGGAAAGTGCCACTTTCAGTGCCTCGGCAACTGGAAAGTAATATGGAGTAAGCCGAAGAACTGCTTGCACTGTGTTTGGTAGTATCGCGAATCTGGGCAGGGTGGAAAGAGAGCTGGCACCGGATTGTGGCGAGTGTCTACCGAAGCCAAGAACGCCGTTTCGGTAAACCAGGCTAAGGAGAATCCTTTTCGCTCTTCAGAAAAATTAAGACGATTGTCTAATTTTCCCGGTTTCGCGAGAACTGTTAGAAACCGTCAGAGAGATAGTGGACTCCGGTCTAGGAGGGCAGCGATAAAGGAGAAGCTTTCCGAGGGTCATAGAGTGTATAGATTAGCATTTGCTGACGAAACATTAATCGTAATTGGGGAAACGTGAGTAGTTTTCTCAGACGAGAGTGTTTTTTCCTCTGCAATGAGGGACCTGTGCGCGTATATCGACCTCGTAGACCACGTAAACCTCGTAGACCATTGTCCTGAGTATGTATGTGGGAGAGAGAGAGCACGATCTGGACGCGTATCTGTAGCGTGTTGGGGCAGCATAAGCAGCATAAGTTCTCGCGGTGTAGGTGTTCTTCACAGAATACAAGATCGTCTAGATGGGCATCGGTATCTCCATATCTTGCGAGATATAATGATCCTTTTGGTGCGGCAATTGAATCCTATTGAAAAACTATATTTTCAGCATGATAATTCATCTGTGCACACGTCTCGATTGATGCAGGAATGGATTGCAGAGCAGGAGGATGTGGAAATCCTCCACTGACCCCCGCATGCCCTCAACCCATTCGAGAACGTGGAGGCGGAGAGAAAGCGTGTTATGGCCGAAAATTGACCTGATCCACCTCCCACAACCACTGATGCGCTCTGGGATGTTGTATGTGAAGCGTGGGAGGAAATTGCTACAGCACGACTTATGCGTCCACCTTCGTTAATTGAATCCCTAGACGATTGCAAGACGTGAACTGTGACGGGTATTGGACTCGTTATTAAGTGACCAAAACAACCCATTTAAATACAAAAAATACAAATAAAGAAATCCACAAGTTAATGAGTGATATTACTTTCCGTAGAAGATGTTTAGACTTCTAAGTTAAAGTTTGAAACTAAAAAAATACACATAAAAATGAATTTGAACTACGTAGGATCACTTCATACTTTCCATCTAGCGATCAGGTAGTTTAGCAATGAGCTAACCAGTCTGTGTAAAACCTATAGTGCTCCAAATGTAAAATGTGATAAATCTAGATGCTGTATGTATGTATTTTTATTGAAAATGTTGTTTGGATAAAAATTAAACAACATAAGGCATACCCATTTCCCACTCAACATTTTTATTAAAATCAAGTATACTTTAACATATTTCCAACTTAACATTTTTTGGTGAGCTTCGTAAACAATGCTCTGGTGTAAAATCATATCACACTTACTTTTCGGTTAAAATTAGAAACACTCAAATCGTTTTTGTATAATTGTTCTCTTTATATATTTGTAGAATTGATTGCTTTTTAATTCAATATTGAATAAATTCTGCTTAGGTTAATTGAAATTTAAAAAACATTAAACAATTCCTCGTGAAATATATTATTGAATAGTTTCATTTACAAATGAACAAACTCAAGATACAGTAACTTATCAGTTCATGTATGGAAATTATTTAATAGATACGTTGAACTAATGTATTAAAGTATACTTAGACGTCGTATACTTAGCACATGTATCATCACAATGGAGGTTGAACTACGAAAGTGTTCAAATTTAATCTTAATTGTTTTTTAATATTTTGTTCGTTATGAGGAACTGTAATTTGTAATTTGTAATTTGTGAATAATTACAAATTTGTGAATAATTTGTAAAACTGTAATTTGTAAATAAAGATTTCTAAAAGTTATTATTTATCTTCATCGTACGTTTCACTGTCTGGAAAAATTACACTACTTTTTTGTTTATCGACTTGGAAATTGAAAAGTGTAAACAAATAGAGTCCCACGAGACCATCGTCAAAAAACGTACTTGAAGAATATAGATTGTTTTTACAAAGAATATCTTATTAAAATTGTTTTGTGTTTTAAATAAAGTTCATAAAATACCCACCTAATATCAATTCGTAGCTAGACATACAAAAAGTGAATATAACATTTTCTGTACAGAACATTGTGTTTCAAAAGTATTAGAAGATCAATTTGAGATGCTATATTAATATAGTTTTATTGGGAATATTGTTTAGTTATAAATTACACCATTTAAAGTTTATCAAATTTCTACTCAGTATCCTTATTAAAATAGTTTGCTTTTACACAGTCCTTAACTTTTGGTGAGTTCAGTAAAGAGTTATCTGGTTTATAATCATATCACTCCTATTTCTGGTAACTTCAATTCAACAAAATATTGCATAATTGTCTTTGAAAATAGAAACTCTAGAATTGTTTTCTTTATTTTTATCATGATTCTCTGTAATTATTGTAAAATGTTTTCTTACCAACGGAATGTTTAAGAATGTAGTCATAGGTTATTTCAATTTTCAGAACTAAACATAAATTCGTCATTAGATATATTATTTATATTCACAAATGAACAAACTAAAAATACCGTAATATCCGACTTCATGTATAAAAATTATTTTAGAGAAATGTTGATCAGAACTATAAAAGTGTGCGGAGACGTCACTGAACAATTTATCTGTGTCAGTTAGCAATGTTACCAGATTTGTCGTAATGCGACGTTGCCGATTTGCCAATTTTTCACCTTATGTTTAAGATTTTCCTAATCCATGACAGAGTATTATCGAAGGTTTCGTTCATTACAACTCCCAAATGAAAGTTGAAAAAAGTTATGAAAAAATAACATTTTAGATTATGTTATGTTTTGAGCTGATTTATGGTATAAACCAGTTTCAAAAATCTGTGCGCAAATGTCACCTGGAATCGAACAACAATTCATAACAGACCTACTGCCATCCTTTGGAAAAGAAAAGTATCAAAAGTGTACCTCATCGATTTTGCTGTCGTAAATTACAACATCTAAAAAAACGAAGAACTACAAAATATCAAAATACCAACAACTAGCCTTTGAAGTAAAACAACTCTGGAATGTTCAAGAAATGATCATAGAACCTATTATTTTATCTAACCTAGGACTAGTACCCTAATCCCCAGTTGATTCCATTGAAAAACTCGAAATAAACACAAATATAATAAGCAGATTGCAACACAGCGTCGTTCTGTCATCAGCCCACACTACCAGAAAGTTCTTGTACATGAAATAGATTTAATAATCCACTGAGAGAAAAACCAACACAAGTTGAGAGAAAAAATAATATAGTAATAAGAAATCTATACACACATAAATGTATGGGTGTGTATACCGCCATAACTCCCAAATGATTTAAGCTATCACAACCAAACTGACCAAACGGCGAAAAATAAGTAAAATAACCCTAGCACTCTTAGGGAAGTTGTGGGAAGGGTGTGAAAAACTGATCGAAAGTGACAGGTATTAATATTGAATATATGATTCTTAGAACTGTTGACACGATTAGTATCACACCCACTGCTCCTTCAGTGATTAGTCCCCATGGGTGAAGCTAAATCTTTATCACTCCATAGATAAAGGGTGCAAAGTAATTTAATGAGAAATCCTAATACTAGTTTTGACACATTGCCGCTGAGATGAATCGTGACACCCCCTGTGCCACGTGAATCCACACTTACGCCCGGTTTCCCCAAATGAGAGTAAGGACTTATTCTTGGGTTAAACTTATTTACTCTGGAGTAAAATTATGCAGCGTTTCATCAATAATGTAACATAGTGTAATAACATAGTGTACTCTGAGAGTAAATTAGAGAGTAAATTTACTCGACGAAATTTGACGGAATACTAGCGTTATCTATGGAATAACGTCAAGCATATAGTGCAAAATGTCGTTGAGGTTGCGAACACAAGCCTTTGAATAAGACACCAGTAATGAGGATATTTTTTATCCGTCGCCTCGTCGACCGAGGTGGATAAGAGTGAGAAGCGACTGGTGCTCTCTCTATGATGATTGCGATTTTGTTGTAAAGTTTCGCCAGAGTAAATTCTCGGTTCTCTCCTTACTGAATGAAATTGGAAATAATTTGGATTACGCCTCTGACACGTGAGTGTAATTGTAGTATTTATAACATTTCTTCCTGAAAAACACGGGACATGATGTATTAGTGCATACATATGATGAAGTTATGAAAAAATAACATTTTAGATTATGTTATGTACGTAGTTTACTTTTACAATTATCTGCTTGGTATTTTTAACACAATTTTTTTCCTAACAGAAATATACCTGTGTCGCCGATGAATCAACTCCTAGTGGCCCTATGTTATTACACCACTCAGCTTCTCGTAGAAGATTATGTTGGTGCTAGTAAATGTACAGTGCACCGCATTATGCATCTTCAATAGCCAGTCTTCATGAAAAATGTATTAATTTTCCTGAAGATTAAGAAAAGAAAGAAGAAAAGGACGCAATTTTTTTAAATTTATGTATCAAAAGGAACAAAAGTCTACCTGTTGCATTGGCAAGCATTCTTCTAAGTGCAGATTCTTTTGTTCGTAACGTTTTATTTCGACTCGCGTAACGATTACAAAATTTCGTGTTGTAATTAGTTAATGATCAATTACCTAATGATGTAATGTATCTGACTCCATAATTTTGCACCATATCAGAAGGATATTGGTATTTAATAATAATTGTAACCGTCACGAACAAAAATCAAAAAGTTATCTATAACTTGCCTATGTTAAATAAAAACAACTGAAATAATTTCAAAATGGTTAACATAAGGTTTTATTATCATATAAGTTGTGATTGACGTAAGGTCAGCTCTACCAATTTAATTGTTAGTCAGTACTCAATTTTCACTGAGTTGACGTTCACAAATTATACATTAAATATATTTGAAATACATAAATTAAGACTGGAGAAATAGCTGTAAAAACATGAAATACATACACACATATCCTGAAATAAATACACAAATTGATACGTAAATGACACATAAAACTAACACATAATTAACGTAGCAATGACAGTATTATCAATAAAAACTAATATTTGGTATCCAATCTGTTTGTGAATGACAATATGATATTTATTATTTGAAAAAATCTATCACCATTGCATTGAAACTTATATTTCCTAGTTGATGACGTTATCGATGACAATAACGATTCATCCAACTCAAACAATAAATTAAATGTTAAATTGACAAAAGTTATTGTCTGACTCACGGTAAGCCGTTTTTCACATTCATCCTGGTCAAGTAGTAAACATGGTTCACGAGTTTATTATCTGAACCTATGTAAGATCATGTGCTTTTATGTAAAGGTTTATGCTGAAACTATGTACTCATAAATCAAATTATTCGAGGGGGAATATTCACATAAGTATTTTCACATTTACTGTTGGTGAAAGCATACTGCGTGTGGGATGTTACATTATGATACACTCTGCGTAACTCGACTGAGGGTGCATGAACATTTATGAGAGTACTATTACTGAATGTTCCCTTTAATCAATTTTCACGTATCACTTCAAACAAAGACTTAAAATTTAAAATTGGTAATTATCTTTTAATAACTATCATAGGTAAATCAGTTCGAGTATTCGTACCACTTTAGAGGTGGAAGTACTATAATTTAGTGGTACCGTCCCATATTGAACATATTTTATCTTGCCAAAAATTTTGCAATCCCTTTCATCTTAACTTTTCGAGGTTGTTGTATAAATAAAATAAAAATCAATTTGATCTTCACACGGCCATGTTTCGACACTCTGAAGTTGTGTTCGAAAGTGTTCAAGTATGTCCAATGGACTCTGTTCAATTTTATTCTTTACCCACTAATACGCGTGGACATTGATATTTTCCGATGTCCCTAGTGTATTATCAGTGATCAAGTTACATCCGATCCAGATTGCGTGAACTCAAATCAAATTTAAGAAAAACAGGACACTACTAGAAAAGAGTTCAAGTTGACGCTCAAATGCAATTTTTAATTCTGATTTATTCTTGGAGTACGAAAATTATGAGAAAACTATACCAAGATCTCCTTTGTAGCTTAAAATATTTTTTAGCGAAATTTTGGGAAATTTTGAACCCTCAAAGGGGTGAAAAAATCTACAATTTCGAGTCTCTTGCAGGTCATATCGCTTAAACGTGTCCAAAGATCAATTGTGCCAAATTTTGAACTTGTTTCATGATATGCCACGTCTTACAAGAAATTGTCGATTACCACACGCACTAATTCATGCAATACAAACAATGGAGTCCAACTAAGCGTGTATGGATTTTCGCTGGGGATTCTAAGAGATATGGAGCGCATTGCTGGCCAGTTCCTTCGAGGAGGTGAAAATTGGACTTGACTTACATAATTCTATTGGAAGGAATGTATGCATTCAATAATGTACAACTACAGACATCTACCATGTCAGCACAATGAACAGAGCCAAAAAATTGTCTTTTTAATGTATTATTACATGCTGAATCCGAAAGCAATAGTGATTTTACCCTATTGGCTAATAAAACGGATAAAGAAGCTTGCAAGCTATCACGCCTTTAGAACAGATTATGTCAATGAACTGTGGAAACATACAAACTTTTTGAGAAGATATGGGGATGATACGTAAGATGGAAAACATATACGAAAATGACGCATATTTGAGTTGATCATATAGTTTTCGTGAATTAGTAGTGATATTCCCATAGACGCCAAAATTCACAATCAGCTTGCATGAACCCCAGCACCCCTAGGGAAAGGGATGAGATGAAAAATTTATCGAACATGACAGATACCAGTGATAGTTCACAGTTTTCAGCGTCGCCGAGTTGATAGTGGAATCCCGATATCATGCGAGTCTAAATTCAGCCCTCATGAAGGAAATACGTGCACCACTTGCATCCCTTGGTGGGTGGGGATGGAAATGAGTTTATTTTTAAAGTAGTGGATTGAAATAAATTAGATTAAGGATGCATACCAATACGATCAAACCACCAAGATTAATGAGTTACATTCTCACTGGAATTTTCAGTGAGAAAGGATAAAATGGCAGACATGTTACAAAATTCACTTGATTAAAGCTACGGGTACTTAGCTAGTTCTTTATAAATTAACAAATTTCCATAATATTTTATGAATTAACAAATTTGTCATGTGTTTACATAAATAAACACAAGCAATGTGTAGAAAAATAAAAATAACAAAATATATCAACGTTGTAAATAATTTAATACCAATCGCCTACATTGAGCCGTCTTTATGATTAATGCGACTTTTTTCCGTCGAGATCGAGTGGAAGATCGACGTCCAATAAACGACGCCGTCGCGACGTTGGATTGCCCAAAACTTGAATCCAAAACGACGAAAATTTACTACGTTGTCTCGGCGAAAAAACGTTTTCTTTAGAGGTCGAATTTAAATTACATGCATACAGATTGGTGACGTCAAGGCGTCGTTACCCGACGTAGGATAGGAGTTTTTACGACGTTGAGATTTTCTAATACATTGTGTTCTCTGTCGTTGAATCGACGTTACACGTTGGCAACGTCATCACGACGTTGTTTTTCGATGTCGGCACGTCTTTGACGACGATGCAACGATCTAGCTACGACTGAAAATGTCCACGTGGGATACAATTGAAGTCGAATTTTTTACCATATCCCTAAAAATATAAAAAAAATTAGGGGAAAATTCAGATTGAGGGCCCTCATCGAAAAAATGTCCATTGATACAGAGGACATTTTTGTCTTGTGGAAAAACTCTTCCAAAGATACGAATCATGAAGAATATCTTGATTTTTTGTGAATTTGGTATTATTTTGTGATGTTGGCAAGAGCCTTTTTATTTTAAAATTTATCATAGTTATTCCAAACAGCTGAAATGGAAGCTTCAAGAAAACAGCTACTATGTAATACCAGAGATATGGTCCACTATGTAAACAATATATTCCGCTTTTCTTTTTTGAAGTTGATGTTGCACCTTCACTATTATATCATAGGGTTGTCTTGTCAGTGAGCCTGTTCATATGACCCCTAATCCAATACTTATTCCTCAACTTGTCTCTCAGGTACATTAAAGTGAGGAGATGCAGCAAATACCTTCTGCTCGTAAAGCGGGGATCGATCGTAGCACCTGTACCCGAGCAGAGGGAAATGTGTTTTTTGACTTTAAAACCATCTTGAATCGGAATTATTTTCTCCAGGGAGAACCGGTATCTTTGACTCAACTCTACCACTAAACAGTAGACAGTTTGCTACTCACGTTAACACATTGTTGTAAAAGCGTAGGAATAAATCTAAATTTGATGTGCTTCTCCTGAATCCTTTCTCAATAAAGTACCTGTGAGCAATTACTTGATTGCTGTCACTCGAGAAAACCGTTGTACAAATAGCATATTAACGATTCATTAAACCAGTGTAAGACTAAAAAGTATTGCCATCTCGTACAGGAATAAATTAATTGTACTCTCTTCATCCCATCACACTCAGACAATAACCAGAAGAATAACTTTATCATCGAAGGTAGATCCTGCTCGAGGGCATGTGATATTTCATTCCACTCACAGACCACATCAGAAGTGACCAAGCGGCTTTCTAGAACCTTAGATGGGCACCGATGTAAACTCGTTGATCTGGTTTGGTACAGGCAGTGGTGTTTGATCGAAATGTAGTAGTAACAGGTGCAGAAAGCGTAGTGGGTGTTAGAAGGTACATTTAGTAGAACAAGCCTTTTCTTTTCGACATGATTGCTATCCTTCATAAATATTAGGAAATATTATCGTTATTATTTCAGATAAAAAGCTGTGACAAGTAGAGAACAAATGAAATGTATGAATCTGACTGCTTTTGAGAAATTAGAGAATGTTGGATGTGTGTTTGAGAAATTAATGCAAACAGTTTCAATTAATATAATACCTTCACAATACTCTAATTTAAAATAATACAATCTGAAACTATCTGCGTTACCTGGAAGTTAGATAGTTTGAAAATACCGTCACTATTCAGTCTTGCGACCTCACTACACTCATAAGAGTGCTATGGTTATGCAGCCTTCATTGGGGCAGAACAAGTACTTCGAAGTGACTCGATTAATCACAGTGACCTATAGAACTATAAATTACTTACTTATACGGACCGTATTCAATAACTATTACGTCATCTCATTCCCATTTCACCTTTATAGATGCTAGATGTGACTTAATCCCATTGGGGGTTATCCTCGTATTAAAAGGCATCAAGAGTGTCACTATCCATTCACTGGCTCTAAGAACTATGTATTCGACAAAAGTATTTTCGATTAATTTTCACATACCCCTCCCATACACGCCGAATCTACATGTATTCTGGATGAAGACTGGATTCGTAGATCATAGAATAGACAGTAATTTCTCTTATATTTTAAAGTTGAAAAATAAAACAGTTATCAAATATAACGAAAACGTAAAAAAAACATTAAGACGTGAGATATGGAATTAGGGGGCTTCGAATCTCCATGGAGGTCTAGATAGCGATCTCCCTCTAATTGGAAACGTCTAGTGCAGAACATTGTTACAATAAGAACCAAAAATGTTTTAAAGATACGCCAAGGGGGATAGAAGTATTTTTTAGAAATCTCATGAAGAGAGAAAAAAATATTTTTCGTATTTTGAACGTCGAATGCGCAAACTTTTCTGTAGTAATACCAAAAACCTTCTGAAAGTGGTGGAAAATGGGGATCAGATGGTTTTTCAGAATCGGACAGTATTCTTTCTTCTTTTTTGCAGATAAAATGTGCAAAATTTTATCATGATTTTAAAAAAACTTCTGCTTTAATGAGAGATCAGGGGTTGTTTCGGATATAATATGTAAAAAGTGATTTTCCTCTAGTTTTGAAGGCCCAGTGCTCGAAATTTGATACAAAAGTACCAATAATATTTTAAAGGATGGCAATGAGTGATTGGGGTGGTTTTCATAATCTCTTAGTGAATTCTATTTTCCTCTTATATTCCAGTACATTTGTTTATTATTTACTTCATATAATATATATTATATATAATAATATGTATATATTCTATTCTAATTATGTACTACATCATAGTACATACTTTTGCTTAAAAGAGGGATGGGTGGTTTTCCGAATACGTAGTTAGATAGTCATTTTCCTCACTTTCACATTTTGCAGGTCATGTGTGCAAAATTTCATGTTAGTAACAAAAATATTTTTTAAGTCTTAGGGATTAGGGTTGTTTCTCTTGATCTCCTGTAGATTGTGATTTTCGTCTTGTTTTTAATCTCACATGTGTAAAATTTCATCAATCTCGAAATTATACTGTAGATTTTTCTAAATGGCGCAATCAGTCCTCCAAATGTGGCGTCCAAGCTGTAGACGCCAAATTTTGTCTCCAGATAAAGAGTTCTTTAATATTTATTAAAAATCTGATATATCATTTGTTTATCAATGTAGTAAACTCAAACCTAGTCTATATTTTAAGTTGAATAATTCTACTTCCTATGAAAACTACTCAAGTCCTACTCCTTTTTGTTTTCAAGAACGTACACACATAATCTTATTTTTGTATATTAGAAAGATTATTATAGACACAATGGCCATGAACTTGATATCGAACACACAACCTCCATTCGCGTGGTCGTGTAACTTTTTAATCATACTATCAAAGAAACATAAAGAAATATGATTAGCCCCGATTAATACCTCCCAATGCTTTGTCAACGTTCATAGAGCCATTCTGCAGTTTAACTTGTAAAACGTGCCTCTTTAGGACTGCAACGGCCGTTTATTTCCCTCCTGATAGTATAAAATACATAAATTTATCACGGTGACTTTCACTAGTTCGCCAAATAGATAGACCTGGTAGAAAGAAGAAGTTAAAATCCTGCTTTCGTACCATTAAACATTCCATAATTGATTTCCCCACAACCCAACACAATAATTGAAAAATTTTGATGGTTAAGTAAGTTTATAAGAGAGTTTCCACACGTTGCATGGGCACTACAGCGGATTTAGGATGATTCACATGAGCGGGGTGGGGGCGAACGTACTTCCGTTAAATGATCTGTGCCCCATACATAACGATTTTCTTGCGTGCTGTTTAAATATTACTGAAGTATACTTTATAAAGAAACACGTCAAGAAGTATTAACAAAGTACGTGTATTAAATGCGAAATAAATGGAATGTAAATGGCATAGTTTTAAGTTGAGATTGAAATCTCATCCCTTTTCTCTCCCCTTTGTTGGGTCGCCATTGCATGTGAAATATGTTAACAAAAAGTCGTCAAGAGCAATAAAATTTTATTCTGTTGTTTAACCTTTACCACAGAAAAATCTACATAGAAGCTTCGACTTAATGTTACGAGATACAGTTCTTGAGTACACTACACTATTCATATAAAAGGAAGTAGCTTTACATAAAAAAAACAGATGTGACTCTCTTTACATGGTGCTCATTACAAATATTATTAGCAATAAGAGTCATTTTTATTCAATGAAAGAATACATAAAATGTTTAATATATTCTATGTTAGTAGATACTTATTCAATAGTTCTGTGCGTGTTGAAGTAATATGCGTGTAATTTTAGCTAATGATTTTGAAAAGCTTTAAAAAATTTATTTTCCCTTTATGCTTTTGACTGGTTGATAGGCAAACATTTTTACATGCATGGAATTATATAATGAAAAAATTATTCATTAAAAGATAGATACGATTTTGAAAAGTTCATTATCTGGAAAACTATTTATATTAGACGTATAGCATATAGTAGTGTTACATAAAGTCCATTTAAAAGTAAACTATACTGTTAAAATATTATAAACTTGGCGCCACTGTGTACGGCACTAGAATATATTTTTACGTTCTTTCCTTTTTTAACACTACTGTGGTCGGGCGAATGACAATAATCATTCACGCGACGTAATTATCTATTTTTTTGAATGTTTTCATGGTAACAAAGCGTGCGTTCAGATTAGAAAACTTAGCAACACATCAATGTTTAGCCTCTATTACGATTGACTAAAAAAACAAAAAAAATCACAGAGCGGGACACAGTAATCATCATAGGTGGGCAGAACGATATTAACTTGGGTGGACATTTCAACGCGTCTGAACATCTACAAAAACTAAAAATGACCTCCTTGCACACGAACATAGTGCTCTCTAGCCTCCCTCCACGCTTCAACGTTCCACAAATAAACCACGAAATTAACCTGGCAAACATCTCCCTAAAACATCACCTGGCAGACACAAAAATCACATTTTTTGATTTGCAACCACACCTGACTGCCAAGGACTTNCCCCAGTACCCACTCCTACACCTCCTCCTGCACCTATCTCTTCTCCTCCTCCACCTCCCTCTGCTACTCCTCATCTCCTCCTCCGCCACCTCTCTCTGCTCCTACCTCATCACCATTTCCTCTTCCTATCTCCACACCCATTTCTTCTCCTGTCCCCGTTCTTTCACCAACTGCTTCCTCCTCTCCCACGTCCTCATTTATTCCTCCTGCCGCCCCCATACACAGTTACAACTTGCGCTCAGGAGTACGATGTGGTACTCGAAGGTGACAATCGCGTTCTGGTGCAGTGTGCGGATTGATCCGGAACTAGAAGCTGTACCAAATTCAAATTCCTCTCCACAATCTAACGTCGATTCCATTTCTCGTGAGTCACAAACTAATTAATTATATTTCATCATAATGTCCAATCCCTTTCAAACAAATTGACAGACATTGAAATTTTGGTACACGAAAGTCGATTCGATTTGCTATGCCTCACAGAGCATTGGCTTTCAACTAACAACATCAACGATAATGCTATTTCTAATTATTATTTAGCAAGTTCCTACTGTCGGCAAAATTTTAAAGGCAAAAATCCCCACGGAGGTACGTGTATCTACGATCTTAATGATATTTTATCTTCTCCACTGACAGGCTACGAGAACTTCTGCGTAGATAGTGTATTCGAATTTTCTGCAGTTAATCTGACCGACACCGGTATTGTTGTCTTGTGTATTTATAGACCTCCTCAATCAGATCTTGACATATTTTTTAGGACTTCGAAATTGTTTAAAAACATCACACATAAATCTACTAAATCTATTGTTGTATGTGGTGATTTCAATATCGATTTCTTGAGTACATCCGACTCTGCACATTTACCAGTTAATCGATTCAAGAATCTTATCGACTTCTTCAACCATATTACCACGATAAACGACCCCACTCGCCTCTCCGGCTCATCTCAAACATTGCTAGATCAAATTATAGTCATCAATGGAATCTCGTATCTCTCTAAAGTGTTTATCGCCGGATACAGTGATCACCGTGCTCAAGTATTCACAATTAATAATAAACTAAAACCACTTAAAATCCTTTACAAATTTACAAGAGAGTTTAATGACATAAATAAATCCATATTTATAAATTATTTGCNTTTACAATTGCCAAAACACCGACGAAAAATTCAATGTATTTATTTCAATATTCCTAAAACATTACAACTCTAGTTTTCCCATAAAACGCAAGTTAGTTAACACAAAGAAATACAATAGATGGATCACTCAAGGGATAAGAATTTCTTCAAAAAACAAACGCCGTTTATATTATCTTTCAAAACTCTATGACCAACCACCCGAATTATATGATTGTTTTCGTAAATATAAGACTATTCTTCGAAAAGTAGTCTATGGAGCTAAAGTAATGGAAAACGACAGGTAGGAACTAAAATCGAACAACCGGATGAAAGCCATGTGGAATATTGTTAAAAATTACGCGTCAACTTCTGAAAACCGCGAAGAAAATGTATCTTTACAAAACGATGGCCAAATCGTAACAAATCCTCAAGACATCGCAAATTTGTTTAATTCTCACTTCTCAGAAATTGGTAAAATAACCAACTCAATATATCCAAATCAATGTCCTCCAATTATATCCACCCACGTACCCAATTCTATGTTCACTTCCGAAACTAACGCCAGTGAAGTCATGAGAATCATCAGATCATTAAAAAACAAATTTTCAACTGGCGTAATGATATACCTGAGTTTATTGTTAAATTTTGGTCCCACGCTATACTAAATCCACTCATAAATATGTGTAATAGTTCTTTATCGGAAGGGGTGTTTCCCAAAATATTTAAGAGAGCTAAAGTGAAACCTTTACACAAGAAAGGAAACAAACTTAATATTGGAAATTACCGACCAATATCTCTACTACCCACTTTCTCAAAAATCCTAGAAAAATTGTTCTATAAGCGTCTTCTAGATTTTTTATCAAAATATAACATTCTCTCTGACGATCAACACGGTTTTAGGAAATCCTTTTCCACTACAAGCGCCATATTTTCCTTCTTAAACGATGTTACCACATCTCTAGACAGTGGAGAAAATCCTCAGGGTGTTTTTCTTGACTTATCCAAAGCATTCGATGTCATCGATCACGGAATTCTCCTTACCAAATTGCATTCTTTAGGCATTCGTGGACTTCCACATCAATGGCTAACTTCTTATTTAAAAGATAGATATCAACAAGTAGAAATATCCTATACTAAAAATAAAATACTTGAGCGTTGTCTTTCAGAAACAAAGCCACTTACTTGCGGAGCACCCCAAGGATCGATTCTCGGCCCTATACTCTTTTTATTGTATGTGAACGACATGTCATCATCCACATTAGATTGCAAAATGGTTCTTTTTGCTGATGACACTAATTTACTATGTAAACACGCCAATGCTCAAAAAGTTTTGTCTAACCTTTCGACTTGGTTCCATGCAAATCGTCTCATTGTAAACACTGACAAAACAGTGTCTATGTCATTTCACAATAGTATCACAAAATCTTTACCCCAGGTTTCTCTTTCTTTAAACGGAACACAATTAAAAACTGTTACAAATACAAAATTCTTAGGTCTCCATATTCAAGACAACCTCAAATGGAATTGTCACATTGACAATCTTAATTCCCAATTAAGCAAATTGTGTTACGCATTCCGAATCTTAGTTAACGCAGTTAGTCCACGTATTTCCCGTTGCGTATATTTTGCAAACGTTTACTCCCATTTACGTTACGGCATTACCTTCTGGGGTAATTACGGTCAGAGTATTCAAACTTTCAGAATTCAGAAGAGGATAGTTTGGATAATTTGTAAATCTCACCCCCGAAACTCTTGTAAACCTTTATTCAAGGAATTAAATATCTTAACACTTCCCTGCATTTATATTTATGAAACGGTCGTGTTTGTTAAGACCGAATTACTGAAGTGCCACCCTTGCTTTATAAGAAACAGTCTCGTTCACGAACACAATACTCGCAATAGTAATAATATTCATCGGTCTAGAGTGTCAACCACTCTTTGCCAAAAAAGACCTTATCATTCGGGAATCGTTCAATATAATTCCCTGCCCGGGAATATAAAATACATTATGAAATTGAATATCTTCAAATCCGCGGTTAAAAACTACCTCCTGCACCAGTGCTTCTACACTGTAAAATAATTTATTGATTTTAATAAAAGTTAAATTCGTCTTGTACTTTATCACGCCATTGCTGTAGCACTTTTTAAATAACTTATAACAATTTCAAAAACTATTTTCTTGCATGATTGTGTTGTCTTATGGCTCATATTAATTTAGTTTTATGTGTACTCAACTTTGGCACGGTTGTGTACATAAATTCTGTAGCCCCATTCTGGCCCGGGTTTTTCTCCGGTTTTCCTTTGTGTAGAGGCGGATTTATTATGCAGGTTTTCTACGCTTTGTCTAGGGGCATGTTTATTGTAACAATAAATCGTGAATTTAGTGGGTTTTTTTTTCAACTCTTATGATTTTTAAACACTATGCTCAGAATAATCTATAGTTCGATAATAACTTGTGCATGTAATTTTTTGCGTAATATTACAAACATATTGACATTCTATTAGTATTATAACTCGCAGCTAACTTTTATATTATCTAGGAACTTTTGCTGAAATTTTTGTATCCGCCTCTGCCTTAGGGCCCTTGATCGGAATTGATGGGATGGTCCATTGCTTTCTTCCGGAGAGTAAATTAGTTTATTGTCCTCCACGTGTTCATTCGCAGTTTGTACTGTTTTTTTGACAATAAATTTATTATTATTAATTTATTATTATCCCGCGCGGTTTTCTGGGAATTCTGTTATAATGAGTGTTGGATGACACGCGTCATCCACTTGACTTATTCTGACGTTTCGGAACGTTGGACATGTACTTGGAGGCATGCAAACACGTTTGTGTATGGGGACCTCCAAAAATACTTCGTCCCGGGTCTCATGAGGTGTATGTACGCCACTGCAAGAATGATAACAATTTACTGATTAAAATAACTTTTTGCAGCAGTAACAATTATATTCATATAATTTTTTAACCCTAGTCCGCTTTGAATCCCATATATATGTGTTCCCAGAGCGATTTTGCATGTTTCCACAACCTTACCCTCGAGGCTATTGATGAAACTCCGTGAGCGCTTGTATGATGCGTGCTCCGTAAAAGTATGCTGATACAGAACTTGTTTGGCCGAAATGGGTGTAATTGCCACAGCCGAGACTGGCGCCCGTATTCACAAAAACACAAGATTCGGGACACCTGCGCAAGCCATTAACCCAAGATGCATGGGAGGAAACCAGACGGAAAATGGGCATGGATCCTGACGAGGAAGAGACAAATCACTGCCACACAACATAACTCAAGGATGGTAAGAGAGAGATGATAAAAGGAACCGAAATTAGTACAATACTCACAGGGGAAGTCAGTAAGTAAAATAAATTAAATAATATATTATTATTAGCAAAATCAAAAATTTTAAATGTATACAGAAATAATCACAAATTACAGTATTTTGTTGTTTATCCTACTAGAATATTTTTGTTTATTATTTTTATATTACTAGAAGGAAACGAATAAGTTTATATAATGATTTCATTTACGAGAGGAGAATTAGTGTTGAAGGACTCTAATGACCTTGCCGTTGACGAGTCCTAAAGCCCCACAAAAAATGTGTTGATGTCATTTATTTGGTTTGGAATTTTATTCATTCTTTTATTTCAGATGCTTCAAGCAACATTTCTAATTGTCATTTATTTATTATTGTATTCTCTTTAAGGAAACAATGTCTCTATCAGTATTAATTCTTATCTCCATTGTTCAATTATAAAAAAGATGTTGTTTCCTAAATGTCCTTCAATAAGAGATCTCTACAGTCCGACTAAAAGTAAACTAAGTTAATAAAAAAATGTTTTCACAATTTCATTGAACATTGCGTTCTTAAACAGTATATTGAAGAACAGATTTTACCCGTTAGTAAAATCTCGAATATTAAAAGATTTTCGTGAGCAAAATGAACACGAAGTGAGAGATTTGTTTTAATAGAGCGAAATAGTAAGCTTTCGGTTTGAGCTAATTGATCAGAGATTTTCACAGTACAGAATGAAACATAATTTGTAAAATAAATCAAAGACTTATTTTCCTTCATCACGTCATGACCTTTGTTTACTTAGACCGCTTCTCGACGTTCCAGTGACGAAGACGTCGGCAGGTGGCAGCGCAGCGGCGGTGGCACCATGAGCACCACGGCTCCTGAGGTGGCATGAGCGGCGCTGTGGCGGTGGCGGAGGCGGCCAGTGGCCGGAGGCGCCATCCCAGTGAGCGCCCGTTCTCACGCTTCTCCACACGCCCTTTCCTTCCCTCATCCCACACGCACGGGAGTCATGGCACGCAGACGCACAAGAACGCACCTGGTTGCTCAGGCTCCGACATGCGCGCTCCGGAACGAGGCGGGATTGGCCGCCAATAAAAGAAGAGCGGTTGCGACGCTGCTGTTGACATCTATTATTACTCGCCCCTCTCACTCTGCTTCTCTATTTTTCAAGATAAATTTGCCAGTGGTCGAGATAAAAAGAAAAAAAATTCTTAAACAAATTATTCATGGATGAGTTTTATTAAAGAAAGATTGATTATTTTCGTTGCGCAATGAATTAACAAACTTAATATTTTCTTAAAGAGAATAGATTATTTATGAATTTAAAAACATTGGTAGAAAAGGGTGGGTAATATTCAAATATTATCGATACTCTTCTAACAATATTTTATATTATTCCTAAAAGTATCCATTTTTAACAAGCAATTTGCCAGCCGAACTCTTTCGTGATTCATGCGATTCATTAAAAGTACAACTCAACATGTATGCAGTCATAAATTTTCAACGCATATTGATGTTGACAAGAGTCTCCAGATTTTAGTAATCCATAATTTTTATGTTCGAGTATTTCGTATGATATACAGCACTTGGTCAGATAAGTCTGTATAGAATCCGAGCAATTCCTCGGTGTCCGAACCGTTGCATCCATTTGTATGCTGATTATTATGACAGAAATGGACGAAATAAATTGACTGTCTTTAAATTGAGGAGGCACGAGATCAGACTAATTTGGGAGAAGTAAATGGACCATGTGTGATCGTTCATTCCTTCATCTCCACATCTCATCCTCCAAGGCAATTCTATCCTTATTGCAAAAAATTCCTATTTCACGTTTTCATAATCATACGAAATAGTAGGAATAATAATAGTATAATGTGATACCTATCACAATAAATACCAACACTCATACCAGAACTAATCCGTTACCATTAAATCCAATCCAGTTCACTAATTCTATTGCAAATACAAATGAAAGATTTATCATGTGATTAGTGCTTGATTATGACCGAGACTGAATTACTCTATATGTTAATTGTAATGGATGATGTACGTAGATGTCTTAGTTTCTCTTGCCTTCTGTGGCCAACTGCCAACATGTATTATTACAGAGATGATTTTTTTTATTTCAGTTGTGTACGTCACATCTTCATCCTACTACTTGATGTGACTTAATCCCCTTTCCCTTATTTTTACTCTCTCAATGCTCTTTATTTCTACTATTCATCTTTATAAGCGTTGTAATTTCACTTCTTTTCACTTTGCTCACCTCCTGGTGTTGTTAGCCGCCCCCACTGTGAGGAGGTAGGCGCATTCTATCATCTTGTCAATAACCTTCAAACCTCCTCGAATGTTTCATATTCCATTGACGTAATCTTGTAGCAGTGTGAATAATTTCATTGTCTTTTGATGAAACATAACCATGGTCGGAGGAACCTACAACAACCAAAACAATAATGGCGAAACCATCGAAGGGTGAAATCATCTTATATCTCATTAAACAAGATACCATCCTCCCATTTCTTTATGTGTACTATTATTTTGCCCTAAAGTCCCAAGGGAAAAAATTAAAAATTATTTTGAAAAAGATGTACTGTGAGTGATAATCAGATGTGAAGTTGTTTATTTGCCTGTTGAAATATTTATTGAAGTGATAGTTGCAGGAGTAAAAATGAAAAGGAAAACAATTTCTTTGATATTTGCTATCAGGAAAAGGGATTAAAATGTTTATTAAATCTTTCTCGTATTTCTCATTCCTGTTCAATTACTTCCTCATTTTCAAAGTTGTGACGAGTTGCTCAATCAGTTTATATCTTTTTCAAAATAATAATAATAATAATAATAAACAAAGGATGTTACCTTGTTTATGACCCGGCGGTCTGAATCTCATCTCCCTTCAATGGCGAGACTCATTTACGAGACGTTCCCTCAATGACGAGAGTTAAGTTTTCAGAGAAGTCTTCTATGAGGCACACTTCTCCCATTTGGTTATGTACTCTTTTTATCTCTTTAAATGATCCCGTGGTACTAAAATATTCAACAATCATCGTAAATCATAACACAATCAGAATAAATAGTTATCATTATACTTCACCTTTAATATATTTTATACAAGATTATTACTGATGGAAATTAATACAAAAATATTCTTTGGTAATTTCATAAGATGTGAATTTCGGATATTACTCCTGAAGTTTCGTAAATTTCCTATAATTCTATAAGTCTACAAAACCAGATTCTTTCTATTTGCTCTTTTCACCGATTACTTTAATTTGACCATATTAAAAGTTGATTTGCTTGCATAACATAGATATTAAGTATTAAATTTTCATAAATTGTGTAACTTTACTTTTTTTTAAAAATGAAATTGCTTAAGCCGTGAAGATTAATATTTTTCCACTAAAAAATATCATGTGTGTCTACTTCGTAAAAGAATTACAAATAATTAACTAACATATACGCCGATTCTAAAATGACCGCCATCTGCAAAATAAATATTTCAAAACTAAAATAAATGCGTTTTTTACGTAATGAATGGTAGTACATGTAGTAAATTTTGAACAAAAATAAAAGTGGTCGAGCAACCACCAATGATCCACTAGAAATGAATTAACCCAACTAATGGAGTGGACGAAAAACAAGACCACAACAAATTTTGTATATGCGCTATTGCCATAATAGGATTGATAATTTTGAAAACCAGAACGTATTGGTATTTACTATTAATTCACCACAAAAATAACACGGAAACACACAAAAATACAGATTAATCTGTTCTAACAACTACACCTATGTATACTTTTGTGTTTTTGTATGTATCCTGAATCTGAATCCGGGGTCAGAATTCCTTCACCATCCATACTTTAATCGCGAAAAATTTATATACAGGAAATACGGAAAATCACACTAAGGGAGGTGTCAGCATAGATATAATTATAGAAAGCGATTAAAAATGACTGCCGTTATATTTATATGTATGATAGAGTGAAGATATTATGACGGCAGAGTGATTACGACTTCAGATTCAAGACTTCAAAATACTTATAAATATGGTTTTACAGCAACTTCAATTCTCAATTTACAACTGTCCCAAATGCTATGCTACCCACTAGTAGAGTGGGATGTCACGTATTGAAGGGTGTTTTTTCGGTGATTAAAACAAACTGGCGGGTTATGGAGCAATTTTGAAATCTGATTCAGCGCTTTCGCCTAAGCGACTCATTCGCGGAGAAGAGGAAGAAGATAATGAATACATAAATTTCTCCTTCTCTTGTTGTTTAAGAAATATATCTTTCGTGTACTTAACTGTGGGTCCGCGTGTAATCTGTACCAAACACGTTATATATTCACATCTTTTTGCGTCATAAATTGAGTAATTCCACAATAAATGTTCTCCTGTGATTCAGGGATGTGGTGGAGCGGTGCTTCTTTTCTAATAATAGGTATGATTGTGCAATTTACACAGTTTTAAAAGAGTAAAATATAAACACATTGACATCGGAAATAAATATTCCTTCATCAAAATGATCCAATCTAGGTGAATTTCAGCCACAACAATCACCATTTCACATTTAAATTTATAGGAAGACTCCTGGACCGCCACTGCTTATAGGGAGAATTTACTAGTCTGCGAGCTCCCATGCAGGGCAGTTTGGTATACAACACCCATGAAATTACTTACATTATCATCAGTTGCAGATCGTCCTTGTAAAATCTACGGTATTACACAGATATTTCGATATCATTTAGAGAAGCTAAGGGGTTGATTATGCTTTCCTGTAAAAAGAAAATGTAGAAAATAGTGATTTTCAGTAAAAATGCGGAATGAGTTAGTACCGAGAACGACAGAATTTCTGCCCATTTGTGGTTTTAATGGGAAGTAAACTCAGGTTCGTATTAAACCGCAATAATTCCCTACCCTTTTTAACAAACCAGTTGGAGCAAATATCTTCCTCTCATATGTACGGTGCGTAGTGCAACTGGCATGACTTCTCTCCGAAGCACCGGGTCAAACCGGTTCCTCTCGAATGGACTCGGATCACAATAGAAGCACACCTCCAAATGATTAAAGGGTCCTGTAAATGCCTCAATTTACACTCTAAAGGAAGCAGCATGCCTCGTTAGAGGAGATCGTCAAGGCGGCATTCCTTGTACTATACGCTCTCACGCACATTTAAGGAGAAACATACACTTTTCTAGGTGGATGCACTACCACCACCATGTGCTTTCAACGGAATGATGACACAATGTATTACCCTTAGCAAGGTGTAACAATGAAGGAAGGTGCACACATTCAAGAAATGTATACTATTTTAAGTAATGTAAAATATGATTTTTTAGCATTTTAGGGAGGTATTATTTTACTTGACTAAACTTGAAAGAGCTCAGCATGCTGATATTTTATAAAACAAGAACGTCCCATCATTGAGATTTCGTTGCCCATTGTGAAAAATAGTATATATAAATAAATATAATGGGTGTGAGAGTGATAAAAACATTCAAGGGGACATAATGACGACAATGTCACAATCAATGGAGTAATAAAATTGTATTGATACGTATTATCAGGAAGTTATTTGGGAATATTCCCCATGGGACTAACATGATATTTTACGAGTTAACGCGTACTCAGTGTTTTAACAGCTAGTTATATAATACTCTGCATGTAATAGTGTGGGGTAAAATACAATAAGCCCCACTCATATATTTAGTCCAATAAAACCACCTTCAGTATTTTTTCATTTGTTTACTTGGCAAAAAACGTAGTATGTACTGAGACATCTCAGATATTTGGCTTCAAATACACGCGAGTGAGGACGCCAGCCAATAGTAATTTATTCCACTCTGGTGATCAGAGCGTATGGCTGCGGGATGCGAACCCTACCCCCCACTCTTCATAAAACTTATCTCACGAAAGAAACAAGTGGAAAAACTCTCACTCATTGATTCAACTCGCTCGCTTATACTCACTCAGTCAGTCAAGTACGAGATTAAGGAACTTTTTCTAGAAGAACGCGGGTTGAGAAGTTCTGGTTCTCGGTCTGTTAAGAGAACACCTCGTTGAATGTTGAACTTCCTTTCGAGTGATATGATGTAGAAGAAGCTTGATTTCATCATTATTTCGTGATTCCTGAGGGTCGGTTGTGTCGAGGAGTCACTAGCGTGAGCGGTTTCCGGGGAGGCCCGAGCATCCTTGTGCGAGGTCGGCGCTTCAACATCGAGACGAGAAGATACGAGAAGACTAGAGTCGAGGATGTTGGTAAAGAATAAGAATATCTAATTTGTGTGGTAATCATTATCAATGTAAGGGTTGTGTTGCCAATATAGTATATGTGTTTTTAGAATAAATTGTTGTTTGTTGTTCCAAAAGACTGTTCATCCCTTTTTGATTTATTTAAGCCTGTAAGTGTAAGAATAATCATTCAGGTTAGATCGGGGCGCTGTACAATTAAGGCTTTTATTTAATTACTTTTCTTATCTACTAGATGTAAAAATATGTTTTCATAACCTTACTTGGGGTGTTTTGTATTGATGTCTTCATAATACACCTCACGTTTGTTACAAAATGCTCCCCTGAAACTACTATAAAATCATTACAAAAATAACAAAGAAAAATTAGAATAAATAATAAAACAATTAACAACCAGTCATAGACACTAATTTTTGATCAATTTTCAATCATCATTATTAGTCTTCACCCTTTTCCTATTCCTTCTAAAAAGTTTTTATCGGTGTCTTATCTTTTCATAGCTTTTTGACTCCTTTACCAGGAGCATTGCAGAAAGGTTTGTACATGGTGCAAAACTCATGCATTCAAAAATAGCATGATGGACGTTTTAGCCCTTCTTCAGAAGTCTCACGAAAATTTTCTCTAAATTCTATATACCTATTCTCGTTTTAGTCAGAAATATCTTATTTTCTTAGTTTTCTCATCGTCACTGATACTCATTGTAACTCATTGTCATTGCTACATGACGAAGGTTTGCCTTCTATTCTTGGATTTTTCATTTTATTTTTGGATTCCCTTCCATACCTTCTTTTCTTTGTTTTTTTATACTTCATTAGATTTCGCATTTTCGTTTATCAGCTTACTTATATATATAATTTTCTCATTATTTTTTATATATTTAATTGTATTATCCTATTTATACTATATACTGAATTACATTATAAAGTGGCATTGGTACTGCGTCATACAACCCAGTCATGTGATCACCACCATTGCAGTGTGTTGACTAAACGTATTACGATAAATATATGTAATTTATAACTCAATGCATGTTTGCAAGAGTTAGTGCAAACAAAAATTAGTGCAGAGGTGGCGCAGATCTAATGTTTGATGGCTTGTAGTATTACTGCTACATTATTCACAAAATCTAATGTTTGATGGCTTGTAGTATTACTGCTACATTATTCACAAAATCAGCAAGTATGGTGTATTTTGTCTGGGTCTCTATTAGCCTCAATGCATCTTTTATATTTAACACGTCGATCACCCTGTGATGTCTCAAGTATTCAGCTCTTTCTTCTGCATTTGGGAAGCAATCCCATAACACATGATCTACAGTCTCTTCCCCTCGGCTACAGACACAAGCACCATCTGTTTGCTTACCAATCTTCTCAAGTAATTCTGTAAATCATCATGAGTGGTTAAAAACTCCAGTAGTCTCTTTGTCGGATCATACCACTTTCTGCTCCCAGTGACGAAATCTCCATTAACGCTTGCGTTATCTTCCAGCGCGCATGCTTGTCTGCTCTACTAACTCTCTCCATTCAAAACTATTGTTCCTTTCCATTTTATTATGTGCCTGTACTTTATCCTTCGGACATATAGGTCGAATGGCATCACTACTGTTAAGATATTTAAGACTTCTGTCGAAACTGTATGGTAACACCATGTCAGTTGTATTAAACAGATTCCCTCGATAGGTCGTAACTTCCACTCAAAGGCTACCTTAAGCACCCATTATGACCATACTTGACAACCATACGTGATTATTGGCCTTAGGTGATTTTTGACCCATTTTTTTTTCACATTAGAATTCGGTCGATTGGCCCTAGCGTGCCCAAACCAATGCACTCGTGTTTAGGCTTCTGATATTTGTAAGCCTCGTGGTGCATAAACTGTCACGTACGTATCTATCGTTGCCATCTCGATTTTCACCCGCGAGTCCCCTGGTACAATTAGTACAAGATCGTCTGCATAGACCACAAACCGTATTCCTGATTCCTCCAAACTCCATAACACCGGGTCGGATACCACATTCCATATAACTGGGCCTCTAGATCACCCCTGTGGACAGCCAATCATCGAGGCTTGTATGATTTTTCCCCGCCATATTACAATAACATATGTCTATCCGTGAAGTATACTTGCACAATGTTTATCAAATACTGTGGTATCTTTCTTTGTCGTGATGTATCTATTACATCGGCCCATCTGGCATGATCAAATGACTTGTAATATCGAGATAAACGCAGGCACAGTAACGCTCGTCCGCATCAAGTAGCACTGTAAACGCATCCCCTGTTGTCGTCCTTTGTACTAAACCATACTGACGGTCATTCATTCTTCTATGTCCCATCATATGTTTATGTATTCTCTGTTATTGTCCGATCAAATCTCTTGCCATAGGTAGGGAAGAGAGATATTGGCCGATAGGATTTTGATAAATGTGCTGGTCTCTCTTTTCCTTTCAGAAATCAACTTATTGCAGCTATGACATTATTGTAACATTTCGGAAAATACATTTGCTTCTAATAGTCATCATAGATGTTCCGTAATGGTTTTAGCTACACATCTATGGTATTTTGTATCATCTCATGCGTCATTTGATCTAATTCAGGCACTTTTTTACTCTAAACCCTTTACTGCCTCTTATTATTTCCTCTTCTGTCATCTACCCCAGTTGGCACATCTTGTTCAAAACCTCAGTGTTGTGTTTCAAGCCCCAGGGTGTGTAACATACTCCTCCATTTCCCTCCATGTTCGCGTGGAACCTATTCCATCTTTATAAACTGAAACCCATATTTCCTTCCGGCGTATCCGATTCGAGCTGATGAGATATGGTATGCTCCACATTGATTTCTTGAACGCCGTTTCCACTAACTCCTGCCAAATTCTTCGCTTTACCTGATTCATTGTTATTTTAAAATCTAGTCTCACTCGTAATCTGCAAGGTTATCCCACCCGCGTCGACACATACGTTGCAACCTATACCGCGCTTTATTTGTTGTCCGTTTGTAGTTTGTCTGTTTCTTCGTCCAACATTAAACCCGTCCTGGTCGAGCCTGAGAGGATGTTCGGACACAATTAGCACACATTGCCAGTAAATTAAATTGGAGGACGTCTACTTTCTCCTCTATTGTATTTGCATAAGCCATCCTATTTCCTACTTTACTTGTCAGGTCCGGTTTCTTCATTGCTAATTTTTTCCAATCTATCCGTCGAAATGTTAATCTAAATCCATTCATTTAGCTACTCTGGTCTTCTGTATTTCGATATGGATTGCCTTGTGGTCACTGCGCATACCTTATATCACTCTCCTTCAATGTTAATTGTCTCCACTTATTTACCAACGTTATATCAACCGACTCTCCGCCCCCACTAACAAAGGTGCGTGTTCCATACTCATTCAACACTATTAAGCTGTTGTCCATTATGAACTTTACTAGCATCCTTCCCCCTTTTTTCGTACATTTATCCCCTATGTATTTCGTCCGGGCGTTTGAGTCCATACATTTGAATATGTCAGTATGTCTGTATTCTTTTAATATTTTGGATATCCTGTCTAAATCCTCCTGCAAGTTTCTTATGTATTGACAGTTGCTGTTAATAACTGTTAACTGTACTCCTAGTTAATTATACAAAATCCCCTGACAATGTTGCGTCCTGTGCAGCAGTCTATTGATAAGCAAGTAATCCACTCACGAGTCTCAAAAATACGCCCTAATGCGAGGAACCCGAAGGTTGTGTATGATGCCATACAATCGATGAGAGTGAAACAGTATTTCACTCCTCTCATAAATGAGTAAAATGACGTTTTACGCTATCTAAGAGAGTCAATTACAGTCAAAGAAATGAAGAATGAAGCATTGAAATATTATGAAAAATTATTAAATTCCATTTAAAAACAATAGATGTTTTAATTTCTTATCGGATAACAAATATTCTGATCATTTGAATACATCAAAATTAAATAACGCTAGTCGCGACTTACGTTTGTTAAATGCGCACTTCGCTATGTTTATACATATTTGATAATCACGTTCCCACTGGACGACTTTGTGTAGGAACCACTGACCAGCAGTTTTGTTTTACCTGCAGGGTCCGTCACTCGAGATTCGATAATCAGTTATACTTACTATATTATTTTAAATTTGCAAATCATTGAACATAATTTTTCGAAAATAATAGAACAAAATTTAATAAATATAACATTTATTGTTGTTAAAAACATATTAGCTCTTGATAATATTACATAATAGTATTATTTGTTTGTTTTTTGTTTATATTTTAATTAACTGACTGACTTCGCGAGATGAGCGTTTTACCACTTGGACCCCACTTTGGTGTTTTGCCCTTACATGCTCGCTGGTAGGTTTCACCGCCACGATTCTTTGTGGTTTAACCTATTTCGCCGTGCATCGATAACCATGCCTTTTTTACTAGCAATCTAATGGTCTCCTTTTTTTTATCTTCCCCCTGTATAGTCATTACAGGGGTTTTACACGATTTCTTTCACTATTTACATTTCGGTTGCTTATGGGATACATTCGGTATGATGTCCTGTTTATGACGAGGTGTAGTATGCCGGATAGAAATAAAATAGTAATTGTCCACGCACGGCTTACAGTTTCATTATATAATTATTACTATAAGCAGAGTTTATTTATGTTTCTCCAAAAAGTGAGGTGATGATTGAAGAAATACACAGATATCATGATTCTCCTTTATATTATTTAAAACAATATTCAAAACCGAAGAGACGCTCTAATTAAATAGATCCTCAAGATTAAATTATAGAAATGTAGTTTCTATAGAAATCCATTTGATTTTTCAGTATAAGGGACACTCAAAACATATTTCTCTCAATATTATTTAATAGAAATATTTTACCCTAACAAAACTCCCCAAACTACGTCTTTGAGAAAATAACACCAACATTTTATTTGCTTTGAGCGACAACCCCGAAGAATATCTGTTCCAGTGGATTAATGCACCAAGAAATCTTAAAACTCTTACACAAAAAGACGTTATTGATCTTAGAACATTTTCACTGTCGAAACCTTGCTTTCATGTTACTCCACATATGGGGACGAATTGTTACACCATATATGGGGAAGAGAAAACGAAGAGCTGAGAGTCGACACTTGTATTCTTATGACGGGCGTCCTAATTATGAGAAATTAGCTTTAGGAAAGACTCCAAGAATGTGCTTGCTTCTGGCAGGAATGCAATGGTAACGTTACAGGAATCGAAAACGAGTGTTGTATTCTACAGAAAATTCTCATATCCGTGGAAAATTCGTTTGTTAGCTGTGAATGGGTTGGGAATTGTGGAAGCCAAATTGGTCGGCGCATTGGTCGACGTACCGAATGGAGGGAGACCCGTGTTCAACTCCTCATACACTATCCGGAAGCTATGAAATTTTTTCCCTACATCTGCAGTATCACGACAAAATTTCAGTTGTAACGGGAAACAATAAATTTTTTTGAAATGTTTGATTCACGATTTCTTCTTAACGTTGTTTCATGAGGAACTCCTGTCTACGTTACTAATTCTTTCGCGGCATCAAAGTTGATTTTCCGGTGAAAATTAATCCAATACCTGCAGTTAACGAAAAATATACATAAAAGAATAAAAACATTTGCTGTTGACTCACTTTTCCAAAAATGTGGACAATCGTTTTTCTACTCTAGCTCATTGAAATTCCAAGTTCTCCACAACACGTCGCACTCATGACTCTCTTATGAGAAATATAGGTTCCCCTAAAGGCAGAGCCTGAGTCAGGATAATTGTTCTTAATACTTCAATGTTAAAGTACTAAATGCTAGAATATCCTATATAAAACATTATAATATTTTAATTACTGAATGTATCTTAAACTACGTACTAAGATAATTAACATTTTTAAGAATAATGATGCATAAGTCAAGAGTATTCAAGTTACATAATTTCAGCCTTGATTTTATTGGAGAACTCTAAATATATACTTAATACCAGCCCGTTTCAATAGCCAACTTCTTAATACTGTAGGAAAAATGCTTAAGCAATTGGAATTTTCAATAAGTGGTAGAAGGTTGAAAGTTTTAGGGGCCAGAAATAAAAACGAGTTTTCATAAAATGAGTTTTTGTTGGACTAGGTATCAATGTAGTTCTAGGATTGCGAAGCATAGTCGTGCAGCTGCGCTCAGCTCTCTTCTATTACGTCCACTTCTTGCATAAAAATATCATCCATACTTTGTAAATATATATGTAACGTATCGGAAAAAATATTTGATTGTACAAACAATGGATATGAAGGTTCTCTAAGATCTGATTTTGTTATTTGTCTTATAAAATATTTAATTATCTTATAAAATATATGATATATATAATATTTCTGCACAATTATATCTTGTAAATTCGTAAGGTACGTGTCTCCCCAACGAGAGATGGAGTACTACATCATACTGTATGCACGTGAAAAGTAAAGCATACGAAGTACGTCAGGTATACTCGTACTACATAAATATTTGAGGCAAGTCTAAGTTGGCTATTTAATTTTGATTTTAGCGCTTTTAAATGTAATTTCCAATTGATTTCCCTATCCAAACAACCACCCAAGTAATAAACATTATTAAACAATTCAAAGAATTGCAATGCGTTTTTACTATTGTCTTGTTAATGTAAATGTATGTTTACTCAATATTTGAAATCTTCTTGGAAATAAACTACATATATCAAATTTTAAATACGAACTACGACACAACCATTTATCTAAGTTGTGTAAAATAACATTATAATATACTCATTAGAGATTATCTCTAAAATCTTGTTAAACATTACTCACATTTCGATTCAAGATATCACCAGCAATTCGAATCAAGGACTCTAAGGAAGAGCACACATTTATCATTTCAGCACACTCCTAAGGCAAGAATAAAAATAGCTCGGTACGTGTTATAATATTAACACAATATCAGTAAATTTGTATTTAATAAAACAAGTAATATTATTATAAACTATAGACTATTCAGAAAATATTGTTTATAAATAGTAATTATTAAAATAACTCTAAATTCGAGATTAGTTATTTCAATAGATTAATTATTTCAATAGACGACTCCCCTAGGCAAGAGCCTAGAGAATGTATGTAAGAAATCCGCCTCTACCCAAAGGAAAACCGGAGACAAAGCCGGATCAGAATGGGGTTCAGCCAGATCGGGAATCAGTATAACAGTTTTTCGTGTTGTAATATTGTTTAAAGCGAGAAATTAAAAAAGTAATAATAAGGGTGCAACACTTTTTTGAATTATATAATTACTAAAATTGACATAATATAATTTATTAAGAATTCTCTTGTAAATGCACAAATCATTTCCTCCATCCCTGCGTTCATTCGCGATACCAGTGTGCACATTTCGATCTTCGCCTGCCACTCGCTCGTCTGACGAGTCGTGAACTGCCGATTGACGCGCGAGGCACGTAAACTGCGCGTCGCCGAAGGCAGATATTAATGACGTAATAGGAGATGCAATTCCACCATCTCCCGGTGTGCACTTCAAGCAATGCGCGCTCGCGCACCTGCTCTTCTGAAGCGTCAAGTAAGTGCCGTGGGCGTCATGGCTTCCTTTCTGACCCTCCATTGTTTTGCCGGAGGAAAGGTGGTTGAGATGAAGCGGAGACCACCGGAACGACGCTCACAGCAATAAAAGTTAAACCCCTTCAACCTCGCAAGTGCAATTTATTAGGAGTCAGAAACTTGGCAAATAACATCCATGGTGAAATCGTCCAATTCAAATTTCATTTAATTCACTCTTCCTACTATCATAGAAATTGGCGAAATAATATTGTGTTTACTTCCGAATTTCATCTGGTACCCATCATTCATTCTTGATTCCGCTTGGGTACTCACGATCAAATTAGATTAAACTTGACTCGAAACTTTGCAAATTATCCCGCTAAATTAACATTTTCATTCATTTATTTACAGAGTGTGCTCTCAATATGCTATCAACAGAGTGTGCTATGTGACTTAAATACGGATTATGAAAAGAAATTCTGTTTTCACACGTCGCTAATATTTGGTAAAACTCAGTAATAACATGAAAGGGCCAAAAAACCTCAGTGAAATAATCCCACAGGTCAAGAAGAAGGATATTCGAGATTCTTCCAGTTTTTCTCGGCGGTGGAGGAAAGGTGGAGTAATTAGTTGCTCCCGCTGTCCCAATACAAATCGCAAAAAATAACAATTAATCTCACGTAAAATGAAGTGACTGTTCCTTTTTCTCGTCAAAGAGAGACAAATAAAACAAATTTCAATCACACTTCTACAACGTCTCTTTACCAAGATGAAAGAGTTCAATGTTATCGCT
This sequence comes from Laupala kohalensis, assembly GCA_002313205.1. Taxonomy (NCBI): domain Eukaryota; kingdom Metazoa; phylum Arthropoda; class Insecta; order Orthoptera; family Trigonidiidae; genus Laupala; species Laupala kohalensis. Next base: position 88,463 of record NNCF01128433.1, read on the forward strand.
TGATTTAAAATTCAAAGGTTTTATTAGGTTGTAAGAATCCATACTTACTTGTAAGAATACATATAAATGCGTAATGTGATAGCGTGTCTGTCTGTTTGCTACCTGTTCACGATTAAACCACGGAACCGATCGTGATGAAATTAGCCAAAGAGATAGTTTACATGTCCAGAATGAACATAGACAAACTTTTATTTCTTTAATGTGTGAAAAAAAGATAGAAATGGTATTTGACTATAAATGTTGTTAAAATCGGGAGAAAAGTGAGTTATATTCGTTTACGCTACCTAAACGGTTAGAGATAGGTGACAACTATGAATGGTAATATTTTTTGCCTCAAAAAGTTCTACAAAAATGTCCGTGACAGCTTATGTCTATCTACAAAAATGAACCTAAATTATCGATAAAACGTTATTAAAAATAGAAGCGTTAAAATACTTCAATTTAAGAAAATAATTTAAGAAGGAAAAAATCAATCATCATTAAATTTAATGGATTATTTGTTTTGTGCATTTAACAAAGATAAAAAAGACTTTAAATCGTAAGATTTCAACGAATAGTTTAGATTTTACAAGATCTTAATGAAATGGTGCAGCAGCGTCATGTGTCGGAAGCGAATATTCGATCGGCGCGGCTCCCGTCAGATGGTGTGGTACGTTTTGTATTATTGTATTATCGATTTGAAAAATTAGGATGCTGCACATGTTTTAAAAATCAGAAAATAAAAGTATTTTGATATTGCTATACAGACATATTTAATTTTTTCCTGAGTAAAAGAAAATTAGTGTAAAAGAAAATCTCAGGCAACACCGGGTAATCAGCTAGTATATTCTATATCTATAGAGTAATTTATTATTGACTGATTAATGCTTTTAAAACAAACATTCTCATCACACTTTATTTACGTTTTTGACTTGCTAAGTGATAAAAGCATATTTTTATAATTTAGATGTGATAAAAAACTGAGACAAATATCTTCGTTAAGGTATTGTATCCGCGTTGACTGAAGTCAAGTTGACCACTATTCACAAAACTTGGATGTATTCACCAAAACAGTTCTTATTAATTAATAAATCATACAACTGATTTTTACTACTCGATGAGGACGATTAGTTTGTGTTCTTAAAACTTTATAATAAATTTAGATTGTCGTTTGACTCTTTCTTAGACAAGGCCACAGTGTCTTCAGTCACGTGATGCGGCTGCAATTTCCGTTAGAAAAATGTTTTCCAAAATTTTCGGTGAATTCTTGTAAATGCCCTTTAAGATAAAAATACTTAATGTCATTGCGTTCCTATTGCCATTTGCTATGTTTTAATTTTGTTTTTTTTTCGCTATGTTAAACCGGAACTTTTGCCAAAATATCAAAGAAACATAAACCCGCGAAAGTTTCTCCATATAAGTTCATAGTACTTTAAAGTCAAATAATTAAAATTTATCCCCGTAAATGTATAGAAATTCATCACCACTAGATAGGGAATGGTTCAAACCATCATTTAAAACCTTTTTGGGCGGGGTGCTTAAACCTTGTCGCTCTGTGGGATATCATACCTTAAACACCATACTTTTCAGCTAAAAGCTTCATCATTATCTTTATTTCAACTCAATCTTATATTGACCATTGTCCATGTTAAACAGATAGATTTGTATACAAATAAAATCTTTCAAGTGAATTAAGATCGGCTAATAAATCACCAATTCTTTTCATTGGACTCTAATTTTCGGAGAGTTTTCATAAGCAAATAGATGGATTGTATAAAACTCGCGCACCGATTCTAGCTGTGCACGATTATCTCAGGAAAAGACTTCATTAAAGTTTTCACTCATGGTTAGGGTGTTTTACAAAGAATGTACAAGTGCATATTGGCTGGCAAATGGCGTGAAGTCTATGAAGTCGGCATAAAATGAATCGCCAATAACATTTTCTCGTGCAACACATAAACAGAGAAACGTGAAAACAATGTTTGTAAGACTTGTTCGCCTTAAATAGTTCTAAAAAATGTTCGGGACAGCATATGTTCATCTACAAAAGTTCATGTAAATTATTAAAAAAAAGGAAAATATCTTTATCAAATGATACGTTTCTTGTTTTGAGCATTTAATGAAACAATGTCTTTAGATTCTGACATATGAATAAAGTTATGAATAAATTAAGTAGCGTATGAGTATTGTTAAGATTTTTGAAGGGTGTTTCTGAACTCGTAATCCCGTGCCCCCTACCAGTTCTGCGGGTGAGTTGGACGCAAAAGAAATGACGCTATATAATAAAACTTTGTATACACTCTCCAAAAATATACAATGAAGATGCTGCCCTAGAGACGATTGATGCCATCATTTGATAATATATCAAGCTGGAATGGTAACTAGGGAAACGGAGAACTGTCATAAAGGATTGTCAAAATTACGTATGAAATGGACTTTGCAGTACTCGCCGCTCACAAGGATGAACATTCTGAACAGATGATTTTCTCAGTGGGTGGAACTCAATAGTATTATCAACTATGGAGCAGGCCATCGAAACTCTAATTCACAAGTATGGAAAACGGATCTATTAATTAGATTGTCAATCTCACAAACAGCTCCCAATTTATCTGAAATAGTGACAATATCACCACTACATCTCGAAACATCAATCCAAACTTTAAATTTGTTTTAATGAGCTGGGAAACGAGGGAATGTCATCTTATTCATGTCCGAAGTAGGGAATTATGTCATAGAAAAAAAGTCTTTTAAATAAGAGTAATAGATTTTTAGGAATCGTTTAGTTTAAGATTCATAGCCATATGGGTGATATGTGATCATATGTAACGTAACAAAACACACATGCACCACTGCTGGACAATGCACAGTGGTCAACACTTGCAGTTTTAGAACTCAACAGCAAGACTTTGGGATACTTTTTCACGTCCCAGTTTTAATTTTGACGTAATATTCATTACCTTCTTAGTAAGAAAAAGTACATCCTAAGTATTTTGTGATAGTTTTCGAGTAGGCTAACATGAAGACGATCAAGCTATAGAGCACCATGTTAAAAACAACCCTGTCTTTATTGTGTACGAGTAACATGAAGAGGACCAAAACATAGAGTCATGCTATAAATATACCTCTCTCCATAGAATTTTTTTATGTCACTCTCTAGTGTAGACTAGTAAACGTATATGAGAAAGTATGTGCAATGGTTTTGCACCACTAGTTTGATCTAGTGACTCGAATCTAGTGACTCTGAGTTAATTCATTTCTGAGAATGATAAATTAAACGACGTTTGTTTATTGCTCATAGTTTTAATGTTATAAAACTTTTTCGGCTGCATAGCAGCCATCGTCAGTAACATACAGTGAAATATATAAACATGAAAATAACAATAATTGAAACATAAAAGTATAACATGAAAGTATGCAACAATTGAGATGTAAAAACAGTATCGAAAGAAGCGTAAAAATTATTGAAATTGTAGGTTTATTTGTTTAGGTGGAAGATGGTCTTGCTGACTCCAAAAGACAAGATCTTCCGCCTTGTAACCACATAAATAATTGTTCATAAAGCAGGTTGTTTAAATAAGGTTTTATTTGTCTTACGTAAACCTGAGTCTCACGTATTGGCGGAGACGTAGTGTTGGTCCTGAAGAACTGGGCGTGGAGAGCTCGGCGTCGAATGAAATCCGGGATCGGTGACGGGCGTGGAGAGCTTGACGTCGTGGTCTGTGGATTCCAGGTTGAGCCGCTCCGGGGATGAAGTTCCTCGTAGCCGGTTCTTCACGTAGGAGAATTCTGGACGAATTCGACTTGTCGCC
>NNCF01128433.1:92340-135403 GCA_002313205.1 Laupala kohalensis
TATTTCAGATGGGCCGTGCTGAAGTGTAAACAGAGTTCATTCTTTTCTTTTCAAGTGAATATTCGTGGTGAAAGTTATATTATCTTGCGGTAAATATTGTAGTGAGCTGTATTTAGCTATCTCTGTAGGAAGCTGTGTTCCTAGGTCATCAGCGACTAAGTGCTTGCGAGCAGGCTGATGTGGGCGAGCAATTAACAGGGGAAGGAGTGTATTGTAGGAAATGTAGGAAGGACACATTTCGCTACAAACATTCCCCTCGTTCCAAAAAAAATTAAACCTTTTAATTTTCAGGAAAAAACTAAAAAAGGATCGTGCTCGAGGTAAAGTCTGCCTCATAACCACTCGAGTAAAAATAACCCTACCTCCGACTATCTGTGACGTGTAGATATCTGTGAGGACCATCCAATTTGGATATTTTTAGGGAAAAAACTGCTCGAGTGTTGCCCATGTTTGGTGGTTGATGTGGAATCCAAAGTGGGAGGTGTGAATTATCTTCGGGGGAAACGAAGATGCAAACTCTGGCGGTGCCGGGTCTGGAAGAGCGCAGGAATGCTGAATGCTGATCAAGATGTATGGACCAGTGGATAGGTTGTAGGATGCTGGCGTGGACCAGGAGATGAGTTGCAGGAACGTTGGGTGCTGCGGCTGAGATGCAAGGACTGACGGTGTGCGCCAGGACCCGGATGCTGGACGAGGATGGCTCGTCGCATCTTGTCATCTGTTCATCTCCGACAGTTTGTGAGAGAAGAAAATTGGAGTGTTAGATTTACAAGTTTGCGAGTTGGTGCCGTACGAGGAAAGTGGAGAAGTTGGAAATGAACATGCTTCCACTCTGATAAGTATGATTGTTCCAACTCAAATGCTCTTCCATAGATAATTGCGTAGACAATTTCTCTATTTGTGGTTGAGGATTCTGTTGATTCACTCACAATTATGAAAGTTTCACAGAGGTCGCATCCGATATTTTGCTTGGTTTTTATTTTGATAGCATTGGTGAATTAATGCTAGTAAGGACTCGAAATTCTCTGTTCATCAGACAGCGTCTGGTTTCACAGTAAAATCTCAGTGTCGATACACACAATAATTGCCACTGTCATAAAAATATATATCCACATTTAAGTTAAAATGGTGGTGGAGGATTGAATCGCGCGTTACATATACATTCATGATACAGTAAATCAGAGTGACCTGTGGTGAATTGTTGCACAGCTTTGAAGGTCAGTCATCTGGTGAGAAAGAAGAAAAAATCATTAGTATCGTATAGTTAACCGTGGATGCTGTGTATCTTCCCCTTTTGTTGGGAGAGTTGTACATCCGGTTTGCGCGTTGTGGCAGTGAATTGACGTTTATGCGCCGTATGCGCAGAAGAACGCTAGTCTTCCATCCGTGTGAAAGTCGTGTTTGCGAAGGAGTGCGGCGAGTTCCTTATAAAAATCCTCTTGTTGAGGCTTCGTTATAGAAATCCTCTTGTCATTAATGGGAGAGGGTGTCGCGGGTCGAGTAACCTTGAGTCGATTCGCATCTTCCCTGTGTGGTTTCTCAGTTGTGACAGCTTGTCGCGTTTTTGAAGATAATGGTGCGGTCGAACGACGTTGAAATGGAGTCTTGCAATTCGGTGGGACTGAATTTGAGTTAACAGATCCGCAAGACGGTGCCTTCGAAAGTTTCGGTTTTGGCGTATGTAATTTAACTGATCCGCAGGACAGTGCCGTCGTCGATTCTTTGAGAATCGATTTCAGAGGAGTAGAAGACCGTGGTATGTTGTTTACATTACTGCAGTGGGCCTTGGCTACTTGCTTGTTTACTGTCTTGGTAGATGGACGTTTGAATTTGCAATTACAGTGTCTGGCTGACGTGCCGAACTTTAAGTGATAATAACACAGTTTTGACGTAGGCTTCTGTAGACGAGTGGATTGAATGCCGATGCTGGCAGCTGTGGCGCGCTTAGTTACAAAATCACACGGTGATACGCATTTTTTCGCACGAATCCCGAAAGTGGAGTGGAAATAACAAATATCAGATTGTGCGTCTCGTCGGGAAAGCGTTGCTTTTATTTGTGCAACCTCTTCAGTGAGGATATTCAGAGTCTGAAGAATGTGCTGTAGCACGGGGTCCTCGGAGGTTGGCAGTATGTCAGTGACAGTATCAGTGACAGTTGCTTTGTCAGACGTGCTCGTGAAATCAGTTTCGGTCGCCTTGTTTACAGACGCAGTCGCAGCAACGTGGATGGCGTCCACTGTACATGAAGTGGGGAGAATCGAGTGGATTATGTCAGCTAGGTTCACTTGCTCAGACAGACTGTGCTTGGCGTATGACGACGTCAGTATGTCACTAATGACGTTGGGTAAAGCGTTGAGCCATGTCTTTGTCAAAGAAGCGTCGTCGGTTCCGGTGAGGTTTCGAAGTCGATAAAAGAATTCTGATGGCGTGCTGTTGCCGATAGTCTCTTTTGATAATACTTCGTTAGTTGCGGTCTGCAGCTTCTCCGTATGTCTGTTAATTAAAAATTCTTTTAGCCGGTCGTATGAATCAAAGTCGTTTGACACTAAAAGTTCCCGTGTGATAGTTTCGAACACATGTGGTGGCAAACATGAGAGAATAGTCGCGTGCTTTTTGTGTTGGGAATTAATTCCCTGTCCCTTGAATAAAGCGTCAGCGAACACAAAGTACTTCTTCGGGACTTGCTCCCAAAAGTTTGGAAGGGGTATACACAAGGTTGAACACATAATGGCGTCGTAGTGAATTAACTAATGCTTAGCAAGACTACGTTACGTGACCAAAATGTCGTGGAATTGGGATCACCGGCTGATGTAAAATCAACAAATTAAGTTTTTATTGCACTGATTATGTTGAATCAGTGAATGATCAGAAGGTTTTGCGTGAAAAATCACGTACAAGGGGTCACCACTTTATTTAGTGTCCCTGTTCTGAACGTCGGGGTTCACCACTTTATTTATGTCGTGCAGTGTGGAAATGTGATTGAATTAACAACCAAGTCTCCGCTTTCACGAGATAAATAACTTGGACAGATTCCGTTGAAATTCTCGCTTAGCAGCGATTTATTAAATACAAAGTAAAGTAAAAGGAAAGACGCCGCTTGACAGCACATAAAACCTGGGCGTCGTCAGCTGAGCGTCTGTGGTTGCTGGCCCGTATTGGTTTCGTTCTTCCCTCAGAAATCCTTGGCGTTGTAGAACGATTGGCGAAGTCTCGCGATCGTGAAGATGCCCTTCTGGTGAGGAAGTCGGTCTGGGTTGTCGTCTTTCCAAGTGGCGCCGAAGTTCTTCAAGTTGAAGGATTACGTGGCGGATTTAAATGTTCATATCCTTGCGGACTTGCACATTAGATAAAGCTAGATGCTTTAAATCTTTCTGGGTTGAAATTGAATGAATTTCGTTTGACTTGAAACTACCGTTTGTGAACTCGATTAATGCACGTTTGGCTGCTCGACTGAACGGCTTGAAGTAGCGAAGCGAAGTGCTTGTTATTTGTAACTAAGGATGACTTCTTAAAAATGGAGATAGATGACGGTGGTCATACCAGATGCAATTTGTGCGGGTTGACGAGCAAGTGTCGTCACGAGTATGCATAGAAGTCATTCACGTCGAATTGTGTTCCGTGGCCAGGCTTTGAAATTGTTGGCCTTGGAATGTTATGCCTTTGCTCCGTGTTCAGGTCTCAGGATATGCTGGCCTTGGAGCGTTATGCCTTGGATTGTGTTTACAGCTGGGCCGTGCCGTAGGAAGTAAACAGTGAATATTATTCGTGATGAAGGCTTTTGATTTACCTTGAATGATGGCATATATTTTGCGATGTTGTAGTGAATTATATCTATAGGAATCTAGCAGGCTGATGTGGGCGAGCAATTAACAGGGGAAGAAGTGTATTGTAGGAAATGTAGGAAGGACACATTTCGCTACAAACNGTGTTCCTAGGTCATCAGCGACTAAGTGCTTGCGAGCAGGCTGATGTGGGCGAGCAATTAACAGGGGAAGAAGTGTATTGTAGGAAATGTAGGAAGGACACATTTCGCTACAAAATTATGAAATGAAATAAAGAAAAGAAAAATGAATAGAAGAAAACAAATACAGAGTGAACAAGCTGACAAAATAATATACCTGAGTACTGAGGAAAAAGTTTTGGCAAGTGCGCAGAGGGCGCCAAATGGAGGTCATTACGTGATAAGTGAAGTATACGGAAATTGAGTACTCAGGTATGTTATTATGTCATCTTGCTCACTCTCTATATGTTTTCTTCACATGAACTTTAACGTCAATGAGTCAATGTTAAAATGCAGTGATCAAGAAGAACAAATAAGGAATATTGAAAACCGACCCATCCTGGCCCGGGTTCCCATCCTGGCCCGGGTTTTCCTTCGGGTAGAGGCGAATTTCTTATACAGGTACTCTAGGCTTTGTCTAGGGGCATGTTTATTGTAATAATAAATTGTGAATTTAGTGTTATTTCAATTCTTATTATTTTTAAACACTATACTCAGAATAATCTATAGTTCGATAATAATTTGTACATGTAAATTTTTTGCGTTAAATTACAAACATATTGACATTCTATTAGTATTATAACTCGCAGCTAACTTTTTATCTTATCTAGGAACTTTTGCTGAAATTTTTGAATCCGCCTCTGCCTTAGGGCCCTTGATCGGAATTGATGGGATGGTCCCTTGCTTGCTCCCGAAGAGTAAATTAGTTCATTGTCCTCCACGTGGTCATACGCAGTTTGTAACTGCATTTTTTACCATAAACTTTATTATTTTTATTATATATTTTAGTGTATGTTACTGACGGTGGCTGCTATGCAGCCGAAAAAGCTTTATAACATTTAAACTATGAGCAACAAACAAATGACGTTCATTATCATTTTTTGACAATGTTGCTTATGCTCGACAATTACCTAGTCATTTCTGAGAACCGTTAAATTATTTATTCAGACACTTTTTTTCACAATTGTCGTATTTTTAATACCAAAAGGGGCTGCGTTTCGGTAGTAAACAATTTAAGCAGGATCCTACGCAATTAATTGTGATAATTTCTAATTTTAACAGTTTAATTATGGAATATTACACAAGAAGAAACAAAAATTATCTTATTTTATCTTCATATCTAAGGTGTTTCTCTCATAAGGTGCAAATTTTATTGTTGGGTTTATGTGGTTATTAATGTAAGAGGGTGTTGACTTCTACAGTGCAATTTTCCACATGTTTTCAGACGTCGGCTATGATATAAAGTTAAGAAATATAATAACAAATCGAATAAAATACGAAATCTGAACACAAATGATATTTGGAAGCATTCTCTAAATATTTCATTTCAGTTCCCATATCGTCACTGTAGATTGTTTTTAAACAAAAGATATGTTTCATATTTTATCGTGGTAAAACCTCTCTACGGATTACCAAGGCGTAACATATAAAAACGAATAAAGATATATAAAGAATTCATTATGATATTTATGATGTTTCTTAAATGTGAAGAACTCATATTTATTTAATTACAAATGTATTGAAATATACAGAATTATTTCTAGTAAATAACAGTTTTTGTTTTGAGTTCAAACACTCATGTCGTGTACTAGATCATTCGTATTTTGACACTGTCATCTACTGATACAAAAAGGGAGTTTGTGAAGCTAGTCTTTTAAGTAGCATGGAAACAGAAGAAAACGGCGGAAAAAAACAATGTACTCAGATTTTATCAATTACTAGAAATTAGAGTAAGTAAATTAATAAGATTATGAGCTTCAGATATCTAGCACTTGATCACTTATCCTACATTTTTGAATTTATTGGGATATGCAATTTTCGTTTATTCTGAAACTAAATATTAGTGTTGCCTCTGCTTAAAACTAAAAAGTCTCGGGAAAATTCATTCTCCAGTATAATAAACCGATTTTTAATAGATAATTCTCTAGACATTAGAAACTATTCATCCATGTGTTGCGCAGGAGCCTCGAGAGGGGATTGAGACAGCGTCACAAAAGAGATATCAAAGACATTGTGGTGACGGCGACTGCGGTTACAGTGGTAGTGATTTTGGTGTCATTGGTGTCCGCAACGGCAATCGTGTCAGAAATAGCAATGAAGTGCAAGAAAACGTCACCCACAGAAGAGTCGTCAAATCTCCTCTTACGGGAGCAGATAAATGCCTTAATATACTTATTAGACCATCCAGAAACGTAGGAGGAGTACAACGAGTCCTCTAATGAGCATTTTCATTGAATTAAAACGTTTGCATTAATTATCCGTGCGCATAGTAGCAGTAACGAGATATAATTTATCCTTGCACTCATGCCTCGCAAAAATGTGTGCATAAATATTGAAGGAATTGCTCACGCCTAGTGTGTACTTAGTCCATAGTAATGTATATACGCGATTATTAAATAAAAAAGTCCTTATACGTTAATTTATTATTTTAAAAATAATACACTTTTTATTTTCTCCCACAAAGAACCAAAACTAACAAAATGGTTAGAAGAGTAATACTAAGTAAAGATTAATAAGTTTGTGAAGACACTTAAATATAAAGTAATTCATCAATCTCGAATAGTGAGACGATATGGAGTAATTACGGACACTTAAAGAAAATAAATTATGAATTATGCTTATACCATTGCAAAAAGTCAAATTCTTATTTATTACATTATTGCATTGACTACATGGCTATTTCGTAAAAGTACGATAATTTCTACATATATTATAGTGTCATATACTTTCAAAACCAAAACTCAGGTTTATCTAATACTTATGAATTTGAAAGGGTAATGACGAACAGGCATGTACCGGCTAGTTAAAGCTAAGAAGTTTCTGTGACTGCATTTTTATGGCTCACCTATCAAAATTATATTCAAAATATAAAATTAATAATAAAGCTTCATTGAAAATAGTTGGGATATCTAGTTATGTCCGTAATTACCCCTAATTGATTCAAATGAAAAAGTACTGTCCGCAATTACCCCCTAAAACACATTTGCAACAAGATTTAAGATATAATTAATATCATTGATACTATTTCCAAGTTTACTATCCCATTTTGTCTAGCACAAAAACCTTCAATAAAAACGTATTAGAGACCCAGAACTATTTAAATCATTATAGTTAGAGATTAAATAATTAATCGGATACTTGCAAGAATTGGCTCAAAATCATATGTTTGTAAATTTGCCCCAAGATGAGTTCTGTTCTCATGAAAAAAACAACAATGAAATTAATGTTTTGCAACAAAAACAATAAAAATAAAACAAAGTTTGACAAATTTCGTGATACAAATCCAAAACTTGACTGTCCGCAATTACCTGCTGTCCATATTTACCCCACTCTCGTCTAGTTGCTTAGCGTTTTTCTGTAGAGATTTGTTAAAAGTTTCTCCGCTTTTTATTCTTGCGTTTTTTCTCAAAACATTCGAGCTTCAAAATACATTTGTGCCGTTTCACACAATTTCCTCAAATCTTGTAAGGAGAGATTCGCTGATTTCCTGAACTAGGCGTTGGGTCGGGAGGTCGGTTCTTCTAGTTGCGCTTGCTGTGAAAACATCACTCATTGTCATACCAAATACGCATTGCAAGTGCGTCTGCCATCAAATATTTTCGGTTCAAGAATGTACACATACATGATAATCTTGAAAAAAACATGTTATACGTGAATTTCACCTCATAAGTAAAACGAACAAATAGACAAAGACTTCGTCATCTTCACAGCACAAATATGACAGAAGGCTGAGTCACATAGTTCCACCTCGAAGTGGACTCACGTCCAAAACACACACGGACTACACTGATGCTGTCATGGCACGTTCTCAGAACACGCTTTCTATTCGTCTGGTGGTAACTCCCCTCACCACATCTAATTGGCGCCTTTCGTTTGGTTGATTGCGGAGTCGACTAGTAAAACGAAGTCGTGAGTAACTATTGGAACTTCCTAATTGCACAAAACCAACATACACGATCGAATGTTCAAAGACAATACGGTCATAGATAGTAAGCGTACAAGTTATTTTTTAGTGTTGCCTAAGTTTCGTTGGCTATGAAAAATGATTCGTGTTGAATATTTAGGTTCAAGAAGACAGGTTATTCCGTCGGAACAAATAATCTCGGAATACACATAAGGGAATTTAAATTAAAAGGATATTTTAAACTATCATTTCATTTCAACCGTAATTGTCATTGGTCTAAACGAAATGATACATTGTCAGAATGCCTATTTTTCGAACAAATGCAGTTTCCCTGCAAACACAATATCGATGATTTTTTTGACTATTCTCTGATATGTACGAACACACAGAAATCCAACCTAGTCCCAATATTTACCGAAACGATTTAGTTTTAGGGCTGAAAAACTTAAAGAAACTGCGAGATTAGATTCGGAGATGTGTTTATTGTGTTATTCATTTCAGTAATTGGTATGGTGATAAAAAAATTTCAACTTATTGTAAGAGTATATTAAGAATAACATGATGAACCCTAAGTTGTGTGGCAGATTTTGTACAAAAATATGTTTGATACCCAAATTTATCGCATGTTAGCAAAATGCAAGAATATGAATATATTATGATTCCTTCTGAAAATTGATAAATAAAAACTATCGACGTCGAAAATGTCTACAAATTTTCTTGATATTTCAACTAAATTGACTACACATCTTTTGTTCCTTTCATGCTTTCACGTAACTGCCGAAACAATGCGTAATATATCTTTGTATATTTGAGTCACCAAACCTCGAAATATTCCTACATTTTGCAAATTTTAACATTATTATATTTTAATGCTTAGTTTACTATGTAAGCATTATGTTGAGTCCTTTGATACAGGATAACTGAGACTTTCGTTAGGATACAATAGCCGTGCCAGGTGCAACTCTAGAACTAATCATGTATAACAAATCATTACATTAAAAAATCATTATGACAGAATGTCATGAATTTTTGTGAACTAAGGTTTGGCTACCATTAATTATAATATAAATTGAAACTATGAATTTGAGAATTGCGTCTAGTTTTGCAACACTTTTCATTGACTAATTTTCTATATTGTCTGGAAAGGCAAGGCAAAAATCGTACTTCTTTATTTTCTATATTAAACTTGTACATATGTGATAGATTTCTTATGTAGGTTTCACTGGAATTTATTGAAAATTAATTGGTATTAAATTAGAAACCGTCCTACCAGAGGTTTATCCAAAAGATAATTTACAAATTGGTTGTATTCATATATTAACACTGCGAGGTAGAAATTTTATTTGACGAGTCGACAGATAATAGTTTGTTCTTTCATTTAAAACAATTGAAAATAGTCTGCAGGTTTCTTTTAGTACTTTAAACCCCAGATAATTAAGGAAATTTGCAGAGGTAGACAAAGCTGTTTCGCAGTAGTTTTTCTCGGGATACTCCCATTTCCCGTGTCTTTCATTCAAGCACAACAGTCATTCGTCCATATTTTATCTCGTTCGCCTTACCGTCTCTCCTTTTTTCCCATATACTGAGCAGCCTTGGTTTCGGAAACCATTACCACATAGTGAAAGTGAGAATTGACGGTGGAGCACTGCAGTGCAGTATAGTCTCTTCTTCCATGATGTCCAATGAATACATACAGTGTGAGAAATGAACGGGGAAAACGAATATCCAGCAAGGCTTTGTGGGCTATGTACGAGTAATTCCATTGTACGAAGAAACCACTTTTCACGCAGTTGGATTTGCGAACCGACATGACAAATTTTCTGGACTTCTAACAATTCATGAGTCATTCGGGAACATGAACGAGAATGTTATTTCAGCAGTGACCGCCGCAAGGGTAACGGAGTCCCACCATTCTTAAACACGAACAGTGACTTCACACCGTCTACGTAACGATGTTGCAATCTGAAATCACCATTGCTGAGCTATCACTACAACTCCTACTTGATAGTTTTGGACACAAATTACACACGAACGATTATATACATATAAATGAATAGTAGTTTTATGATATATGAATGATCGAATATAATATAATAAACAAATCCAAGATTTTTGTCAAATAACATCTTAAACTTAGTAAGATGAATACATAAAAATACAATTTTGTATGTTTTGACTTCAACTAGGTCTGCTTTCAATTTTTTCTACATGAAGGACAAAAATCTGATTAGTAAATACACTACTGTAACGTCAGAATCAAAACACTTTAGAGGTTTGTGAATTATTAATATTTTTACGGAGTCTAGCCGGAGTCTAAGACGGAAGTGCGACGGACTTGGGACCAAAAGCTATGCCTTTCCCTGTAAGATGCAATTCTCTGACCCGTTTCCTGCAATACAGAAAACAATAGGGAGTGCCCGGCGAAGAATGCGGCCGAAGAAGCTGACCCGCGCGCCCCTCCCCATTGGTATTTCATTATTTCTGAAAGGAAAGGATTGGACCAAGGAGAGGCCCACAATGGAATGTCGGTGGACCTCAGCAAAGAAGAATGTTAAGACGTGGTGAATGGAGAACTTTCACCGGATACTGTGACAATGGCCATCCCGGGAAACACCCCTCGGGCACCTGGCTGGTGTCATTGGCAGCTCGTCCTACCGGTGAAGACACGGCGTTCTCCGAACGGCCAAGGGATGAACAACGATTTGGAGTGCTCATTGTGGCAGCGAAGGCGTTGTCACGTGACCTCCGCTTCCGTATATAGGGAGGATTGAGAATCTTCGAGGACTTTTACGTGTGAGTTGAGTCCGCAGGTTACGTAAGATGTGACCTTGCTAGCATCGGTCGCAGAGACTCGATGAATCATGAGACTGCTGCGGTAGTCTTGGTAAACTGATTACTAGTTAGGAGTAACGTAACTTGTAACAGTTCAACTTGTAATTTTGGAGGTTCATATAACCTAGAGGGTTTTTATAAATTAGTTGTCTTCAACTAAATTTATCTACGTGTAATTAATGCTTTCTGATATCATTACTTGTGTAATAACAGATTTATATATGTATTAATGATTTTGGGAGTTTGTATCCGTTTGTAAATTCATATTTCTATTTAATTTGTATTAAATCATTAACTATTGTTATTACACATATGTTTATTTGTCCGGGAAACTGGGCTGGTGGCAGCAATAAAAACTACCATAGGAATTGTGGTATTTATGTGGATCCCGGTTCTACCAAAATACATACGCAGCATCAGGACTTGTGGTGTGATGTTACAACTACGTTTATGTCTGATGCATTTTCCAACATTTTTATGTTAACTCATGCAACTCACATATTACATTCGTTACTCTGGGTCTGATTTGTGCTTTCTGGTAAATTATGTGAAAATACCTGGAAGAGAAGCTACTTTTAAAGTTCGCCCAGAGCTCGCGATGGAAATTCAAGGGTTTCTCATGAAAGCTCTATGCTTTTACTGCGTCTTATGAAGCATAACGAAAGTATGTTAGAACAAGGTTGTAACTGTAAGTGAAATTATTTGTATAATATATTAACTTCCCTAAATTGATTACATCGAAATTATTTATTAATGCAAATTTTTGTTCACAGATATTAAGAACCATTTTTTAAATATATTAAGTCAATTTTGACCCGAGCGAGCTCTTATGAATAAAATCTTTCGTGGGGCGGTATTTAAATACCTTCCCATGCAATTTATAATGGAATCGATATAAAAACAATGCCACGAATTTAATAAAGAAAAGTACAATAAGAAATTTGTCGTGCCTTTCCAGACAATTCTGAAAGTTATTCAGCGATAATTGCACCACTAGAGAACTCTAGACAAACTTTATACTATACTTCAAATACATTGCTTCTGCTTAACCGGAATAATTTATGATACGTGGATTTTATGTACGTACCATAATTCATGAATTACTATTTTAATGATCATTTTTAATACAAACATAATTTAAAAAAAAACATTATTGGAAGTTTCGTAAACGGTTGTGATCTTGACTGCTACCTTAACCTCCTACGCGGATTTCGCGTCACTAAGACGCGACATGCCAGAGACGTGAGTGATCGCTTTTCCCGAGAACGCGTTGCGTCATCGCGTTAGCAGTTCGTCGTAGCCCACCTGCTCAATGATTGGGCGATTCGAGTCAATGAACCGGGATAAATTACACGATCGACTAATCGAATAAGTTTACTCTCGTAGCATTCTCTCGAAATTGGAGACAATCACACTGATTTACGTGTCTCCAGGAAATTCCGGTTCATGTTGATACCTTTCAGGTATAGTGAGCAGCGAAAAGTAATAAAATTACTGAAATATAATGGAAGATCAAAAAGAAAAAAGAGAAATATAAAATTGTAAAATTCAGTAGCGAAAATTAAGTATAATATAACGCATAATTCTTCTTCCTATTACAGAATTAGGGAGTAAAGGAGTAAACGGAATAACAACGAGGAGAAAATAGTTTGGAGACACAAAGTAGAATGGCGATCAAAATAAGAAGAATGGAATGAAAGAACGAAAGAAGAGAAAGTTGATGTTGGTAAAGTATTCAACGGTGCAGGGAGGATGAAATAGGGAACAGAGAGGGAATGTTAACATTCTACAAAGGAGAAACGGAACAAACTGGGAGAATGTATTGATTGAAGAGTGTAAGACTGTCTTACGATTTGATAATCATCACGAAGTCAGTAGTTGATCTTATGAACATCATCTGTCGGGTGATTCGGCAATTGATACATTACGTTTTGTTTATCTTAGGCGTCGAATGTGACTCTTCTAGGAACACTTACGTCCACATATTGGAGAACTCAGGTGAGTACTCCTTCTCAGAATGCCATTTGCAGGTGGGATACTGGTTCTGGGCGACGCACGGGTACAGGAATGTGGAGAGAGAGTTAGTGTGACAAAAAAAAGGAATGCGAAGCGGATGTAGAAACAAAATATCTTGCACATTGAATTAAAAAAAATACATTTTGAATTTTTGTAAAAGGCGATTTTACTTTCATCTCTTCAGAATTCTCATCACTGCACTGCGTATAAGAAAACGTTCACCACTAGACCGTTTACGTAAATAAAAAAGTAGTGTTAAAATAATTAAAAAATAACAAATAATAATTAATAAAAACGTTAATCACGACATAGTGTATAATATAACTACCTAGCCTTATTTTTCCCAATTCATGTGGGGTCGGCGAAAGATAGGAAGAGAAAAAGATACTGTAAAAAAATATTTAAAGAAGCTGAAAACATTTAAGGCTGCGACACATCACTTATATCCATCACTTACATCTGGAATTCCATTCGGCGTTCTCGTCCCTGCTCCAAAGGCAGACGTATCTATTGTCTCTTGCACCCGTCGGGTCAATCTCGGGATTAGAAACCGTAGAGGACGGTTACTGGGAGAAATTCTAATGCCCGAAATAAATAGCAGCCATACACGCCAGGGAGACCTTTCAAAACCTTATCCATCCGTAGAAGTTCAAGATACCACCACAGCACTATAAGCCTCTCACTACAATGGCTACAGATAGATAAGGTTCTGACAACCTTTGAAGAGCAATTTATTGATGCTGTGTCTTATTTCTAACCAAGTAATTCGACATTTCGTTCACTGCAAGTGACTAATTTTTCTTTGTTCATTCCTTCATTGTTATCGAACTGAGGTAATCAATATAGCCGTCATGATCAAAACCTTATGCATTTTTGGCTAGCTCTCTACTGCGCCTAGGAGCAGCGTCTATCTCAACTGGCTCCACCGACCCAAACTGGCCACCAGAAAGCGATTTGAGTAGGTCGTGTAAAAGAGAATAGTTTGATTGAGTAGATCGTTGTTTAGAAGGTAGTTTCTTCTTTTTAATTGAAAGTGTCTCACTTTTCACTCGATGCAAGTAATTGATAATCACTTGTTCCAGTGGAGTGAATTTCTTCATGCTATACTTTTGAGTGAAACTCAATTAAATTTCACTCCACTTAAGAGAAAAAAAATTGTAACTTGAACGACCAGAGAAATTTTCGCTCTTTTCCTTTTAGGAAGTGTGGACTTGAACGTACATACGTACCTAAAGTTAAACTGTTTTATGATTATTGAAATTCAATTTGTAATTTTATTTAGTGGGGGGAGTGAAGAGAGAAGAAGAGAAAGAATGTATATCCCCGTTCCACAAATAAATATACTAAAAGGTTGTGAAGTTTCAAGAAGTGCGAATTGCAAAAGTCCGTGATCTTTCTTGAAGAGAACTGCTGTTTGTTAGAAGTGTTAACTCACGAGTTCGGCGTCGGTAGCAGTCTTGATCACTATGAGCTGAGAGCGGAGACGTGATATCACACTGACGCTAGTTGAGTGCACATGAGCTGAGAGCGGTAGCGCACTATCACGAGGTGAGTCAGGTAGTGTGCTGGCATGTATCGAGAATCAACAGCGTATCACTCTTGGTGACGGTATCGTTTGTTCATAACATACGCGTTACGCCGGATTTTGACATGCGTTCTGTGAATTCATGGAGCGTGTATGTAGGAGTAAGTGACTGCGGTTCCTACAAATAGTTAATAAAAGTATGCTACTCACTACTCAAGAAATTCAATCTTTCGTTTGAAGTTTCTTACAACATGCTTTAAAACATAAGACAATACTTATAACATAAGATAATTGGAATTTCCAAATATAAACTATGTATATTATTTTACTCCGCATAGAAAAAACGTGATCGATTCATGTCCCATTAATTAAGCAAAGGAAATACAGTTGTGTGGAAAGTAGAGGTCTCAAATAATAACCGGAGTATCTTGTAATTAGGTTATTTGGTTTTGTGTAACGTGTTCTGATACGCGCTAATTTGAACCTAAATCTGATCAGTCGCCACCTATACGCACGCGCACACCAGTAATTCCATTAGTGAGAAGATGTGTAATCTCCTGCCGCACCTGGGAGTGCGTGTTCATCAAAAAGAGTCGCTTAGCAGGATTGCTCAAACCAGTGGCTCTGGCATATGCCCAATCAATGATTCGTGTGCTTAATTTTTTTGAGATAGATATCAAGCAAACTGAATACAAAACTCACGCACCAAAATGTCATTCGAAATGCACTTCATAATTCACAATTTGTATTTTAGAGATTGTGTCATTCCGGGATACAGTACAACTAAATCGTAACAACTGCAAACATTAAATAAATGAAGAATTTCAATTAAAAAATTAATTAAAAAATATATCGTTGAAGCTATTGTTTTCCAATCACTGTAAAAAGTCAAGGTTAACTAAACTCGCCTAGTGACTTTCCTTTTTCCTTTTGCATGACGCGTTCCGAAGAATATCAAGTGTAATCTAATCTCGTATAGTACAAGAATTTAATCTACTCTGTACCGCGAGATAAGTATAGTAATATTTAATAAAGTATAACTAGCTTGTCCCTATGGCATAATTCTTTGTTTACCCGTGAAGAACCCTCAGGAGATTCTCCTACCAGGTAGACAATTCAGTTTTAGAACTCAAATATATTTTATAATACTAGCCAAATATACGAGTGTCAGTCAATAAGTATCTGCAATCACTTTTTCTACTTTATTACAAAAGCAGTATAAGCGTTGTATTGATATCATTTTTCAACATAGTCACTCTGCTTTTCAATGCACTTGGTCCACTCTTTCACAAGCTTTCCGATACCCTCTGCAAAAAAGGTTTTTGGTTGCGCAGCAAGCCACGTATGCACCGCGTCCTTCACCTGTTGATCAGAGCAGAATCAACGGCCCCTTAGAGCATTTTAACAGATGGTAATCCGAAGGGGCGAAATCGGGACTGTACGCAGGATCTGAATGGTTTGAGCGGTTCGAAACGCAGCATCTGAATGGTTTGAGCGGTGTGGGTGGCGGTGTGCAGACGCGCATTGTCCTGCAACAAAAGAACCAATTCCGACAATCGACCTCTGCGTTTGTTGCCAATTGCAGGCTTCAGCTTGTTGATCAGTATATCACTGAAACGTTCACTGTTTACTGTCACCCCCTTTCCCTGGCAATGTTCCACGATTGGTCCTTGAGAGTCTCAAAAGACGGTGAGCATCACTTTTCCTGCAGAAGGTTAACTCTTGAACTTCTTTTTGATTGGGGATCCGGGATGCTTCCACTCCAGGCTCTGACGTTTGCTCTCTGGTTCGAAGTGGTGAACCCATGTTTCACCTCCAGTTATGATCCGTTTGAGAAACGTTTCACCTTCGTTAGCATGAGGGTTCAGTAGGTGCTGACAGATTCTCACACGATTGAGCTTGTGCTCTTCAGTTTTGTAACCCATCTCGCACGGACTTTGTGAAAGTTAAGCCTGTTATGCATGATTTCAAACGCGAAACCATGGCTAATGTGCATATGTTTTGCCACGTCCTCCACAATCACTCGTCTGTTCGTCAGGATCAAATCACGCACTTGTTCAATATTGGCAACAGTAACGGCTGCAGATGGACGCCCGGATCGTTCCTCATCCTTGACGCTCGTTCGACCCCGTTTGAACTGCCCCATCCACTGATAAACACTGCGATGTAGCAAAACATTGTCCCCGTATTGTGCTGCAAGTCCGTCTATGAATTTCCGCTCCTGGTTCACCCTCCTACCACAAAAAACGGATTACGGAACGCTGTTCCTCCTTGGTGCACTCAGTGAGTGGCGCGGCCATATATACGTCGCCACAGCGTACTGTGTACTGATCGGATAACGCTGCAACCTACCACAGACGGTGCCCCTAGCGGCTGGTTAGCGCACAAAGCCATAGAGCTCACCAAATGACAATTAGAGCAACATTGCAGATAGTTATTGACTTGCCTTCGTATGTGAATTTTAATTTAATACTTAATTATTGTTTCAAATGTTATCCCGAACACATATATGAGAGGTATTAAATTACCTTTACCAAATCAAAATATAATAACAATAATGCTAAAATGTCCTCCTGACACCTAGCGATTCACACAGAACTTCGTATAAAAATACTTAGTTACTTTGTGGGTCTCTAAAAGAATCCCTTCAGAATACTTACATATTAAAAAAATATTGGAACGAGATAATCATATGACCATAAAATTTAAAATATTTCTCAATTTTTGTTACCATTATCATTATCCATCAATTCATCATGACAGAGTTGGACTGAAACTAATCGAACACCATTAAAATGTTTGAACTAACTTTAAATTTGAACTAAGTTTACCTCTGCAACAAAATATATCCAAGTGGTTGTCGTAACACCAGTGCTCCAGGGGAAAATATTTCCACTTCTCAATCTCATAATCTCTTATCCTCAGACAAAGTAGAACCTCCTCCATGGAAGTAGGCTACATTATTTGTAGGTGGGATGCAAAGCAAGTCTTCAAAAGAGCGACTGAGACCTCTCCTGGTGGCTGACACCTGTGCTCCTCTGGGAACCAGCCTCGAGGAAGAGGATCAGGTCCATGACCAGACACACCTTTCCAAGCATTAGCACGGAGACGAAGAAGAAGAAAAGGGAGAAAAAACGCTCTCGGGCACCGGGATGGGTTGGGATGGCAATATTTTTTACGAGGGTGAACCTTCATCGTCAACGCTCTCTTTCTCAGAGATGCTTGCCATATAGCGTCTTTAATTTCGCTAAACGCAGTTAGATAGTCGATAAAATTACTTTTATATGAATGCAAATGAATCATAATTGACGTGTTCTCCCAAAATGAATGTCTTATCTAGAATTTATTTTAAATAAATAAGGACTTCCTTCTTACAGTTAATCTTATCTTTATACCGTCCTAATAATTTTTACGGTTTAGTGGGAGACTGAAATAAGATGCTCAGTTGCTCTGCTTCCATCTTTATTATGAGATATTTGCTGACTCACGAATTGTATCGTTTATTTTCTATGCACCCTAATACTTGGTAATTTATACAGCTCTGTCATTCCGTGAAAAGTGTGAACTTTTGTACTAATTAAATTAGTTTCAGACTAATCTTGTATCACTTACTAATTAACAAAATAAATCTTGTATCAAATACTAATTAAAACTTTATACAGAAGTAGCATATTTTGTATAGTATATTATTCCCACTCCCTGAACATGCAACTCCGGCATTAAAATAATTATCATTTCTGTATATGGATACTTATTCTCTTTATTTTTATGTATGCTTAGTATCTCAGGAATCGTCATGACAATGAGATCCAAAAATAGAGTTTGATATATTATATTACAAGCCCAAGTACCCCGAGTGATTTCACTCGCGAGCTGTTTTGAATTTTGCCAAAATAATCCTTCTCAAACATCCTCTGTGTGGTTCATTAATGTTGGTGGTTTTGCAGGGTTGATGTGTAAAGTGCATGTAACATGTGTCTTTATTCCTTACTTTTTATTGATATAAAATTAGAACATGCAAGTTTTTTAAAATCACGATACGATCGATATGAAATTCATCATCACGGTAGATGAACAAATAACTTATGCACCAATTTCCAACAATAATTACGGGCTTTCAGAAAATTCTATTACCTCTTTGGTTGACGAGGTATTCACCGAAAATCGCAAATCTGCGAATTAAATTTTCGTTAAGGAAGTGAACTCGGATGAGCAAAAAACTGTGACCCTTTTTAATTATTGGTCAACTTTAAATTTACAATCACACAAAAATCACAAAAGGAAATAATTTACATGCACTTGATTCTATGCATTTAATAATTAACCTATCCACACACACACAAAAACCATAGTACTAATTACAAGAAATACCCTTAACATGGATGACAAACAAATAAACCCTCAGAGATAATTCTGAATACTAACTGTAATTAAAACGTCAACTGTTTCCTTCACTCTTCGAGTTCTGTGGGGTAACCTTCGCCCCTAGACAGTTCACACCTTCACATGCCTGCACGGCACAGCCTCGCCGGCCGACACAGAACTGCGCGCACACGTCATCACTGGAGTCCTCCGGGCGACTCGCCGCCCTCACGCAATGTTTCGCGCAGCAGTCTCATCCACATCGTCCACCTTTGGCCAGTTTCCTCTGCTCCTCATATAAGAATGTCTCACGTCGTCTCACTTAGTGAGCCACTCATTTCTTGGATCTTTAGATTCCACCAAAGCCTTTAGAGCGTTCCGAAACAAACTACCCCGCTCACTCCCTCCTTCCTCATCCTCCACTATCATCTCAGAATTGAGATTGTAAGTCGATGTGTAATGCATATTAAGAATCGTTCTGTAATGATCGGTTAGATATAAACACCTGGCCCGGGTTTTTCTCCGGTTTTCCTTCAGGTAGAGGCGGATTTCTTATACGTGTTCTCTAGGCTTTTGTCCGGGGGCGCGTTTATTGAAACAAGAAATCGTGAATTTAGTGCTATTTCAATTCTTATGATTTGTAAACACTGTACTCAGAATAATCTATAGTTCGATAATAATTCGTACATGTAAAATAACTTTTTGTTTGTTAAATTACAAACATGTTGATATTCTATTAGTATTATAACACGTAGCTAACTATTTATATTATCTAGGAATTTTTGCTGAAATTTTTCAATCCGCCTCTGCCTTAGGGCTATTGATCGGAATTGATGGGATGGTCTCTTGCTTGCTTCCGGAGAGTAAATTAGTTTATTGTCCTCCACGTGGTCATACAAAGTTCGTACTGCATTTTTGACAATATATTTATTTTATTTATATTATTTTATTTTATTTATATTATTTTATTTTATTTATTTATTTTATTATATTATATTTTATTTTAATTTAGTTTATTTTAAATTTATCTTATTTATTAAAAAAGAGGAGTAATAACATGTATTGATTTTTAACATGTTGATCTAAATGCAATCATAATATTCGCCAATAACAAAAAAAATATTATTTTTTTGAGCTTTTACAGACAGCAGATAGAACTACCCTCCCCCCAAAACAATCCTGATTACCGTTTTCGTTTAATATCATAAAATATCATAGTGTTCCACAAAGGTGTTTACACTGCTTAAACTAAAATAACTCGAACAAAAATCACGAAAATTATTATTGTTTTAAAGTCACAAAGATGTTCAGGACATTACTAAAAATGTTGAAGAAGTTGAAAATGTCTTCCATAGGCAGAAACGCATCGCCTGGAACGCTGAGAAACAGATCGATAAACATGTGATATAATTTCCAATAGAAATTGATTCACAGGTCTCTGTAACTACTGCCTCTCTCGTGGCATCCAGCATACGTGGTTTTGTGGTGTGGACTGTGTTCTTTAGAATTCTCCATAGAAAGTATAACGGCGTTAGATAAGGAGATCTAGGTGGATACTCGAATCTTCCTCGTCGGCCTATCCACCTCTCAACAAGTGTTACATCAAGGAATTGTCGTGATGGTTCGTCTTCTTGTTGAAACAAACAATCTTCGCAAGGGTAGAGTTGGAGAACAGCTGACACAATTGATTCCTGACTGGCATACCACAATACACTGTAAAAAACCTAGGAATGTCCCCAGCCATTTTGTCACTTACTTTTTCATTATTGGCATCTGAACTTAAAAGAAAAACAAACAAATGGCAACAAATCATTCGAGATCCAGATACAAACATTTCCATCAGGTTCTTTGTAATGCTTTCTCCGTCATTAGCATTCAAACAGTATAAATCTCTTTATGGGACGCTCTGTATTACTCATATTATATCTCAAGTTTCTTCATTTCATTAGGATAAAAGTTATCTTTCCCCGAAACCATTTGTGAAAAAACGACCAGTTTTTTTTCTATTTATCATTGTATTTTCCATGGTATTATCATGGTATTTTCTGAAAAGGATCTATACCAGAATTAGTGTATGATCCAACTGATACATTTGCTGTTCAATCGTTTTCACTGGTTGTTTATGTATTAAGATGTTCCTTCTTAGGCGTATATTAATTTGAAACACATCTCTCCTAACTTCTTTTCACGGTAACTGTATACCCGGTTTTACCCTACCAGTGCAAAACATAACCATTTTAGAAGTTTACATTTTTTATGTTTTATGTTCATCATAACTTATTTTTCTTAGTGAGGGTCATAAACTAATAGCTTCTTCTCACTTCCAAATGGATGCTAATAATGCTTTATTTACTTCATAATGTTCAGGACATCAAAAACTTAATGGTACCCGATTTTCTTCCACATTCCTCTACTGGACTTTTCTTTTTTGCGTGGTACACAGACTTTAATGGAAGGCACATATATAGAAAGATTGATTTAGCAAAGCACACGAGTATTGAAGATTTAGCGAAGAAAAGACACATTTCTGAATTATTTCCCTTCGTTTAACATTTCCTCTTTTATTTTGTTCTTGTACTCAAAACAGAAACATTAAATATTCGTGATTTTTTATTTGATTCATTGATTAAGTCTACTCCCAGAATCCACAGTAATGAATGGTTGATGAATTAACACTCGAGGAATATTTATATANTTCAGAAAATGATATAAAACATTGACATTTTGTGACTTTGCGCTTTGACTTCCAACCAGTTCTTGTCACATGTGGATAAAAGTACCCGAAGATTCATGAAGTGGAAATGCACAGCCCCTGACTGTGAGAGGCTAATGACATTGGCTAGCTGCCCACCTCCTAGATACTCTCAAAATTTACATACAGAATGATTCCTATGCAGTTTAATGAAGACACTCTCTTGTAATTTAGTCAAGTTTCATTTGTTTGGGATAAAAATTAATGCATAGTGAAGAGATAAAATCGAAACTTGCGTCCATTTATAGAAATCAATTGGCGTCTTTCGAATGCAATGTTATGAATAACTCCCTCCTAATGGATTAATTTGTGCCTAAGTTGATTGGACTGTGTTGAGAAGGTTGGAAGATTGGTGCGAGGAGAAAAGACCTATCAAATATTTTGGATTCTATCTTGCGCGCTATACTTTTCCTCTATATTATTTGAGTACATTAGAGAATAGTGGCAACTTCATTCAATAAGTAGGATAATTTTGGACACATTTTCCTATTTTTGATCAAACATTAATACAAAGTTAAAATGAAAATATTTGGTGGTGTTAATCTCCGTTTAATTTGTTGATATTGAGCGAAAGCTCTATTAAAAGAATATCTATTGCCATCTGACCCCAAAAAGATAATAAAAAAATATACAAGATTACTCAGAATACAATCACATAGATATTCAATAACAAAGAAGATATACAAAATAAAATGATTACAATAATAATTCATACAAAAGGAATGAAATAAGAAAATAATTATTTTAAATACACACACATAAATAGTAGAAGTAATACAAGTAGAAGTTACACATAAATAATACACATGTAAATTCTGATTATTACGTTAATTAAACCTAAAAAAATATAGAATTATAACAAAAATCTTCAAAGATATGCACAATTAAATTGGTGCGGCCGCGTCATGCCTCGGAAGCGGAAATTTGTCCGGTGGTTTCCTCGAGATGTAGTGTTTACAGTCAAGTTTGTATTAAATTTGTATTATTATGAATTTGAAAAATTAGGATGCTGTACATGTTTTTAAAAACAAGCAAGTAAAAGTATTTTGATCTTACAATATAGATTTAATTTTTCCGCGAGTGAAAGAAGATAAGTCTAAGAAAAAATCTGGGGCTACGCCGGGTAATCAGCTAATACATAAATAAGTTCATCATAAAAAATTTATTAAAATTGAAATTATTTATTAAAATAATTATTACAAGAGACCGCCGCCGCTATGTAATACCCTAGAGAGCCAGTACATAAAATCTGCTTCTACCCGAAGGAAAACCGGAGTAAAATCCGGATCAGGATGGATAGGTTGTATAAAATATTACGACATTGCAAATGGATGGTCGTATAAAATATTACAATATTGCAAGCAATATTGATAATTTGAGTATGCCAATGCTATGGACTGGGGCAGTGGCAATGTTTAATGCGTCCCGGTTGTAGACACGGACGAACGTGAGAGCTTCATTCAAGAGCGAAGGGAGTGCTCATTCACTTAACCGCCGTCATCGCTGACGTCATCTTCCTGTTGCAGTGCGTGGAATTCCGTGACGTGACACGCGCTCTACGTTGCGTAGCCTGTACCGTGAGCCGCCACAACACAAACAAGAGCGAGGCAGGCATTTAGCGTTTGCTCTCATTTCCTTCATGACGAATTCATCGTCTGATTCTCTTATCACGGAGCATGGTGATATTTAGTTAGCTTCATTTTCCCGCAATATTATTCATTTACTTCCTAGCTGACTCCAAGACCCGAGTTCATAATCTTGCGAACGGCTCAATGGACTTGAATGAAATGGTAGTCAAATAGGAAGTAAAGCACTAAATGATATAAAAACGTTTTTAAACCCGTCAAACATGTCTCATTAAAACATTTCAACTATATTACAAACAATTTCTTAGAATAATGGAGCGATCAAATTTAATCTGTCGGTGTTTGATATTGTAAAATAATGGATTGTTTTACGACCACTTGCAAATACTGAGACATGTACGAAACATCCAAGAGCAAAGTAGGAACAGACAAACGTGAGTATAATATGAGAAACGTGCAAAACATGGGTATTTTTACCTGTTACTTAGAAAAAATCTCTAAATATACAGTATATGAGGTGGTGAAAGGAAAAATGTGAATAAAAAAATATTATGTTAAGGCTGTATTCTCCATAGTCAAATCCTCCGCACTGGGTGGAATCATAACTCTATTATTAACCGCGTAGTTAGCAGAACTTGTTTAAGTGGCAGGCAAATGTGTGTAAAGGTAGTAAAAAAGTAGTGTAATGCAGATTTACACCACTTTTCCCTCGTTCACTCAAGATATTGTCTGTTGGTGTAATAAGAATGTATATTGTAAAGATAAAATGATGTTACAATAGTTATTGCAAGGGACTCTAGTGGGTCAGGCACAGTAACTATTGTACTTTTATCTTTCTAAAACTGTTACACTTTCCAAGAAAAAGTGGTGTAGCTTACAGGTGCACTACTTTCCACTCCAGAACATCTATAACCTCTGGAGGAAAAAGAGGCGCATTTCCATTAAGTCTCTAAAATCCACCTTTAAAATATTGTTTTAATCGCCGTTATTTAAAGTAAAGGAACATTATTACAAATCCCTTTTGACTTAATTGATTGAAAATGTTACACTATTGATTTTTACAGTACTTTAATTAAAACACTTTGTTTTCCAAAATGACAAGATATGAATTACACCACAGCTTCTTTCACAGCAAAATAAAGAAGAAGAAAAGAAACACAGGACCGTCAATGTTTTTGCCGCGTACCGCAGAGATGGAAAGCGTCAGAGTTTTGGAATTCGGCACACTCGTCTTACACAAGGGCTCCGAGAAGACCACGTAGCGTTTTCTTCGAAATTCAACTTAGATTTTTTAAATTAAATTTTTAGGCGTTTCTGAGTGACCATTGCGGAGCGTGCAAACCCTGCGCGAAAGGCTTGGGATTTCGAAATTCACCCCACAAATTCTCCTGGGTGACTCCAAGAGCACAAGTCAGTGACTTCTATTTAGATTTTTACTTACGAACATCAATGGCGATTTAGAAAGAATAATTCAGCGAAATTAAAGCGCGCGAAGTTACTGTACGCAGCTAGTGTGTTATAAAACAGGGCTAAAAATGTTTCACTACGATTAAACTTGAAGATATTTTCTTTCATTTTAGATCCATTTCATTAAAATCAGCTCTTACAAAATTCAACCAATGAAGAAATAAATCATTGTCTTAATCACTTAATCGTTAAGGGCATACTTTTAAATTTTTATTATGTGATTGAATAACATGAAAAAGCAATTCATTTGATGTCAATAGATGTAAGAAACAAATTTTATTCAAAAATTTGGTCTCGTCAGATAACCATTTCTGTAGAGGGAGTTTCCAACATAGTCCGCCCCCTCCCGTATTTCAGGAGGAACAGAAGTCTGCGCGTATCCCACCCGCTCAGCGTGTAAATATGATGTGTTGCATACACAACCAGGAGAACTCCGACAACACGTATTTTGGGATCAAATGTACACCCTCGCGCCACAGCCCCTACAACTCGATCTGTTGAAAGCCCGTTCACGCCTTCAGAAAATTTCAAACTAGATCCAATAGGTCGATATAGCCAGCAACGAGACGTAAGTTATTAGTCCTTACAAATATCACTTATTACAAGTACAATAAAGATAAACACGATAAAAATACATTGATTGTTCAAAAAAGGTCGTAAGTCATAATTGGTCGTAAGTGCGTTATATACAATAGTGTTGTTTACGTATGATTTCATTGTGAAAATTTTTATTTCAAAATTGTAATGAAATTACTAGAATCCAACATTGTCGTGTGAAATAATACTACACGGAGAGCACATCGTTTGTGGCAGTGGATGAGATACTAGTGAAAGGCAATTGCAATTCTAAATTATTGTACGCTTTTAAAAGGTCAGTTTAATTCTTTCTCATATAATTAGAACAACTTAAATTAATTAATGATACACAAAAATTCATATCTCGAATCGGTGAATCGACCTCGAAAGGAAAATTAGGTACGGCATTTTCTTATGTATGTTTTGTGATATATTGTTCATGTTCGGGACCGTCCACACATGCAATGAATAATAGTTTCTCGAGGAAAAGCAATTCTAAAAGATAATATCTTGTAATAACAGTATAAATACCTATGAGTAATAACTTTAAACACATTTAAATCTTAAATTATTTAGATAACCCGGAAGTGCCTTCCATGCCTCCTAGCAAGGATATGCCACTGAATCAAAGTATATCTTTAAATTTATGTCCTTTCCGTACATTTAATAAAATGTCAAGTTTTATATAAGTGTTAGCCCCCCAGGGGACTAACATCTAGTAAGTACGTGTTTGGCAAACACGGGCTGAGTCTGGCATTACTTCCACTTACTTGTGCCATGCTCCTTCCTTTCTCTTTCCCGATCTCCCTTGGTCACCTCTTGTTCTTTTCGATCCCGATGCTATTAGGGCTAGGGTATCTTTCATTTTCCTCTTTTTTTAAAAATGGTTTTAGTACAGTCGTGAGATATGTTAGGATTTGAGTTTTGAGTTGTAATTCAGGAGGGTTTTTAGTGGGTATGGCTGAGTCATTCGGCGAGTCCCACACGCGGGGAGAGTCATGTTGGCTCTCCCTAGTGCGTAACTGCATTTTCCCTACCTGTACAAGTTTTAAGGGCTCTAATGACCTCGATGTTGACGAGCCCTAAAGCCCCACAAAAAAAATATATAAGTGTTAGTTCGTCAATTTTATACTAACGTTAATAAATATTAACGTGTAAACGTCTCTTTAAAAGTCCAGTGAAATTGAGAATATAAAAAGTAATTTTTAAGTTTAGGGGACATATATTTTAATGTATTCACGAAAATTACCACTGTCATAATTACCACGACAAAATAACTTTTCAGAAGTGACGCTATTTTCTTACTTGAATCTTGTTGCAAAATGGTTTGTTGCTATGTTTCGTGTTGTATTTTGAATGACATTTCTACGATCAATCTTCTTTTGATAAACCCGTTCAGTAGCAATAATTATGGAGTTGATGCGATGAATAGAGTGCACAGTGTGAAAATGTTCCAAAAACTCCCTGATGGCTCAATGGCTAGTATGCTTGCTTACCGCTTAACCACTCCGGGTCCAATACCCGGAAGGGGCCAGAAACAATTTGTTGCTTTACCACTTCATTATCCTGGTTCATTTAGTTGTGACATTGAAAAGCGAATCCTTCTTCTTCTATCCACCTACTACTACTACTACTAGTATCAGTAATTCTAATTATTACGAACTAACTATTAACTACTACTAACTAAATAACTATTACTAACATCACCTAGTAGGTCACATGGTTGGTAAACCCCGCAAACCGGCCCACTTACTAACAATAGCCTTACCACCCAACTTTCCCTCCTATCACCCCACGTACATAAACTTCAATAGCACGCCATATTTCCCATTTTCAAATACTACAGTCAAATGTACCAAATTAACACGTGGACCTTTGATTTTTTAATTTCTTGTTGGTTTTTCAGGTACATTTGTAATATTAAAACACACAAAGTCGGTGAGCGTGGAATTTAGTCATGACTTTTTTATTGGGATGGCAACACCAAACAAAGGAGAATAAGAGTGATAAAAAATACAGATACTTAGGGTAGGGATTGATAATTATCAAAAAGTGTTAATTAATCGTTAATGGCTTAATATTTATCTATTAATTGTTTTAAATTAATATATCAATCAAACAAAAGATTAATTTTTAAAATGTATACAAATTTTGCATTCGAGGTATTTTATACATATTTTGCTGAAATATTTCTAGAATTTTTTAATTTTTGATAGTTTTATTCTATTCTACATTCATTGCTGTATTCGATGAGAGTGTCGAAAATAGTAAAAACAACGATAAACTAGAAACCTAGTACACCAACCTCGGAAGCACAAAATGTTTCATAAGTACTTTATATAAAATAGCTTTCCAATAAATAAAAATAATTTAATAGTTCGTGAAAAGAATCGTAAAATTTAATGGTTGAGATGAATAGCCAGTCTAAACGAAATTGTTTTATTAATATTAATCAAATCTTCCTTCCATGAGAGTTGTGACGGTTGAAGCGGAAAAAAATAAGATGGAGAGAAATTAAATTGTGATTTTTATCCAGAAATCTAATAAAACAATATTCGTACTTTGTTCGAACATTCACAAGACATCCGGGAAAATCGTCACTCGGATGTCGTTTACAAAAATGGCAAATCTAACAAAAGTTAGATCTGATTATTTGATTAAGATTTATGAGTCAGTATTTCCATGGAAGCATCATAGCGATTCAGATTAGAGTGCATGTATTTGTTACTTTCACAGCAAGTTCGTATTCGTCTCTTCTGTGTGAGATGGCAGCGTGAAGCGGGCGGGCGAGAGACCACACAAAGCTGTTGCTGCTGTACGGAAGGAGGGCGGAGGAGGGAGAGAGTCACATGGCCGCACGTGCAACAGCAGCCTCAGCCGCAGCCGCCGCCATCGTCCGCCGCGCCATCGAGCGTCGAAGCGTGGTCGCTGCCGTTGGCGTCCCTCCAAATACGGAGTGGCAGCCGGGCGCAACACGTGTTCGTTGCTGCAGCGTCCGTCCGTCCGTCCGTCCGTCCGTCCGTCTCGGTTGGCGCTGGTGGAGGTAGGGGCCATCGTGGTCCCATGCTCTGGAACCATCACTGTGCGTGGTGGTTTAGTGGAAGCGTTATTCTAACTGGCTACACAGCAAAGATGATTATCATTATCTTAGGGGTAAAGGAAGCATAAATGAACAGAACCAAAATTATGTGTGCTAAGAGAAACTAATAAAATGGCAGGGTACTTTGTATATTCATAACGTTCATGAGAAGAAAGAGGAATGTGGAAAAGAGGGGAAAGGAAAAAAATTGAGGAAAGACAAATAGTGTAATGACATGGTTGAACACATTGTACAATGAATGTTACTTTTGTATGTGTGTGTGTGAGTTCAAATAAAATAATAAATAATGAACAAAACTAATAAATTATGTATCACATGCTAATGTACACAATTTATGAACTATCGAAGTGACTATTTCTGTCTCTTTAAGCTGTTGAAACTTCTTATTTAAATATGAAACTATAACTTTCAATGCTGTCTTTTAGAAAAAGAAATGTCTATTTATTGTACTCAGTGCATCTCTAGGTGTAGAAAATGTCCACATCTTATAGCTGACCCTATGGTTGTGATGTACATGATGCTATGGTTGAGACACTGCAGCTTTTCGGTTGGTTGTTGCGCAGGATGGGTGGAACTGATCAAAGAAACTGCGAGGAAGAAGAAATGAAAAGGGAATTCAGTAATGCAAGAGATGGAAAAACAATTACGTCTGATGTATTATAATTAAGGATGTGCTATTCTCGTTGTTGGTTTTTGTGGAAAAGATTTAAGGATAATGTAAGATTCGTAGTGCTCTCTCCCATATTTTGATGAACTTTCAAAACGAGGAATATGTTGTCGGTGGTTCTATAACAACACGGCGTTGGTTGAAGCGTTCTAAGTAAACATTGACAACTTCCTATAAATGTCCGAAACATTTGGTAGTATGAATATTGTTTAATTTTTTTTTGACCCGAAAACTCAACAACCTTAATCTTATATGATAAATGGGGTCAACAAAAACGTGGAAGTCATTGACAATTTTCATTCCAATTGCTTTCAATACAATGGTGGCTATCTTTCTCGTCTGCGTAAAATGGAATGATAGCTTTCTACTAGCAGTGAAAATGAACTGATGTACAGGTAATGAGGTTTAGTCATCGTGGTAAAAAATATATATGCAAAAAATGTTAAATGAAATAAAGAAAAGTGATACAGTATTGGAATATAATAAGAAATGAACGTAAGAGAACCCTTTTTGGTTTGTGAAATTTGGAAAACAAGAGGAGATATTTAAAGAAAATACAAATATAAGAAATAGATGAGCAAGAAGTAGATAAGATTAATTAAATATTGTAAAAATTTGGAAGAAAGTAGTTTAGAGGAGGTTCGAAAACTTACGTAGCTTGGACTTGAGTAACGAGACGGACTTCAAATCTTTAAGATATCAAAAAAACATTTCTCAACATAAATTTTCTCAAATTTAAGGAATAGTTTCCTTTGGTAAATTTGAACCGCACATGCTACAACAAGAGTTGAGATTGTTTGCAGTACTATGTTATTAATTTCAATATTTACGTTGATCATGTTACGTAATCATGGTTTTTCAAGTTTTACTAGACTATATCAAAAATGCAAGCTTCTAAAATGGCATGCACATCAGCATATTATTCTATGTAAGCAACTGTAATATAAGTACTACAAACAGCTTTCAATACTTGTCAGAGATTTTTTTTCGTCGTTCCAGAATACATGAGGTTTACGGGACAGAGAAATTTAATTGCTACGTTTTTGCGGCGGGAGTAGGGTAGCAATATCTTTTGCATCGGATGGTGCAGAATGGAGAGGGAAAGGTTAGACCAAGCGACAAGTGTTTCTGTACCGGATATGCGGCAGCTTCATTTATTTCACGTTACCATGTTCGGAGTTAGAGATGTATTTTTAGGTGAAGTTCTTTTCTAGAGATGTTTAAAACATTCGCTTTGTCAACATCTTGAATACCCGACGTGTCACTAGATGCTAAAAGTGACTACATAAAAATTTCAGACGAATAAATGAGAAATTTGAAAATTTATTGTTCATATTCTTTCATCTATAATTGTATCAAGTGAGTGATAAGAGAAATATATGGGAACGGACTCTGAATGGAAGTGTCAAACCTGCAAGTGATACTTTTTATGAAAGTTTACTTCAGTTCAAAGATTTTACGTAACTTATATTTCATTATGTTAATAAGTAATATTACCGACCCTGCTCGACCGAATAAGGTAAGGTTTTCAGCTGGGTTTTCCCTCACCTCCAGACAAATGTCGGTTCGATACCGTAAATTCCCCGGCAACCCAACATCTCTCCTTCCCATTTCCCTCTCCTAAGTCGAACGGTTAGGTGGAAGAGCAGACCTCATGGCCTGAACCTCGCCAAAAGACAAAAAATAAATAAATAATAAATGTACAAAGAAGTTAAGAACTTTAAAGTGAGGAATAGAAAACGTGATAAATTTTGTTTGTTGGAAGATATAAACATGGTTAAATTTCAAATAAGTCAAGAGTTTAGCATGAGAAGAAGTTAAAAGAGGCAAAAAAGAGACAAAACAA
The DNA here is from genome assembly GCA_002313205.1 of Laupala kohalensis. Lineage (NCBI taxonomy): Eukaryota > Metazoa > Arthropoda > Insecta > Orthoptera > Trigonidiidae > Laupala > Laupala kohalensis. The sequence continues at coordinate 122,974 of NNCF01128433.1, forward strand.
GTGAAGATCACTCTGGAATAAACACAGTGTTTGAGGTGCAGTTTACAATCTGACAAACTCAACATTTTGTTCAAGGATATCAAGAAACAGACCACGTCCATATTCGACACATCTAACGGACTCTCTGGGAAATGCGAAAAACTAAGTGATCACATCAGTATCTGAAATTCAACATCGGTATCTCTCTGGTTCGTATTGAAGAGGCGTAAAACGCAAAAAAAGAAAGAGAATAATTGAATAAAACAGTTATTAGGTCTAATAGAATCCGCTAACGCATTTTTATTCTTAAAATTCGCAAGTGCATTTTGTTGCAGGGTGACTTGGTAGCTGCCATGTAACTGCTTCATAAAAAGAGCATGGAGACACACCTTGTGGAGTGACTAATGAGAGTTGTCAAAGTAAATATTATAAAGAATTTTTTATCTTTCACTGTTACGCTCTAACATCCGGTGCTTGGTCAGTAGGGTTAACAGGGATAATTCTATAGAATTTGATTATGATTGATTATGGCAAGTCTCTTACCAAATTAATATAATGGAATACATACAAAAAATAGGTACTAAAAATTTAATTTTTCGTTAATAATTTTTTTGTCGGTGCAAAGAAGGAAAAATATTTTTCCATCGAGAAACGGGTGCTTTACACCACATTCCTGCTCATTTATTTTCTTGCAGATTCCTACTGTTCATAGTTTCAGTTATTCTCCAAAGGATAATAAACTCCTTCTAAAGAACTAGTATGATGAAGTATAATTTTTACCACTTTCTTGCCGAGTCAAAATCCAATAATCGCCCAGTGCAATGGATAAAGCACATGCACAGCCGGCTTGAAAACAATTTGAATTGAACAAATTTGATGAATGGAAATCGTCATCGGAATGCCAAATAGAGGACACTAGAGAATTGTTTGATATAATATCTTTTTTAATGTTTGTTCCTTGATTTCTAATGTTGTCAAAATATATATTAACATAAGCTACATATTTCTACATTGACTGTTGCCCCATATAACGCGTGGTATCCAATAAACTGAATGATGAAGATTTAACTTTTTACATTCAATACAATATTAATAAATCTCTAATAGAAAAGTTGTACATAGAATATATATATATATATATATATATATATATATATATATATATATATATATATATATATATATATATATATATGTGTGTGTGTGTGTGACGCGTGTTAATATCAACGTTTTCTACGTATTCGGAAGTTCCTGAGACAATGTTTGCCCCACAGTTGTAAAAATGCTTAACATTGTATTGTCAAATAAAACTCTAGGACAAAGAACTCGATATTGAGTCAAGAAAAAAGAATAATGAGTAATCATTACATTAGTCAATGGATGATTTAATCGATATAAAAAGAAAAATGCAAGTAAACATGGAATTGCTAACATACGTCAATAGTATATTAAGACACTTGCCAGTGTACATCAGGTGCAAGTATAAAAAATACAAATAATCATTTGAATTCAGCTACAGGTCCTAAGGAGAATGGAAAATTGAAATGGAAACAACTGAGAAAAAAGTAACCGGTTTTTCTCATTGAAATATCCAACGAACGTAGCAACCACAAGTTCCCCTTCTGCAACATCTCCTTTGTCCTAACGTAATAAAATTATAAAACTTAGAAAAGAAATGAATAAAAACGCAATAGTATTCGTCAGCAAGTGATTGGTTGTGAATAGATGCAATACTCATTTTCAACGCTACTCATTTTTGTTCTTTATAATACAGTTTTGATAATTAATAAACTATCTCTTGTCTGTTATCATGGCTTGTCTGTTGCCATGAGATCAGTAAACTCTTTCAGAACCACGTATATTTCTTATTTTAAATAGAGTAGTTTTATAGAATCTGAAAGACTACAACTTTATTGTGTCTGATACCATGTTCTAGAACATTTTCAATATATAATCATATAAACGAAAATAGAGAGAATAGAATTATTCGTAACGTAAACGAGACGATCTTCGTGAAAACACTTTCAATTCGATTTCGCTCAATGGTCAGCCATTCATATGGCTCTTCCGCATAAGCGTCGTCCTCTGAAGCCGAGTACAGTCACTTCGTCCGTTCGTTCGACCATCCGTCTGTCGGCTTCTCCGTAGCATGAACGTGCACACGTGTGTGATGGCGAGGTAGCTGTCCGGAGGGCGATGGAGATGGCGGCATTGCCTATCGTTGGTTACTCTCTTCTCTCTCTCTCTCTCTTGGTCGCCTTCGTCCGACCAGTGCGTCAGTGCTTGAGCGCCACCTCCGTCGCCATCGCAGCCGCCGCCGCCAGAGGAAAGGAATGCTAGCCGGCGCCAGTCTGTCTGGGTAACACCTGCACAGCTCGGCTGGCCAGCGGCGGCGGCGGCGGCGGTGGCGGCGACGAGCCTTTCCCCGTCCCTCTCACTCTCCCACCCACCCCTCCCGGACCACGACGGACGATCTTTCCCACTCCCGTTCAACCTCCTTCTCATATTATACTTCGAAGCTGCATCACACCCTGCGAACGAACGCTTGGCGCCGTGTCACATCGTACTCCGCCAACGCCCACTCTGCAAACGCTACGGCCGCCTGGCTCAGTATTGTCCTACATCCCGACCCTTGTGGCCCACCCACTGCTTGCTTCAGCCATGCCCGTGCCTAGCACAAGGCTGTAGAGTGCGGCTTTCAAAAGAATCGCGGTGGACGGAAAAACACGGATGACGCGAATTGGAAATAAGCGAACTGGAGGAACTGATATGTTTCAGTTTTTATTTCTCCTTTCGTACTCTTACATGCACATTTTCAGAATAAAGAATGTTATTTCGTATAAATGATAAATCTCTTTGTTACACACTTTTCTATTTCCACTAACTGCAATCTTTTCCTAAGAAAATTACTGACCCCTGTTTAATACCACCTCTGCGGAACTAGAATCGAAAGGATAAGAAAGTTAGAAGATGAAAAAGCCGGAATACGTTGATCAGTCTCCACCGTTTAATATTTCATGGGAACAGGAAGTAGAAATGCCGCGGAATTTCTGAAAGTCTTATCGCAATCTTATGAACATTATGTCCAAATGGAATACAAGATAAAGAAAGAGTGATCTGACTAAACGTTTTTATCTTATAATAGAAAAGTAGATGACTTGTAAAATTAATAATAATTCCCGATACCACGGTTATTCTCTGGTAAGGATATTCAAGGATTGTTAAGAAAACAGTTTTTTTACCCGTAAAACATTATAATCAAATTTGGAATCAATAACAAGTCAAATTTTTTTCTATGATGTTACTTCTCTGATACTGTATTTCAGCGCTCAGCAATTCAACTCATGATCAGGATTTGACAAAACGGAAATATAAATGTCTGCAAAATAAGACGCTGGTAGTGAATGATTTTACATTCATTAATATAGTTAGGTCGAGAAATGACATCGAAATATTTTTTTACGATAACTCTTAAATGTTCACGAGTTGTGTCTACGACTTTTCACTTGATATAATAAACAATTATTGAAATCAGGTGGTTCCGAGTCGCAAGACACACAAGAATGACTTGGTTGACGATTACTGAAAAAAATCGAATGAAGATACGCCAGTTGAAAAAAAAACAGTTAATGTTACTGGACTTTGAACATAGGAACTGGACATATAGCTATGTATTAATGTTACTGGACAACTGAAGCTTTCGATTCCGTAGTTCATGGTATTTTATCAACTATACTGGGAGAATAAGGATTTCACAAATTCCACTCTAATCCTAGTTCTAAGACTTCAATCTGCAGTATTTTCATTACAGAATATGATGTTATTTTATCACCTTGGTCTGTGCAATAGCTTATCGGATATTCAAATGTAACTCTAAGTGGATCAAACGGAATCTGAAACTTGACCAAAATTTTATCTATATGATTTTGGCGGGAATCACTGTACAAATTTGACGGCACTATTGGGTGGATACGGTTTCTTTTAATCTTTTTCCCTGCATAATATAGTTTCAGCGGCTCTGTATCATAAATTTGTTTAATGTTCTCCACAAACTCCGGAATATAATAAATAAGAGCGCTGTATCTAAAAGGCAAACGGATAGTTTTGTGATCGACACTGTTGTCGTCCTGATTCAATTTTCAGCCGACCAGCTATTATAATTCGTCCAATGTCATCACTAATTACAGGCAGTGACCAACTCTCGAGTGTCATTTTTAATTCCTTTTTTTAATATACAAATCTTCTTCAATCAACATACTTTATCGAAACGAATACAAAGAAATTAAACAATAAAACACATTTGCACGAGTAAAAACTGTTTGGCAAAACCCAACTTTTATTAGCTCTTGATGGTATAACATTTTACATTTTGTCCATTAGACCTCCATTTTTTAATTTAATCAACTCTTTGCTCGCGGGGCATTTTATCCCAAGATCTCAATTTAGGGTTTCTGAGCAGTAAGCTCGCTGGTGGTATAACCCTCACTCGCTCGGGCTCTTTGGAGGTTCTTCCCAACCAGGTTTCAAACTTGTCTTTCTTATGTCTTCTTATGGGGCAAAGTCGGGATATTTTCCGATATCCCAGAGGCTAGTGAAACTAGAGAGTCCGCACGAATGATCGTTAAATGAACTTACAAACGCTACAGGCTAGTTTTCGACACTATAGAATATTACTCGACTTGTCTCTACTTAAGAGATTAGATTCAGAGCCATCAGCGCGTAGAGTATCGCTTCCGACGCTCACCTAGTTTTCTTGTGCTATTCGCCCAGGAAATCCTCTCCAAGCGATCTCGAGACCCTCGAATAGGCGCACCGCGAACGCCCTCCGGATGATCCCTCTGACAACTCATTGCGTACACTCTCCAAACGCTGTCCCGAAACTCTGGATATTCTGTGAACATTCATAATTCATACAGTGAAGATTATTTCGATATAGGCTGGTCCAGTTAGTCCGCAACGTGTCCTCAGGTCGTACTCTTAACAGAGTCCTCACTTCATCTTTTGAAGATATTTGAAGATCAACTAATTTTGTCCTCTTAGGATTTTCTGTAAACATACGTTTTTCATTATAAAGATAATCTCTTGACGTAGTGTGAACAAGAAAGTTCGTTACTTGCCCTCAGCATGATCAGTAGTGGCTTAATATTGCTATTGAAGAGATAGGCGAGGAGATGGGGCACATTCGTATTTTCGCGTCGGTGCAAACAATCAAGAACAACGCATTCCTTTCTTACCAATGAAGTTGAACAATCAGAAACCTACGACCTAACTCAGTAGCATTAACTGAAGTTTCGTTTAAATGTGGCCGTTATCCTTAGGTGGTGGCGACGACACGTGACGATTCCAACAGCAATGAGACTTCACATCAGCTCCCGACAGTATCATATTGCACTGTTGAAATTTCTCGTCGAGCTGCGAGGCGTTAGTCCTTGGCTGTAGTTCCATACGTGTGGTAGCTTGGCGTCCGGTCTCATTAATTTGAGGTTTTCTTTGGTGAGGAGAGGGAAATACCATTTGCACTTGTGTGAACATACGTCAAAAGGGAAGCTATTTGTGCTTATTACATTCCCGTTAGTTATCTGGATATTTCTCCATTTCTGGTTAGTTATTTTTTTTCTTGTAAGATCTAAATGCTACCTACCGAAACTAGCTTATTATCCACCAAATGGTCATACGCAGGTATTACCTATTTTTTAGCAATAAATTGAATTTTTATTTGAAATATGAAGCTGAAATACGAATTAAGTATTGGAACAACTAATTTCTTTTGCGAAAAAGCAGTTAAAACTACGCATGACCACATTGAGGATAATAAACTTATTTATTCTCTGGATAATTTACTTCAAGTCTTCAATATATCTGACTGACACATGCATTATTTTTAATTGCACTATGTACTAGCTTGTCAATATCATCGATACATGAATAATATTGGTGACAAATAATTGAACTAAAGAATTAGCGTTCCTTGTACTTTTCTACGTAGCTTAATCAAAGCAGTATGTCGATTGTGCATTGTTTATTTCCTGGCAATACGATGAAATGGATATTTATCTTCTTTTTTTTTTTGGTTGGGGCTTTAGGGCTCGTCAACATCGAGGTCATTAGAGCCCATGGATATTTATCATAGTTCTTGCTAACTCATTATTTAGTGGCGCAGAAAGTAACTTGACTGACTCAATTCACTTTAGGGAATAAAAATATATTATACCAGGAGGTATAAGTTATATAAACTTATACAAATTATTATAATGTAGAGATTAGGTAAATAAATGGAATCAATTTTAGAAGAAAAACTGAACGACAAATCTGTTTATGTCAGTTTGGTAAGCCTCCAAGGGTACAGTATATTCATTGAGTTTTTAATTGGCGGGTAATAGTTCGATTTATTCCATTCAGGTGTCATATTTAAGAAGCCTAGCAACAGATAAATCGACTGCCCACTTGGGCTTTACGCTGATGGCATCTATATTGACACCACTTTGTGGTGGGTTTCACGTCTGAAAGGGTGTGCACACAAAGCTGCAAAAACTTGCTCTTTAATCACACGTTACGCTATTCAAAGCACTCGAAGATAAGGCTAAATTTTACTGCATCTAAAAAAGTGTGGAATTAGAAATTCCTTGTTCTGGCCATTGTTTGTTTTCAAATAGTTTTAGAGTTCTTTTTCTTCCCCAGCATAAATTACACAGCCCAACAGTGGTTTTGGTGCCGAAGTGTTTTGAGTTGATTTTATATGTATTTGATGCGCTGAATTCAAATATGGCATCAGTTTTTTTCTAACAGCTCTACTTTTAAATTTTTTTTATTTTTTATGTTTTTTATAGGCCTATATGCAATATTATTTGTAATCTAAATTTATCATACACAAATAAATAAAACACAGGTTTTTTATAATTTAATTTTATTTCATAGGCCAATAAAGGAAAACATAAACTAAAGAAATCATTGCAGAAACACTAAACAAACTCTCTTTACCTGATCTTAATGAAAAGTATTGATCACTGCAAGTAGTCACTCAACACTTTTGAAGCTTCTTTTTCGTGACGCTCTAGAGTGTTGCTTCTTGGAGCAGTCTCTTTTCAAACTCCAGCAGTAATCTGCCATCATATGGGTATCCCATCTCCCTTGATAGCGATCCTCCATAGTTTTTATATCTTGGTGAAATCTTTCACCTTGTTCTTCGCTGGTGTCTCCCAAATTTTCAGGGAAACGATCTAAATGGCTGTGTAAGTAGTGAACTTTAATGCTCATGTTGCAGCCAAGATTTCTGAAGCTTGTGAGCATATTGTTTACTAGATCAACATAGTTTTCAGCTTTGTGCTTGCCTAGGAAATTTCTTACGACCTCAACAAATGATGTCCATGCTTCTCGTTCTGACTCATTCATGGAATTGACAAAGGTAGGATCCTTCATTAGCTGTCTTATTTGTGGGCCATCAAAAATACCAGCTTTCAGCTTTTCTGTACTCAACTGAGGCATCTTTCTTCCTATGTGCGCAAAACATGATCCATTCTTATCAAGAGCCTTAACAAACTGCTTCATTAGGCCTAGCTTAATATGCAGTGGAGGGAGGACGATGTTCTCTCGTTGAACTAAAGCTTCATTAATAACATTCTTTTGCCCAACAACCATATTTTCTCTCTTAGGCCACTCCTTTTTCACCCAATGGTTTTTTTTGTCCCTGCTGTCCCAGAGACACAAGAAACAAGGATATTTCGTGTATCCACTTTGTTGACCTAGGAGAAAATTTACCATTTTCAAGTCCACACATATCACCCATTGATGTTCATGGTACTTAATCTTTTTCAAAACCAAAGCTATGGTGTCATATTCTTCTTTCATTTGCGTTGAATGAGCAATTGGTATTGATCCATACTTGTTGCCATTGTGTAGAAGAACACACTTCATACTTCGCTTAGAACTGTCAATAAATAGGCGCCAATCATCCAGAGAATATTTAGGAAGACCCATTTTTTCCAGGAGGCTGTTAACATCATGACAGAAAACAAAATTGTCTTCTTGAGAGAAAAAGGGCAACAGATCTTTTTCCCTTGTACGATAAAACGTAATTTTGGTTCCTTCTTCCAGTAAGTTTTTGTCATTTAGTCTTGAGGCAAGTAACTCTGAAGCTTCTTTTGAAAGATTAAGGTCTCTGGCAAGGTCACTGACCTCATCTTGGTTGAAACGTTGAGGGAATGATGACGTGCCCCCAAAATCACTTTCACTATCATCACATGTTTCAAAGGGTAGATCCAAGGTGCACTCATCCTCACAGAGCTCTGGTAGCTGATGAAACGTTGGGATCGGAACTTCATCTGAATGGGGGATTGGTCGTCTTGCCGAGGCTAAATCAGGATAATTCCATTTTTTGTGGTTGTTTTTGTTGATGCCAGTGATATTTACTAGACAGAAATAACAGTCATCAATGTGATTACTTGGTTCCCTCCAAACCATCGGTATGCCAAATTTAAGACTTTTCCTTTTTCCTGTAGTCCACTGTCGTAAATGTTCTGTACACGTTTTGCAGACAATATGAGGTGCCCATGATTTTTCCTGGTCACCAAGTCTGATACCAAAGTATCCATGATATGCCTTCTTAATAAAGTCTGTGACACTTTTCCTGTTCTCTTTAAATGTATACTCACCGCATATGTAGCAAAACACATTGGAATGATTTATACAACTTCTTCTACTGGAACTCATCTTTTACCTCATGAAGGAAATATACAACAAGCATTCACAGTGAGAACTCTGCAACTAACCTCAATCAGAGTTGAAGCTTGAAGGTGACTACAGTAGTTAGCAGACAGACAGATGCTAATTTCACCTAGTGGATTTTTCTGTAAGTAACTTCAGTTACCTGAAAGCAAAGTATAGCTGATAGAGAAAAACGGGTTCCATATTTGAATTCAGCGCCTCAAACATAGTAATAATCAGCTTAAAAACCTTGGGCACCAAAAAACAAATATTTTTTTTGTAGGCCTGTGTTATTCATTGGTAGCGAGAACAGACAATTGTGTCATCGAAAGACGTAGCTGCTCGTTGTTTGACATGATTCTAGTCTGAAAGCAGAAGATAGAAGACAAATTTTACCCTGGACTGGCTATTTGTAGACATTTCTCAGATATATAATTTTAAAGTAATTTTTTTCTTATATAATGTTATCTTTAATTCTTGATATTTTTTGATAAATCTCCATCGTATTTAATACATGATAATATGTTTCATAATTCGTGTTTTTAAATGTCTCCTTGTTTCATATATGTAACACGCTCTACAATGTGCACAATTTATTTCATACATCATGTATTATACAAAATCTTTCATTTTTTTGTAATCAATGACTTTGCATTTTAATTTTGTATCTTGATCTTATAATAAATGTGATAAGTACATAATTGTTTTTTGTAATCTCTTTGACTTGTGTAGAATGTGAATCATATATACCTTTTACTATTACAAAAGATATTATTGAGATTATCTTGAAGATTATCTTCGTTGTATGAACTCGAAATGATCTCATCAAGATATAAATAGGACATTGTAGAGATGATCTTAAAGGGCATATTCGTGGTATGAAAGAGAGATGATCTAGTCAAGATATACATAGGATATTTTAAAGATGATCTAAAGGGACATCTTATATGTATTAACTTGAGATGACATAATTAAGATATACTAAGGACATGCTTAAGACTATCTTCAGAGAGATCTTCAAATGATGCGCCATTTTGATAACCTCGGGATAATCTTATAAGATATCCTGGGGATTATCTTATTATCTTTCAAGAACATTTTCAGGGTATGCTGAGGACAAAGTTTTCCCCACTGGGTTGTGTGCAATGCCTTGAAACCCACATAACCTTGAGTTTTACGGCAGTAAATGATACAAATACTTGTGTCCAACGTTTCAGACCCACGAAAATTTGTTTAAGAGAGGTTAACTTGATATACGATGAAGTTATCAATATGACTGATAAGAAACGCGGGGGGGGGGACCTCGCAATTGATTTTTTTGTGGACATCGAAAACAAGGAAATCTGAAGAGGGGCTTAAAATAAATATATCAAGAAAATAAATTACTTATAACAGCACATAAAATTATGTTGTGAATGAGAAGATAAATTATGCGGAAGATTTAAAGAAAATGGGAAGGAAAAGTAAAAAGAATACATTACTATTTAATACACGATTAACTAAATTTAATTTTTGAAGAAAGCAATTATAACAAAATTGTATGAAGAATGATCATACCAAAAATTGCATATGGTAGCAGTGTGTGGGCAAAATTGTTGAACAACGCCAAGTGGTGGGAAAGTTGAAATGTTTACAGCGATTGAGTACGTTACGGTTGTGGAGATAGTATAGGCTATTAGAACGTATGCCAATAAATCTAGATTTTCAGAAATAGGTATTACGAAAACAAAGAAGCAAAATTCGATGATACAGTTACACGGTGAACCGTAGAAATAAGAGAAACGATTGAGCACAGCTTGCGGGAATACGAATTATACGGTGACGAAAGAGTGTATTGTTTGAAGAGGAAGAGGAAGAAAGATGCACCAAATACATAAGAAGAGAACAAAATGATAGACAACGGAGGGAAATATATATGTTTCCAAAGTTATGTAAAAGGAATTTAAGAAATAAAGTAAGGATTACAGGAAACCTAGACAGTAGAAGCTGTGAGAGAGGACGGATGAGAAAAGAAAAAGAGAAGAAAATTAATACATAAGAGCAAGTCATGGGAAGTCGCAAGTTGGAGACGTGAGGTAGCAACCAAAGACAAATATATGTATTTTAGAACAAATAAATAAGTAAATATAGTACAATGTTGTATTAAGGGGTAAAATACATAGGTGTTTTTAAATAAATAATTTCAGTTCAAGTTCGAAACAAAATGTATCGTAAAAAATCATACCGATGATAAAATAATACAGACAGCTGAAGGAAGAGAAGTAAGCATGGGATGCAGCCAGAGAAGTCACATTGTTTGTAAGTATGTATTTCCTTACTCTATTTCCCTAATCTAGTAGGGGTCGGAGATGGAGGATGGTATGGTGCTTACTTCTCACAATACACTCTCTTTTTGTCGATGACTTTGCTATCTTTTGTTCATCACAGAGTGTCACAGGTGCGGAGCGACAAATCCAACTCGTCCTCAATAGATTATACCACTGGTCGAAAACGACAGGTTTTCGTTTCTCTCCTGAGAAAACACGCTGTGTTCTTTTCAGTAGGAGACCAAGCCTTCTGGCAGAACCTCACCTCGCCCTGGGAAACAACGTTCTCAAATTCNTTTGATCAGAGATTGAATTGGATTGAACATCTAACAGACCTAAGAGCAAGAACATTAAAATCTCTGAATTTATTGAAGTGCCTCAGTAGCAGGGAATGGGGCGCTGATCGCTACTCCCTGCACCAGTTTTATCGATCATTCATAAGATCTCGGCTCGATTATGGCTGCGTTGTATATAGCTCTGCTCGTGCAAGCTATTTAAAGAAGTTGGATAGTGTCCACCATGCAGGAATTCGACTAACTACGCGAGCTTACCGCAGTAGTCCCATTCCGAGTTTGTATGCCGAGAGTGGCGAACCATCTCTTTACCTCCGGCAGCAACTCCTCATGCTTCGACACTTTTGCCACGTGCAAACTTTACCCGACAATCTGGTGCACAACGCGGAGTTTCATCCTTCCTCTTCTTCCATCCGTTTCTACAACAACAGACTGAGAGCAACCAAACCTTTTGGATATCGTTCCAAACAAATTATGGAAACCTTAAATATACGCACACCTAATGTGTTACATCAAGGTTTTAGTAAGTCTCCCCTTTGGGCTTTGCACAAGCCGAAGATTATTTTCAATCTTCTGCGTCATGACAAGAAGAAAACTCCAGCTTCGATGTTGAGGGCATACTTTCATCTAATCCTCGACAAACATTGGATCCATTTCCCTGTGTTTACCTAAGGGTCGAAGCAAACTGATCCGTGGTGTTTCCCCGTGAGAACTGTGGCTATCGTCCAGGCGACCTATCAGCATTTACACCGCTGAGTACTACGCCATATTGAGAGCATTGTGATCAACAAAGTGCTCCCGCGGATCACATTTCGTGATTTGTTCTGATTCGCTGAGTGCCCTCCAAGCAATCCAGAACATGTATCCAGCTGATAAGCTGATCCAGAACATCCAGGATGTACTTTTCTCACTGCAAAGTGATGGAAAGAACATAATGTTTTGCTGGGTTCCCGGACACGTGGGTATCAGAGGAAATGAGGAAGCAGACGATTCCGCAAAGACGGCATGCCTCAGGAATCGCGTGGATTTCTCCACGATTCCAAAACGAGATCTCCTAAATTCCGTCAAGATAAGGATTCTGAGTGAATGGAGCAATGAGTGGTTAGCTGTTGAAAGGAATAAGCTCCGACTTATCAAATTTTCTGTTAAGTC
>NNCF01128433.1:135512-153922 GCA_002313205.1 Laupala kohalensis
AGTGCGTCACCTACTAACTGATTGCAGAAGATACTCAAGTATACGGAGACAAATTGGTCTGGCTGCAGATTTACCAACAATTCTCGGAAATGAAACGGTTAATGTTAATAAACTATTGATTTTTAATGAGTAGATCGGGTCTCCTCCCATAAGTTCTCGGGAGGATTAAAAATTTGCATTCCCTTTTCATCTTTACTGTCATCTTTGTTTTCATCGTTCGTTTCTGTAATTCGTAAAAATAATATTTAAAAAATTGTTTTCCTTTTTTGCGAAATAATGTATTGGTATTCTGTTTTCTTTTCTTTCATCTTTCTATTTAGATATTTGTTGATTTCAGGAGGGTTTTTTAGTGGGTATGGTCGAGATATTCGGCGAGTCCCACACACGGGGAAGTCATTACGGCTCTTCTCTATGGTGCGAAACTGCATTTTTCCCTACTTGCATGGGCTCTAATGACCTCAATGTTGACGAGCCCTAAAGCCCCACCAAAAAAAAAAAGGTATGGTGCCTCTCTCTTTAATGTGGCAGGGGAATTATCAGGGTGCCGGATGCCCTTCCTGTCGCACCTCCCCGAGGTGGGTGATCTCTGAATGATATGAGGGTACATGCTGATGAGTGAATGTTGTGGTGGAATGAATGGCAGGGAAAACCGGAGTGCCCCGAGAAAACCTATCGCGAACACCGTTTCGTCCATCACTTCTACTTGGATCGGACAGGGTTTGCATCAGCGTCACCAGAGGTAGAAGGCGAGTACGCTAGGCACTACGCCACGGGTTAACTTTAAAAATAGACGTCTTAGAAAGAGAGTAATGTAAGTTTTGAAACGTAAATCTTTGTCAAATGAAATATATTCTTCATTTTGCGCATTTAAGGAAGATGTAACCTTTTCCTACGATGGTTACATGATGATTTAACTTAACCTTCTAAAAAACGACGATAAACTTAGTAATAAGTGCACGGTATAGCAATAAGATAAAAACTGAAGAAGCGCGAAAATTGTGCTGCTTCTCGCGCGCTAGCAGCTTGCACGAGTTATGCAACCCAGTGGAATCATCCACTTGTACAGACTCCGAAAGTGTCATCAAGTACTGTTATGTGTTTTCAACGCCCGGACAAGCAAGCGCTTGTCCAGCTCGGATGTATGAGTAACATCCGCAAAGCAAAGGAACCGCCGAACAATGCTGATATCATTCTAAACAGCCACTTCACAAATTTCCACAGGAAATTACTTTTGTAAGACGTTCTATTTGGAAGAACAAAACAAATGGAGAAAACCTAAGGGTAAATTGGAGAAAGCTAGAGGAGGCTAAAAAACTTGGAGTCAGGAAGTACGAGGTTTGAGTACAAATGATGACATTGATGGAGAGATTGATGCTGTTCAGCTGAATATCTTACGAGGTGGCATGGATGAACGACCGAAAGTAGTGAAGTTAGGAAAGTGTAAAAGAATAAAATTAAACGCAGACTGATGCGGAGACGGCAAAAGCGTCAACATGCGACGAACCTCTGGGACGAATATCGAACGGCGAGAAGAAAGTTTAAAACTGCAGTAATAAGAGCGAGAAAAAATGATTGGGCGCGATATGTGGCAACTATAATCTAGCGCTCGTGTTGGGAATTGCCCTATAAGATAAGGGACTGGGAAAGTAAAATCAAAAACGTTATGGCACAATGTAAAAATACAAGGAGGCATGCGAAGTACATGGGAAGGGGTGGAACACGGTATATTATCGCAGCTGTTTCCAACATGGCCAGAAATACTTTCTCGTAAGTTGGGAATTGGCATGGAGGAGATAGAAACTATGATGGATTGGAATAGGGGAAAATTGTAAAACGGCTGCATCCACGGAAAAGTCCAGGCTACGATAACTTAAGCCAAGATATGATCAAGGAAGTTTTCCCAGAAATAAAATCGAGGCTATTAGGAATTATGAATGGATAGAAGAACATTAAAGAATTAAAGTGACAATTCTATTCTAATTACATGTGAAAAAATAATATTTTGACGGAATTAGTGTAAGAGAACCCCAAAATGACAATGTTGGATGTGAAGTGTACAATGTTCATGTATATTTTCCAAACTCCACCTTGCCCGAGATGGCTCGGAAGGGGGGGATTTCTGCATTTACATTTTGCCTTAAATGTCTTGGGGAGGGGGAGGCAAGTTTCCGGGAGGTAAGATTTCGGGTCGTACACATGAATGTTTTCCCAGCGTGTTCCGTGGGTAGGGGAGGATGAATATAACTAGTGCATAAAATAACACTTAAACAGTTTTTTTAAGCTTTACTTAGAGTAGGGAGTGGTAAGATTTCAGCTAAGGACGTGTCACTCGGTAACGTAGTAGAAAACGTGCCGTGACGTCTGATTTACTGGGGGAGGGGGGTAGATTCCAGGGGGTTAAATTCCACTCCCCGAGTCCAGGTGATAGAGACGAAGGCAGGCAGCAGAGGAAGAGCGAATGAGAGCCATTTCGCACAAGACGCATGCCTCGTTGTGGCCTTGGCAACGAGACAAGCGCACGTGTGCAGCGCCAGCCGCCCTCTAAATTTGATGTGCGCCACAGAAATAACTTCTTCATCACTTCCCTCGAGGAAACACCAAGTATCAGTGCAACACTCACTGTCGTAAAGGCCGCGCGGCGGGTGCTGTTTTTTTTAACATGGAGCAAATGAGTCACAGGCACAAGTAAGGAGAAAATATGTATTACGGGAGGATCTTGTTTACTTTCGTATGTTTAATTTGATCACCTGAAGGTTAAGGTGTTTCTGTTTCAAAAGTAATTTTCAAAAATAAGGTAATTAATGAAAGCAAGTTAATAAAATAAAACAAAATTTTCCGAGAAGTAATATTGATACTTGATAGTGGAACAATATTCAGTTTACATACACTATTTAATACACGACGGCGGTGGTTTACCTATTTATGGATTTTGTTGTTGTTATAATAGAGCGACTCGAGGAATAGCGGTTCCAACCCAGACCGAACCAAAAAGAATTTGGGATTGACTCAGCGGGTTCCTTGTCATTCACCATCTTCGATCGTGGTTCACACCTTTGAATACCCCCAGCACAGGCTTCGGTTCCTGATGGTGATACGACAATCGGCCGTGGAACACTGCCTTTATGCAGTCAGTCTCCGCTAACCTAAAGATTTTCGACAAATAACAGTAGTAGAAGTTGACTACATGTTATCTTTGTGTTCCTGTTTCAAAATTCACTTCTTTGTTTCAAAGGATAGGCACTCTATCCTTCGTTTCACTTTAATAACAACATAAATGCTCTTTAAGAAGATAATTATGTTAGCTCATTCAAAACTTGCTTAAATTTATTAACGTTAGCACTATTTCAAAAGTGATAAATTTTTCATATTCTGCGTATTTTTTAAATATTTGTGTATTACTTTCCAAGTTAATGTTGGAGCTTATGACATCAAATAAACTTGTGTACTTCAGTTAAAAGAGAATTCATATGGCGTGGCAGGCAACACGTGGGCAAATGCTCCCTGACCTTGTGTGCAGTATGTTCTTCTCCGCGGGCGTGAGCAAGCAGCTGCGCTAGAGACGCCGATTAGTCTTGTTCAGCTGCATCGAAACTCCTTCGACTTGAATCCTCTCGAAAGTTCAAGAGCAGTCACAATCAGTCACTATGTCACAGTGCCAATGGTCGTAGTTACTTATTCGAGGACTTAATTAAATTCATAGTAGGTTATTAGTTTCATTCAATAACACATCAATAACAATTAATCTGTTATTTATTTAATCTAGTTTCGTAATTTTTTAGTTAGTAGTTTTCCTAAGCATTCATTATTTTAAGAGAACTATTTTACTTTACGACCCTTTTCAGAGACAATTTTTATTTACAATATCAAACAACGTTTCGATTCCTGTTTAAGTCTTCATCAGACTAATATATATTCATAAATTTAGTACATAGCTGCATGACAAAAACAATAAATGTGCAAAATAAACATTATTTATTTTTTGCCATGTAACTATGTATTAAAACTGTAAATGTCTGTTAGCCTGATGATGACTTGAATCAAAGTAGGAACGTTATTAAAAGTTGTAAATAAAAATTGTCTGTGAAAAAGGTCGTAAAGTAGAATAAATCAAATTAATAGACTTAAATAACTAATTAAGAGAAATATGTACACTGAAATGTGTTGTATTTGAAGAGATTCGTAAAAATATACCGAATTTTGTTTTCAAGACTGTTCCAAGTAATGCCTGTCATGTTTTCCAAGAACAGAGGTTCGAACCACCTAGTTCGTTATGGTAGTTAGGTGGTTCGTTGGGGCGGTACACACCGGTCTTCCACCTGTGAGGGATCTCCAACCGGTTCATCAAAATAAAATTAACTCGTAAAATTGAACTTATGTAAACTCTTAAAATTTTTTATAACAGTAAAATAAATAATAGCTAGACTTATTAAGTACACCTCAAATGTATTAAATAATATACAATATTGAGCATATTAAATATACAAATTTCAATTTTCAAGTATTTTCAAGTATCTAAAACGTTCCTGTACTTGAATGTGGAGGGCCTCCAAAGAGAACCGTGCCCCGGGTCTCGTTATGTCTAGGTACACTTTTGCAACGAATTCTTCGAACACATGCTCTTTAAACACCTAAAACATTGCCTAGTGAGATTTAAGACATCCTCTTTGTACCTCTGAAAACGGATATGTGAAACATCAATTTTGATTCGAAGAACAAGCACATTATGTAGACATATGGTGTCACTTTACAATTTAGGTTTCTGCGTTTTTGTCCATGTAGTGTTGACTTCAGGGTGTTCGGCAGTTTAAACGTCGGTTCGTGACATACACCCGGAAGTCAATACTACAATCACATCAGGTTATCATTTTATGGATTTGAATCAGATTATTAAAATAAAATAAATAACGATTTATTGAACAGAAACTATACTAAGAGTAATCTGTGGTGGCGGCTGGGTGCTTTACTCTTTTAGGAATTCTACGAGCACTTCCTCAGCCGTTATAAGATTTTTCCTTGTCAAGTCTTAAAACATGGTATGTAGTTTTTTTTATTTCGACATTTTATTGGCGTATAAATGAAAATGTGTCATCTACATAACACAAGGAGAAAAATGAATCCTTACACTGTATAAAGACAACAAAAATACCTTACAATGAGATATTACGAGCTATCATTTTGTAGTAACCCCGTCCAATAGGGATTTAATCGTAATCATATCGATTCTTGGTTCATTTTTCTTTAAATATATAAACATAGCAAAAATAACATTTCATACCGAAAATTGGTCGAAATTTTGAAATGACATTACTCGCATTAGTCGTCCAGTACATGACTATCAGATTCAAAATTTGGAGTGTGTGAGGTATTAATTAGAGATGGCAATGCGACCAGAGTTCGAAGATTGGTCGTAAGTTGCTAGCCGCCACTGAAGGTTGCATCTACAGTAAGCATTATTCAATTTTAAGTCGGAAAGATAGTTTTATTTTGATAGCAGTTGTAGTTTTCTTAAGTATGCACGTAAATGCTTCTGATACCAATAGAGTAAGAAGTCTGGAAGAAGAGACCAGAGCACGTACATGAAGAGATGGGTTAGAGAGAGGTGTCGCATGAAAGGAACGCTCCAACTTCAGCGAGGCAATATTATAATGTCAACACTGATACTACCAGTTGGATTCGAATAGTGAGAACACAGAACTAGAGCTCTTGAAGAAGTCAGCGAGTAGATACAGAACGTGGAATCTTTAGGAAAACTTAATTATATTTTAATCTCCGACCGGTTGATCCGAGACCGGTTACGAGGGAATTATTGCAAGTATTTCATCTGTATTTCGTGGGTCCTTTACAAAATATTGTTCACTTACAACTTGTTCATTAGTTAGTATCATAAATTAAACAGGTGACAAAAAATAAAATATTTTAATGACAAATAAATTTATAATTAACAACAGGAAATTTCTAGTGAGAAATCTGAGCCCTCTCCAATACAAATTGATGACCACATGGAATGATTATTCTATTTAAAAATAAATCGTTCGGCAGTTGATAGTGAATCGTGAATTCATCTTAAACTTGTTTCTTCCTCACACACCACTCGACCGAGTGTCGGATCCCATCGCACTACAACATCCTTCGGTCACTTCCTCATTCACTTCTTATTCGACAGTCATTTCAACAGGCTGTTGCTTGCACGTGATATCATTGGGTATCGTAAAAAGTTATAGACCCCTGCATGGCGAAAGCTTCTCTTACGGTTACTGCACTATTCAAAACGTGTCCAAAGGGTCCAACACCGAGACGAAACGCAAGAGAGAGAAAAAGTATTCAGCGAAGGAAGTAGTCCGATCTCCCATTTACGCCATCGAGTCTCCATAAAAACCTACCCTCGAGATACACTGTTCTCTTGCAACATAGTATCAATTGTCCCGGAAAGCAAATAAAATGGTTGTTGATTATACCCTGAAGACATCAATTTTCTATTATCCGTAAGTCATTTCTAACGTTTCATACGAATCCATTACCTCCCTAACTTTGATACATTTACGTTTGGACTGAGAAAATCTCCGTTTTCATGAATTCACATTTTTTATTCTACATAATTGTGCAATTAGATATTTATCCATCCGTTTGTAATTGAAACAGGTGTAAATAATATTTTAGTTGAAAATTTAGTAGCGTGGGAACGCACGCGCAAAGGAAGTTGACAATACTTACGCAAGTGAAGTTAACTAAATTTTTGTGAAGCTGATGATAATAATAATAATAATAATAATAATAAATTTATTGTCAAAAAACAGTACAAACTGCGTATGACCACGTGGAGGGAAAAAAAACTAATTTACTCTCCGGAAGCAAGCAAGGGACCATCCCATCAATTCCGATCAAGGGCCCTAAGGCAGAGGCGGATTCAAAAAATTCAGCAAAAATTCCTAGATAAGATAAAAAGTTAGCTGCGAGTTATAATACTAATAGAATGTCAATATGTTTGTAATTTTAAGCAAAAAATTACATGTAAGTTATTATCGAACTATAGATTATTCTGAGTATAGTGCTTAAAAATTGAAATAACACTAAATTCACGATTTATTGTTACAATAGACCCGCCCCTAGACAAAGCCAAGAGAACCTGTATGATAAATCCGCCTCTACCCGAAGGAAAACCGGAGAAAAACCCGGGCCAGGATGGGGATGATATTATAAGCGTTTCAATGTACAATAATCATAATAAAATAATTTTAATAGACTCTTAAGTTATTATCATTTACAAAGAAATGTTTGTGCTAGACAACATCCCACAAACAAGATATGAAATCTCTACACTATCGCGAGACCACTCCCTACACTCCATTACGCGTGTAATTACTCCATGAAAGTATTTATATCACCCATAAAATACTTTTTGGCTGATGAGACAAGCTACAAGGAATTTATTTGGGCCTTCTTTGCTTGGATACAACACTTCATGTTTGCAGAGGTATTGCAACTCTTCTCGAACGCAGTTGATGTTCTCGAAAGCACTGTTGAGAATTTGTTCAATACCAGAGAACTGGGTGATCAGAGAAACGATATAAGTGAACTTACTGACTAGATTATGCAATTGGGTATCAAATTCTTAGTTCACGAAAAAGTATTGTAATTGTTTCGTAGTGGGAACTTATTATCTCGTGACTTGCTGTAGATTTCTATTGTACAAATGAAATATTCATGATACAAGTTTAATGTGACATTAATGAAAATTGCAGAAACCAATATGAGATTTTTAAAATCGAAATTAAATGAAATTATTTCCTATTCTTGTGGGTTTTTTCGCACTGACCCACAGATAGTTAAAACCTTATGCATAAATACACAAATTTATTTCAAGAAAATGAACGTTTTCTACATAAACTATATTAAATATACTTTTAACATTAAATGATATATCATATAATTTCATAAGCAGTAATTCTCTCTGGATCGTATAATGGAAAATGAAATCTCAAATTGCCGAAACGTGCTCTTGTTATTTCCTGTGAAAGGAGAAGCAACGGTACACGCTGGAACTGCGACCAATGAAGTACCTCGTAATTTAAAATGATATTCCTCAGTCAATACCTCCAATATGTCTGTCTACTCACTTCTCAATAAAGTCTTCGTTGCCAGGAGCGATAAGTGTTCTGGCGTCATCGGGGATGATGGACGGGTCGCTTTTGCCAAAAGAGAAACTCAATGCTCTGTATTTGTTTCAATACCTGAAATGGTGTCATACTATTGTTGTTGTCAATTACGATTGGTTCAAAATAAGAAATGGCAATAAATAGGATATTTAATAGTAAAATAGTATTTTGGCAAAATTGTTCATTTAAAGGTATTATTGAACGTAATCTATAATAAATCTTTATATACTTCACCCCTACTCTTCTTGTTCTCATGACTCACAACAACACCATTAAAAATTCTACATAAACTCAATGTAAGTAATCCCAACCCCTCCAGTCCTTATGAAGTCGGTACCAGTGAGTATTATTCTGCGAGTCCTAACACAACAATATCCGTTTGATAATAAAGATACTTTTTGTTCATAAAGAGTAGTAAATAAGTAAAAAGTTCGTTAATATTCACGTATAACCCCATCTACAATTGTTTCCACTTTTTTAGCAGGAAAGAAACCAGGCAGAGTATTTTAGCTCCTTTCAGTTTGCAACCCTTGGCACTAGTTGCACCGGGACAATCATCAGTCGCACCTGCTGAATAGTTAACAATACAAGTCCCAGATACCACAGTGTTATATTCGAATTTACATCGGTGTTTTTTCTGCTTGTTTGTCTTATATACTTTTGTGTGATAAGAACTACAACAGTGACACTGATTTAATTATAAGACTATTAGAAGTATACTGCGTCAGTGAAATTGATTGCTTATTAGGAGATGACTTGGAAAGACTGCCCGATTCAGAAGTACAGTCCGCTAGAATAAACCAATGCACCGGTAGAGATTTAAAGTAAATCAAAAGTGTCCTCGTTTTGCTCCACATTAATCTATGCAATGGAATGCTTAAAACTTTATTTTACTAACTTTTATTGTGGTGGGAACAAAAATAAGCTTTTTATTCATATTTTGCCATAGACTGACTTTAAAATTTGCCAAATTAAAATTGTTGTTTGAAATTATTGTTATTGAATATTAAAATTAGTGCCATTAAACTTTATACAACGATAAACCAGCAATGATGATCGTTATACAATATTTTTGCTTTATCTTAGTTTGAAAACATCTGTTGTTTTTCGAAAGCAACTTTTTCTCCTAACGGGGTGGTTGGAATATTTCGTACCTGGACTCACAAAGTAACAAGTTAAATTGAATCATCAATATAATTTCCGAGTCGGTTCCTTAATTTGTTATGGTATATTATTTATTACAAACAGTATTCTGCCATTCCAATGCCCTTAGACGCACCGTATACTTACCGTGAAACATGAAGAGGTAATGTAATACAGAGTTGGCAAAATAAAACTGATCTGAAAAAGAATTGTAATCCTGACACGGAATTGATCCTTGTCAATGAAAAGGTGAAATTCCGTTTACAGAAAATGCTTTTCTGCAAGATGGAGCAACAGCACTCCAATGCCTTGAGAACCTAGCCACAAGTGTGTGAGGTGTTCGGTGAGGAGAGGACAGTTAATAGAGACAATAAAATCTCCAGGTCACCTCAATCGCCTGATATCACTTCCTACGATTCATACCTGTGGGGTAAATTGAAAAGTCAGTGTACTCTAGTAATCCTCACACATTGGAAGAGCTACAACAGAACATTGAAACCACTATTGCTGCTACTGCTGCTAAACCTCAAGCACAGTTGCTCCTGGCTGTCGTACAGTTTGATAAATCGAGCACAGAGTTGCATCGACATCAACGGTGGCCATTTCACCATTTTCTGCAATGGGCAGTTCCCTCTTTCATTAATAAGGGTCAATTATGCGTCAGTCTTATAAATATTTTCTAGGTCAGTTTTATTTTACCTCTCAGTATAACACTTTTTATCTTCATTTTTAAATGTAATTTCATGAAAGAATGTTTCATGAAAAAAAGAGCACAACTTAATAAAATGTTTAATTGACTAGATTTTGTGAAATTTTATAAACTTTAATAAAAAAATTATGGGTTCAGATTCCATTTTTTCCACTTTTAAAACCAATTTAAAGATAAACAAATGGTTTTTATTAGTTAGTTATACAATAGGCTAATAGTCAGTCAACAATACAGTAGGTATACTGATGCACTATTTAAATAAAAAACTAATTTTTATGTGTTTTAAATTATTTTTGTATATTTTATGGAATTCTGTAGGGCTCCACCGTTCCATTTGCGGAGCCCTTTTTAAATGTTATACATGATAGTTGATGATATCACTGGTGAGTCATACGGTTTTGAACCATATTCTTAATAGTTGCATAATTCGAAAACCTCTTTGGTTATTCATTTCCTCTCAATCCTCCAGGTTTGAATAAAAGGATATACAGCCTTGTCTCTATGTTGGTTGTAATCCATCATGCGCCATTCAACATCGTTAGAAATGGGATTCTTGTCGAAATACACTCAACATTAAAAGCATTTATTTAAAAAAATCAATTTAAGTTGGATGGATTGGGAATAAACCGAAGAAAAAGGAAAGACGCGAGAGCAAGTTATCACTACCTAGATGTCGCACACTAAATGAATCAGACTTCACATTTCAGTGATAAAAAATATTTTAAAGAGAAACCTGGACGACTTCATTAACGAACATTTTCAATTAATCTGGAAACGTCTGGCTTCCCGGTAAAGCATATGGCAGGCAGCTAGAACGTACACACTAGTCATGGTCACGGGATGTGGCACTGAATCACGTCGGTGATATTCTTATGCCTGTAACTTCATGCGCATAATTCTCCAGACACGTGTTTTCCATTCTGGGTGTAATCTTTGTAGCTTTATATTGTGAGGACAATAAGAAAGAGAAAGACTGCGTATGACGCATCAAATTTCACCTTAAAGAGATTCGTATACTTGCTAATGTATCATGGAGAGAATAAATATAGCTTCATCCAAAACAATTCAAACTACTGGGTATTAATTTTTAATTTGATAGTGTTTATAAATACTTCAATCAGTTTAATACTTCATCCCACAAATAACTATTTTATCTATAGCCGTAACTGCTGAGGATAAGACAGACTTCCTGAGATACTATTTTGCAGGCCAGAACTGGCACACCGGTCCATACGATTTCAAACTTTATCAAGCGATTTCACGCACAACATTTACAACTTATTTTTATTGGTATAAATAATTTTCAACCTAAAATAGTCTTATACATAACTTTTAATGTTTATTAGTATTTGTAAGTATACAATTTTTTGAAAACTACTTAGGGGTTACTCTATTTGACAAATATTCACGACTTGACTTCTCAATACTTATTTTTGTTGTATGTCGAGGTACGGTGTTGACAGTATATATATTATTGTATAAAGAAGATGTAGTGATACTATCCATATCAATTGGATAGTACGAATACATCTTCTTTATAGGATCTAATAAACGTTAGAACATATTTATTTGACCTCTGTAAAATGTTACTTGTTTACGGGTTTTTTCCAAAGCGTACCTTCAAATATGTTTCATCGTACTGATGCTAAATATAAAACCATTAATCATACTACCTATTCAAGTGTAAATTAGATAAAAATTTGTGAATAATTTATTATTGAATATAATTTGGGAAGCCGAGAGCACATACCCCCCCCCCCCTTGCAATACTACGTTTGCGCCCCAACGACCTAAGGACACCTTGGAAGTCACACCTCCGTCTCTGCCAATTTGCACTGTTTAAATCACTTTGTGAGAACATCTTAAAAAGTAATTTTATTTAGTTTTGTTTTATATTCAGAAAATTTTTGACACAAGCAATAGATTTTGTGTATTATTTCGTATGTCTGAAACGATTTCTAAAAGTCGTTTGTGAGTCATTTCATGAAGTTTGGCTGTACACCACCGCCCATTTTTAAATCTATCAATTCCACGAGACAGCATTTATTCAAAGCTATCCTCAGGACATAAATTCCGAGGATTTTTTGTGGATTAAATAAATAGTAATATTTTTTCGGATTACAAAATCCTCAAGATGTTGGTTCTTAAACGTTTTATTCATTAATTCTTATCAAATGACCCAGTATCAAGCTTATCAAAATGTTTTACATATCTTTTTTAACGTTCGCGCTCCTATTAAGCCAAATTCTCTTTTCCCAATCCATGCATTTCTACCGAAAGGGGGGAAAATACTTTATTTATATCTTCCGTAAAGGACGTGTGGAAGTGAGGGTGAATGAGGCTCGACCACATGATATGAAATACAGGGTATTTATTGAACTACGAGTACATGTCGTGAATACAACTACAGAGCTCGGTGCGCGCAGCGAGGCGCTAGAAACCAGACTGCTTGTCCGTCCGCGCTCGCAGAACGCGAGGTTACCTAAGACGTATCCAAAGAGCGGGGGGATACGGATCCCCGCTATCCCTTAAGAAATTATTAAAAAAATAAAACAACGAGATTTAAGTTAAGAAAGGATTATTGATCTAATGGGTATATCAATCACTGAGTTGGTGCTTAGTTTATGTTAATATAAACGTTTTGAACAGAAATAAAATAGGAGCCTGGTTAGAGATTCTGCCAGACTTTCCCTTTAGCAACATTCTGGGTACGTCCCTGCTGCCTTGCACCAGCTCCTAGTAAAGAAGTGTAATGGAGTGGTAAAGAGACTACGACCAGATGATGTCGACGAGCCGCGAGGCAAACCCAGATCTCCTGATTCGATGCAAACCCGGATGAAAGTATATCAATGGTAAACCATTGCGGAGAGCAAAACGGTGATGTTCCGGGCAACGCCTCATTAATGTGCGAGAGAGACCAAGTTCCATTGTCAACTCTTTGCATTTTGATCTGACCCTTCTCAATTTTCTTCCCCATGAGTGGACATTTGCAAAATTATTTGCACCATAAAATTGAACATTCAGATAACGCGAAAAACCGATATTTAAATGCTCACAGAGTATGAGTATGATCAGTGGCGTATCTACGGAAGAGGGGGGGGTTAAGGGGGAAATAGTACCCCTTCCCAAATTGGACCTGAACTTTCAACAGCTAATATTGAAATTGATAAAATGTATCTTTATCCTTTAATATGTGTATGCAATTTTAAACAATTAATAAATTTATATACAATTAATAAATTTATTGAACTGTTAATTATCTATTTGATGAATTAATGTAACAAAATACAAAATCGCTATAATATTTGTAATAATATTTATAATAATATTTACAATAATATTAACAATAACATCTATAATAATATTTTCAATAACATTTATAATAATATTTACAATGACATTTATAATAATATTTACAGTAACATTTATAATAATATTTACAATAATATTTATATCCTCTTGTGTTCACTTTGTGTACTCTATCTTCCGGATTGCATTTGTATCTGAATAAATCAAACGATCCCATTCTCGTATTTCATTCAGAATCCTTTTAATTAATTTATCTAATCTTTCACTTCTTCCGGAAACCTGCTTTATGTCATTAATACTTTTGTTTCTCGAATTTTTACTGCATAAATATCTACAATTTATTTTGGAACAGTAAATGGATAACAGTACGTTTTTATTAAATAATTACTTATATAAATATTAAATCCGCCTCAACTCTTGGCCCCTTGATCGAAGTTGATGGGATGGACCGTTGCTTGTTTCCGGAGAGTAACTTAGTTTATTATATCCCATGTGGTCATACGCAGTTTTCAATTGCTTTTTTGACAATAAAGTTTATTTATTTATCGACTACCTATCTATACTCTAATTTCAACCTCCGTATTTTCAACCATGGTTCCCCACCCACTTTTATATAATAAACTAGCTGAGCAGCTTTGCTCGCGTGAATTCTGTAATACGTCTCCAATTTTATTTTCCTCATATTCTCATTATAACTGAAAGTGTAATCCTTTAATGTTGGAAGTTTGATAGTATTGGTGTGTACCCTAAATCCCTTATTTTCTTGTAAAATCCTTTCTTTGTGCACATTTTTGATAATTTTTTGTGTGATGCCATTCCCAATCCCCACCTCTAGAGGAGTCGTGCACCTCGTGTGATCTGAAGGGTACATAATGTCATTGGAAATACAATTATTCATCTCAGAATACACAATAACCATGGACTCCTCTCTCATATCGGTCCTTTTATGTTATTTTTATGTCTCGCCCTTTCCTCCCCCAGCTGTAAGAAAACAGTGCTCCTACGTGATCTCATTTTGAACATAACGGTATTGGCAGTTGAAACATCTCGTCAACCCTAAAACTATGTGTCCGATGCATTTTTTTTTATATTTCAATATTAGTTTTCAATTATTTTTATTCATAGACTCATTTCCATCCCCACCCCTACACAAGGGGTGCTATTGGTGTGTTTATTTCATCAGGGCTGAGATCCGACTTACACGATAGCGGGATATCACTATCACCTCAGCGACGCCGAAAAATTGGACTCTTCACTAGTATGTCTTATTAGATTTTTTTTCATGACATCCTCTTCTTTAGGGGTGCAGGAGTTTATGAGGGTTGATTGTGAACTTTAACAACTTCGAGAATGTCACTACTAATTTCAGTGACCTCGAAAACTATGATCTCAACAATAATATCGGTCTCTTTCGTTTATTTTTACATTTCACTTTTTCTCACTCCCAACACAAAGGGTGATTATTTCTCAAAGGGGGTGATCGTAAACTTATCTGGCAATGAGGGTGTCCCTTTACTGCAGCACTGCCAAAAATGATTTATTCAACAGCAATATTGGTTGTTTTTTTATTAAGTTTACCTGTCCTTCATTTCCACCTGTACCCCAGGGATGATAGGAGTATATTATCTGCAATTGTGGACTGATTGTAAACTTACAAAGTAACAGGGACGCTCTTATCAATCTCAACGGTACCGAAAAGTATGGTTTCCAATCTAATATCGGATTTTTCCATTATTTTTACTTGTCACACCATTCTCACGCCCTCCATAGGGATGTCTTAGCCCCACAGATTTTGTTGTCATATAGACAGTCATCTGTGTATCAAGTTTGGTTGAATCTGCTCCAGGCACTCTAGTTATGGTGGGATGTATACATAAAACTTTATAACCCCCATTTATCCCCGTCAGGGGCGAATTTTTGTAAAATCCTTTTTTAGCAGATGTCTACATCCTAAGAGGATGTCTAAATCCTACCTAGTTTGTCTTGAGCTTTCACTTGCAATATTTTTATACATTTTTAACTCACTTGATAAAGGGGACCGAAACGTCCTGAATTTTATAAGTTTTAAAGTGTTTCTATTGTTGTTATGTGTTTTATTATGTGTTTAGTGTATACTTGATGTATTTCCAGTAATTATACTATAACATATTATCTGCTTTGTAGATTTTGCAGCCAAATTTTATTTTCATTGTCAATAGCGTATTATACAGAGTGGTTGTATTTTTAATTAGAGACATGAAAATATCTAAAATACAAAATACTGCAGAAAACAATCAACTAGAATTTAATAATGTAAAGTAAAATAACTGAATTACCTGCCCTCATATGAAATCATAAATATGAATCCCTATTATAAGAGATTCAGATTTTGTGTGAAAAAATGTACTTTTGTCTGAATCATTTTCCCGATTAACGGCTCGTATAGTCGTAAAAATAACATTTTCACCGAATCTTGAGAAAAACTCATCACATAAAAAAACAGGAAATACTGTTCAAATTCAGACCTCTCACCAAAAAGGTGAGATGGGGGACCTTTTTTGGTATCATTTGAAGCCTTTTTATATAAGTGCACGTAAGTAACACACGATATGTGACGCAATGTGTCTTGCATATAAAGTCAGAAATTTTCATACACCAGACTAGTCACAGTCATTTTATTTTTTCGAGTATTTTGTGATTCAGTAGTTGTATCTAGATTCTAACTTTCATTGTAGTATAAATTCTTCGTTCTGTGTGAGTGTTAAGTGAAAAAACTCTAACATTTACTAAGGTTTTCAAGTATAAGGACGAAATAAAACTTCATATTGTTTTCATTCAGGTGCTTCATTAAAAGGTGTGATAAAGTTTACGTAAGTACAAACGGAATCATAAATTTAACTTCTTGGTGCATTAAAATTAATTATTTGCTGTATTTAGATTTTCTGGTGCGTATACTATTACATCATTAATAACTTACAAATAACGTACTCTATTGTTGCAATGCTCATGTTTCGTCGTCGTAAATAGAATTATTCCAATATTTTACCATTTGTTTCGTGATCTTATTGTAGTTATTCATTACAATCTAACATAATATTGCCTTAGTTATTGTCGAATTAACTTATCTGCAGTTGTCATCCTAAATGATTTCTGTCATTTTAGTTGTCGGTTTGTTTATTTACTTATTAAAACCCTGCCTCATTGTTGCACCCAAGTTTTCGTCCTCATAATTTCATAGAATTATTACATCATTTTACAATTCGTTTTTCTTGATTCTTTCGTATTCATTTACATTTTAACACAATATACAGTATTTATTGTCGAATTAATTAATCTCCAGTGGTCGCCCTAAATATTTATTTCAATCATTTTTGTCGTCGGTTTGTTTGTATATTTACTTTATTTGTTATCTCATTTTTAACTTCCGTAGTAGTAAATATATTATTATACTAGCATCCTTCATTCAGTGTTAGTTGTCAGTTTTCGTGTATTCTCATTTGCTTTTGTCGTTAAGTTGGTGACTTTCTCACAACAATGGACACTATCGCATTCCTCAACTTATTCAAAGCTCATCTTCAGAAGGTGTACAATAACTTGGTACATTATATTGACAAACGAATCAGTGCGCTGGAAGAGGTCAATAAGAAAACGATCGGGGGTTGGACTACAGTTAGGGATTCTCGCCGTCCTTCCAACTGCTACCACCCGGTTAGACCAACGACACATGCACCACCCCAACTCTTCACTCAGAATAGGTTTAGTGTGTTAGATGACATGTCCCTGTTTCCTCCCTTACCTACTCGTTTCATCCCCTCCCGTCCAGTACCCAGACCTGTTCACACATCACGCACTGGTAAGCACAGCCGCCCAAAACCATGTAAAGTAGTGCTATCCAGAGATGGTGCCAACACATCCACGCAGAAATCAAACGTGCTCATACTAGCTGATTCGCACGGTCTTCAGATGTCCTCCGTATTGCGTGGATTGCTTCCTAACCAGTTCTCAGTCTCCGGTATCTTTAGGCCAAACGCTCGTTTGGCTAAAGTTATTCGAGAACTGGACACTTACACTGAAAAACACACTGAGCGGGACACAGTAATCATCATAGGTGGGCAGAAATATATTAATTTGGGTGGTCATTTCAACGAACATAGTGGTCTCTAGCCTGCCTCCACGCTTCAACGTTCCACAAATAAACCACGAAATTAACCTGGCAAACATCTCCCTAAAACATCATCTGGCACACACAAATTTTTTATTTGCAACCACACCTGACTGCCAAGGACGGTTTACACCTGAGACCGTCTGGGAAACAGCACTTCGGTTCTCTCCTAGCTTCACATCTGACATCACATCATCCACCTGCCCCACTACCCACTCCTACACCTCCTCCTGCGCCTATCTCTTCTCCTCCTCCACCTCCCTCTGCTACTCCTCATCTCCTCCTCCGCCACCTCTCTCTGCTCCTGCCTCATCACCATTTCTTCTTCCTATCTCCACACCCATTTCTTCTCCTGTCCCCGTTCTTTCACCTACTGCTTCCCCATCTCCCACGTCCTCATCTATTCCTCCTGCCGCCCCCATACACAGTTACAACTTGCGCTCAGGAGTACGATGTGGTACTCGAAGGTGACAATCGCGTTCAGGTGCTGTGTGCGGATTGATCCGGAACTAGAAGCTGTACCAAATTCAAATTCCTCTCCACAATCTAACGTCAATTACATTTCTCGTGAGTCACAAATTCTTTGCGAAAATAAAATAATTATGTTTCATCAAAATATCCAATCCCTTTCAAACAAATTGACAGACATTGAAATTTTGGTACACGAAAGTCGATTCGATTTGCTATGCCTCACAGAGCATTGGCTTTCAACTAACAACATCAACGANAGGTTCGTTACACTAGCTCGATGCTTCTCGTACGCCTCTTCGGAACCCACTACTTAACTCCTCGGCGCCGCGTTTCGGGCAGGTAGACAACGGCTTCCTTGTGGCGAGGCCGGTAGCCCTTCGTTCCAGGAAGGCGAGACAATGGTAATCCTCTGGTGCCGTTAGAGGGTGGGTTGTACACTCGCCTGGCCGGCGCGACGGAGCGCATCCGCGCGCAGGCCGCCACA
>NNCF01128433.1:153949-167712 GCA_002313205.1 Laupala kohalensis
TATTTATAGACCTCCTCAATCAGATCTTGACATATTTTTTAGGATTTCGAAATTGTTTAAAAACATCACACATAAATCTACTAAATCTATTGTTGTATGTGGTGATTTCAATATCGATTTCTTGAGTACATCCAACTCTGCACATTCACCAGTTAATCGATTCAAGAATCTTATCGACTCCTTCAACCATATTACCACGATAAACGACCCCACTCGCCTCTCCGGCTCATCTCAAACATTACTAGATCAAATTATAGTCAACAATGGAATCTCGTATCTCTCTAAAGTGTTTATCGCCGGATACAGTGATCACCGTGCTCAAGTATTCACAATTAATAATAAACTAAAACCACTTTAAATCCTTTACAAATTTACAAGTAAGTTTGACATAAATAAATCCATATTTATAAATTATTTGCTTGAAGAAACATGGAAAGATGTTTACAATTGCCAAAACATCGACGAAATATTCAATGTATTTATTTCAATATTCCTAAAACATTACATCTCATGTTTACCATAAAACGCAAGTTAATTAACACAAAGAAATACAATAGATGGATCACTCAAGGGATAAGGATTTCTTCAAAAAACAAACGCCGTTTATATTATCTTTCAAAACGCTATAACCAGCCACCCGAATTCCATAATTATTTTCGTAAATATAAGACTATTCTCCGAAAAGTAGTCTATGCAGCTAAAGTTATGGAAAACGACAGGCATATACTAAAATCGAACAACCGGATGAAAGCCATGTGGAATATTGTTAACAATTACACGTCAACTTCTGAAAATCGCGAAGAAAATGTTTCTTTACTAAACGATGGCAAGATCGTGTCAAATCCTCAGGACATCGCAAGTTTGTTTAATTCTCACTTCTCAGAAATTGGTAAAATAACCAACTCAATATATCCAAATCAATGTCCTCCAATTATATCCACCCACGTACCCAATTCTATGTTCACTTCCGAAACTAACGCCAGTGAAGTCATGGGAATCATCAGCTCCTTAAAAAACAAATTTTCACGAGGCATAGATGATATACCTGAGTTTATTGTTAAATCTTCGTCCCACGCTATATTAAATCCACTCGTAAATATTTTTAATAGTTCTTTATCGGAAGGGGTGTTTCCCAATATATTTAAGAGAGCTAAAGTGAAACCTTTACACAAGAAAGGAAACAAACTTAATATTGGAAATTACCGACCAATATCTCTACTACCCTTTTCTCAAAAAATCCTAGGAAAATTGTTCTATAAGCGTCTTCTAGATTTTTTATCAAAAAATAACATTCTCTCTGACGATCAACACGGTTTTAGGAAACCCTTTTCCACAACAAGCGCCATATTTTCCTTCTTAAACGATGTTACCACATCTCTAGACCGTGGAGAAAATCCTCAGGGTGTTTTTCTTGACTTATCCAAAGCATTCGATGTCATCGATCACGGAATTCTCCTTACCAAATTGCATTCTTTAGGCATTCGTGGACTTCCACATCAATGGCTAACTTCTTATTTAAAAGATAGATATCAACAAGTAGAAATATCCTATACTAAAAATAAAATACTTGAGCGTTGTCTTTCAGAAACAAAGCCACTTACTTGCGGAGTACCCCAAGGATCGATTCTCGGCCGTATACTCTTTTTATTGTATGTGAACGACATGTCATCATGCACGTCAGATTGCAAAATGGTTCTTTTTGCTGATGACACTAATTTACTATGTAAACACGCCAATGCTCAAAAAGTTTTGTCTAACCTTTCGACTTGGTTCCATGCAAATCGTCTCGTTGTAAATACTGACAAAATAGTGTCTATGTCATTTCACAATAGTAATACAAAATCTTTACCCTAGGTTTCTTTAGACGGAACACAATTAAAAACTGTTACGAATACAAAATTCTTAGGTCTCCATATTCAAGACAACCTCAAATGGAATTGTCACATTGACAATCTTAATTCCCAATTAAGTAATTTGTGTTACGCATTCCGAATCTTAGTTAACGCAGTTAGTCCACGTATTTCCCGTTGCGTTTATTTTGCAAACGTTTACTCCCATTTACGTTACGGCATTACC
Organism: Laupala kohalensis; assembly: GCA_002313205.1. NCBI lineage: Eukaryota > Metazoa > Arthropoda > Insecta > Orthoptera > Trigonidiidae > Laupala > Laupala kohalensis. The sequence goes on from NNCF01128433.1 coordinate 156,026, forward strand.
TTCTGGGGTAATTCCGGTCAGAGTATTCAAACTTTCAGAATTCAGAAGAGGATAGTTCGGATAATTTGTAAATCTCACCCCCGAAACTCTTGTAAACCTTTATTCAAGGAATTAAATATATTAACACTTCCCTGCATTTATATTTATGAAACAGTCGTGTTTGTTAAGTCCGAATTACTGAAGTGCCACCCTTGCTTTATACGAAACAGTCTCGTTCACGAACACTATACACGCAATAGTAGTAATATTCATCGCCCTAGAGTGTCAACCACTCTTTGCCAAAAAGGACCGTATCATTCGGGAATCGTTCTGTATAATTCCCTGCCCAAGAATATAAAATACATTATGAAATTGAATATCTTCAAATCCGCGGTTAAAAACTACCTCCTGCACCAGTGCTTCTACACTGTAAAAGAATTTATTGATTTTAACAAAAGTTAAATTCGTCTTGTGCTTTATCACGCCATTGCTGTAGTACTTTTTAAACAACTTATAACAATTTCAAAAACTATTTTCTTGCATGATTGTGTTGTCTTATGGCTCATATTAATTTAGTTTTATGTGTACTCAACATTGGCACGTTTGTGTACATAAATTCTGTAGCCCCATCCTGGCCCGGGTTTTTCTCCGGTTTTCCTTCGGGTAGAGGCGGATTTATCATACAGGTTCTCTAGGCTTTGTCTAGGGGCGGGTCTATTGTAACAATAAATCGTGAATTTAGTGTTATTTCAATTTTTAAGCACTATACTCAGAATAATCTATAGTTCGATAATAACTTACATGTAATTTTTTGCTTAAAATTACAAACATATTGACATTCTATTAGTATTATAACTCGCAGCTAACTTTTTATCTTATCTAGGAATTTTTGCTGAATTTTTTGAATCCGCCTCTGCCTTAGGGCCCTTGATCGGAATTGATGGGATGGTCCCTTGCTTGCTTCCGGAGAGTAAATTAGTTTTTTTTCCCCTCCTCGTGGTCATACGCAGTTTGTACTGTTTTTTGACAATAAATTTATTAAATTTATTATTATTATTATTGTCCGTCCATAAATAAAAGATAACAATGTATGCTTTATTTCTGCATTTTTATTCTTGGTACGAACAAACAATGGATGACAAAAAAAACATATTGCATTACAAGGAATAACTTATTCCAATGCGAATGGTAGTGGTACTGACGAACAAGTATACACTACGAGGACAACGAAGATAATTGGGAATGTGAGTTGTAACAGAAAATTGTTACACTGTTATATATATATCTCTTATACACATCTAGATGTGTATAAGAGACAGNTTTGAATATATGAGATATGATAATGTTTCATACAGTGAATATGAAGGCTTGATTTTGGAGCGCTGTTGTGTGAAACTGAGGATGTAAAATTGTACGCAGACCTTCGAAATCAGTGAAAATGCTGATGTAGATATCACTTCTCGACTTATGGTTAATATCAAAGTGTACTTGTATAATTAATATGTGACTTCAATACGAAATCAGATTACTGACTGATAAATTAAAAGTGAAATTTAGTTATGGAAGATAGCTGCGGAGGTTTGCATTCACTTAACCCCTAGTTGCCGCAGTATGGTAGTAATCTGTTTTGATCATGTGATCTCAATCGCAGTCAGTTTGGCTTCTAATACTAGTGCAGCAATATGGTTGCGATTAATAATGAACAATACTGCATGTTCATTGAAAACATGGAATGTGTATTGTTTAGTTATGTATCTCAATATTGAAAGAAAGCAGTAACAAAACACTAATAATCTTGATATGTAATGCTCACTATCAATATGGCATAATCCCTATATTTTGCAGCTGTGTCCTGTGTGTTTAATTTAACATTTCCAATGTCTGACGTTGCATATTATACATTTCTCGATATCATTGCGATTCGATATTCCGATTAAACATTTCAAATTGTCAAATTAAAGGAGACATTTCATTTATTGTGTCACACATGCAAGGGAAAATGATAGTCTCATAATTACACCACTCGAAAAATTTCATTTGGTCTTAAGGTTTCGAGTATGTTCCAAGATATGATCAAATTTTTAATTGCACAGATTTTTGAATTTAGAATTAATTGAAACAGTTATTAAAAAGAATGGCCTACTCGTAAGTCAGAACCACTATTTCCATTCAAGTCACTTATTCCTTCAAACACAAGAAGTATTGCATTATTTGTTATTTATTATATCAATACAAATACCACAATAAAAGAAAACGTTTTAGAATTGCAAAGCAAATATTAATGACATTCGTTAATAGTCCGGTAGAAAAAAAACATTTTACTCATTGATTCACGTCTAACTAGCGTATAAATTTTTTTTATTCGTATGCATCTGACAAGAGCGTAACATTTTACTGTTCATTGTACGTCAAGCAAATGAATAATTTATGTATTCTCATATTTACGTGAAATAAAATTTACCGAAATAAAAGGAATACATTATTATCTTTTATATATTGTCGTGCAGTAAGAGACTTGTTATTCTTTCTCTCATTTTATGTTAAATATATGAATAACTTTTTATTCGTTGATCAATGTTCGTCAAGTAATTGAATAACTTTTTATTCGTTATTTTTACTACGTAAAATAATAATTTTTTAATACTTTATGTCTATCTTATTGTTCCACGACTGAATTATTTGCTTTTGAGCAACCCTGCTTATAAATCTAGTGGCAATATTCCGAGTTGTGATTCAATGCACGTGTCGATAAGTTTACATTACTCTTGCGAGTATTAATTAATAGATGAATGGAAACCTCGGTTTCATTTTTACTGGTAAGCCATAATATATGGCGGAATCTTTGAGAATCTCGCATATCAAATGACTCGCGTTAAAAATAGTTGTAAACGTAGCTTAGTATCAACACGAGCAGCACCTAAACTTTCATACAAGTGTAATTCATTTTGAAACATAATTAGTTTTCGTAGTCGTAAAATAATGAACATCAAAAATACAGGATCAAATAGAAAAAACAGATTTTTTTTCAAATAATCAATTATTGAAATAAATCCCTTGTATATAAATTATTTCTTGTATACTGGAAACGTAGCCGAAGAAATAGTAAAGAAGTAAAAGGCATGAGATAATCGCATGAGTAGAATAGGTTCACGACTTAAATCTGAATTTGCGCATTTTACCTACCTAAAGTAACTCTGAGAAATTCAACAAACTTGAAAATGTAAATATTTACTCCTGTTATTTTTCTAAAATAGACTTTATAGATTCTACTACGATTTACGACCATTATATAATCAAAATAAATAAATAATGTAGTAACCTCATATTGTATAAATAATGATCACTTGATGGATTGGGATAACACATTAATTTTGGACAAAGAAGTTCACTATTACAAACTTAGCATATTGGAACTTGTATTTTGATAAAAGTACACACGGGAGTTTGAATTTACGCGTTGACACAGAAAAGCTTTCTGGTATTTATAATACAATAGAATAACATGTTTGTGTAATTTGTGCTATTTTGAGAACCTATATTGAGTTTATACTTTTGTTTAATATCATGTTCAATTGTTCTGTTGTTATTTTTTCTTGTAATAACTTGTTACAAGTGACGACGACATCAACCTAAAGTCAAGTCATGGAGTACTTAATAGCACAGAATATGTGGTATTCGTCCAGAATAAGGTCTTAAAGTATTTATTTATTTATTAATTTTTTGTAGAATTGAATGTACCTCAGAGTCCGAACATATAATGTAAAATAATCACCAAATTTATCTATTTCCGTCTCAAAACGATGTCTCTGACCTCTATAAAACAAGTTAATTATGAAAATGTATTGATCAGATCACGTATGGCAATGTATTTCTCAATATATATTCCTTATTAACCACAAAATCTTCATTCTATTATAACCCCAGATTGAAGACCAGCCATATAAGTAAATGATCTTGCTTCCAATTGAGAAGGGGACACTACGTAAACATAACGTAAATAACGACGTTTCTAATGGACACAAATTCACAATTTGATGTCATAAAATTATTGCATTAATCAAGAAAGTGCTATGCACGAAAACGAAACAGTCGATGGTACGTTTCTTTGCTCAACTCAAAACTTACGTTTGCCAAAACAAATCCTTCATTTTTTCTTGTCATAGGGGTGAATCGGTAAATTACATTCACGATGGATACGAGTATATAAATTCCAAAAAAACTCTCCTATATATCGCAGTATCTTGCTGTTTTTGCAATAGATTCCTTAAAACCACACACAGACTTCCATCCTTTTGAAATTTAGAAGTATTACAAATTTTTGGAGGTCAAGCAACAGTTTAAACTTCTACACTAATCAGTTGTAATTTAGAGAGGAAAGTTGTACAAAAATATTGAAATTTACTTCAGCAACTCAACCAGTGGCGTAACTGTCCAAGCCCCCCGGGCAAAATTTAGCTCGGGACCCCTTAGTAGTTTTAGTATTTTGGTACATTAATTTAGAAATATAATATGAATATCAGTTAGAAATATAATACAACATGTCTAAGTAACTCTTTCGTCATTTAATTTAACAATTTTTATAGGCCTTTTTTTAAGTAATTGTCGGGGAAGTGATTTTTTATTACTTCACAAGTCTCGATATGGAGACTTGTTTCGCAATAAGATTCCTCCTTCCAAAATAAATATTCAAGGTTATGCAGGACAAGGTTTATTATGTAGTTTGAACGTAAACAAATAATAAATACCAACACACCAGGGTGACAACAACAGGTATGAAAGTTATATGAACAGTTCCTTTTTGTACAACTCACGACTTTGAATAATTTGGTCGTTGTGCTTATGGAACTTCTCCTGTCCGTCGCGAGATGGCGCTTCTGGTGCGAAGTCCTGCCGTGGCTAGATGATAGCGTTGGAGTACGAGGTTCGGCCGCTTGCCGTGAGGTGGCGCTTCCGTCCAAGCTTCTGCAGATATCGTGAGAGGGCGTCTCGTGGCCTCTGAAGATAGAATTCTGCCTCAGATCGGGCTATTGCGCAGAGCTGGATTTCTTGGTAGAGGTTATTATCGGAGACGATGTTTACTCATTAAGAGAATCCGTCGTACTGATTTCTCAGTCGTTGCTGTTGCTATAAACTAAACTTTGACAGATGACGACGTTAACGACGTAACACAGCGTCGAGGTTCGTCTATTGAAGCTTTCTCGAAGCTTCTTAATAAACAGACCCAAGTTTCTCGAAGTTTCTTAATAAATAGGCGACATACGCTTGATGATACATGCGACGCGTGCGTCTCATGGAGTCTTCTAATGTTTACAATTTGCGTCGTATGTAGAGACTCTCTTGCGGACGGTGTGTATTATTCTGGCCTTGGATCTTGAGTCTCTGAGTCCTTCGTCTTGACGACGGCATAAACAACATGGCGTGTAATGCCTCGGCGTAACAACATGCATCTCTTATGTGTTAATGCATGAGGGAGTTTCATCATATACGTAGTAAGGTACGTGTTTTGCCGTATATGTAGTAAGGTATGTCTACAGTAATTCTAAAAATCTAACGATACAATTATATTTTCATATGACGCACTTTCATTTCAGCAAATGTTTTTACTAACTGATCTAATTTGCTTCATAAATTATTTGTTACTTCATATTCTATTGATAAAACACTTAAACCGCTAGTCTCTCTTGATTCATGGAATTTCTCAAATAATTTTTGATGAGCTTAAGTTTCGAAAATGACCATTCTTCAGTTGCTACTGTAATTGGTATAGTTAAAAATAGCATGACAATTGTACACAAGCCCGGAAAACTGGCCGACAGGGTAAAATGATCAATCAGTGACAACTGAGCTAACTCCCTTACTGAATATAATTTTGCTATTTGACTCTTTAGTCATGACGCAGTCTACGCAATGCCAAAAGTTGATTCGGAAACTGATCTGTTAGATTCTCTTGATATTTCTCAAATAAGCCATAAGATTCTCTCTGGAGCTCGTCATCTGTGAATTTCAAAAGTTCTAGTGGTTGCATAACTCTAAAAGTGACCACTATACCATTCAAACTACGAAATCGCTCTTGAAGTTGAGTATTAACGATATCTAAACATTAAAAAAGACTTCGAAACCTACTTTCACCATTGACAAGTCTTTCATCCTAGCTCAATTCATCGTGATAACATTTAGTTTTCTTAACGCGTTTCTCAAAAAACTCAGCTTTAATACGCCACGTATTCGCTAATTCAACGGCAGTATTTTTAGCTTTATCATACTCATTTCGGAATGTTTTTAATTCTTTGTGGGCTTCCTGGATCATAGTTTGAGCTCTATAAAGATCAACATCGATGTTCTGCAAATTTTTGAAACGTTTGTAGCCATGAGAATTTTAGAATGAAGCACTACTTGAAAAACAAATTTGAACATTTCCATTTTTTTATTGGCTTCAGCTCGTTCGGATATAGAAGTACTTTTTAAAGATAGTGTTGTCAAAGCTTTCAAAATGTTACGATATTGGAACCGAATAGCTAGTAAGGATTCGTTTCTACTGGACCATCTAGTAGGACAAAGACGTTTGAGTGTTAAATTTCTTTTGTCTGTTGATGAAATAATTGTTGATAACAGGGTCCATCGTTTTGTCGTGAGTGGCACACACACACGTAGCTGTGGTATCTAGGACAAGCTAGCGCGTCTCAGCGGAGAGTGGGTCAAGCGGTCGCGTACGTGGATGTCATTTCATATAAATAGAAGGCTCAAAGAGGGCTCATTCTCACTCACGATGGTCACCTGGTTCATCGCTCGTCAGCGCCGTTCAACCAGGCCGACTCCACGTCACGGGCTGGCCTGAGTACTCCATACTCTAACCTCGGCTATGGCACCGCACGCACAGAACCGATCTCCTCTGCTGAATCGCCTAGGTCTGTCTTAGTAAGTATTAAAAACACCTATTCTCGTAACCAGAGTTTCACTCGGACGAACCACCATCTTCCCTTCCGCTTTCCTTCTTTAAAACAATGTCTGGGCCAAATCCAATTCAGTAGCCGCTCGCTGGACTGGACGAAGGTCACGACAGTTTTATACTGTGACCGAAAAAAGTGTAATTTTTTTCAAGTGTAATGTAAAATTTGGAAATCTCAATTATGCCAATCATAGCGTCATTTAGCACAATATTTAAATTATGTGCAGCACAATGTACATAAGTCGCCGTATTACCTTTGTCCAGGATCCTTTTCTGTACTCCAGAATATGCACCTTTCATTACTGCTGCTCTATTGCATCCTTGCCCCCGGCATTTTTTATGTCGATTTATGAAAAACAAATAAACCTGTTAAGTCAATAACTATTTAGCATAATTAGTGTGCTACGGTGTAGTATTTAATGCGAATAATATAGATTTTAAAAAACAAATGAAAATCATAGAAAATATCACGAAAACGTCACAGAAGTTGAGCGATAGAAGAGTCATAACTAAATCAATTATTTTGTTTAATTTATTTTCGTATGATATTATCTATCAAATAAGTTACCTTTACTTTTCATGGTGTCAGTGATAGCATTCTGTAAGCCATGAGCTGTGGTGTCTTCTTGAATAAAGCCTAGGAATTATTCCTTAATTTTAATTGCTATTGGACGACCGCTTTCGTTTTGTTCAATTTTGATATATCGGAATACTTGGCTCAATTGATCAACCTTTGTTATGTCTTGAGTTGTATCTATAATTATGGAGGAAAATAGTGATTTTTTTATATCTTCTAATATTTCCTTTGATAGTTTGGGATAATAACTCTATCAGCTCATTTTGTATTTTTGGACTCAAATATCGAACTGAATTAGCTTCTTAACCAATTCTTTCAAAATTGGATCATAAATTGCAAGCAATTCTACAATTGAAAGGAAGTTTCCATTTTGACCTCCATTTTGATTTTTTTTTCTCTTTGTCCTCTAAAAGTTAGATTAGAAGTAGCTAGTCATGATAATATTCAGCAATCTCTCCAGTACCTTGCAACAAAAAGATTTTTGTCTTGGATTTTCGGTTTCGAGATCCAAGAATTTATCAATGACATCATTAGATTTCTATAATTCATATATAATACATGCATTATGATGAATATCAAATTTCTCATGTTTCTTGATTTTCTCACTAAATCTTCGCCATGACCGTATACATTTTGCCCAAGTAGATTTAAAGTAGTCAGCCAATAACTAGCACGCTTCACAATAAGCACAATCTACAATTTTTTAGTAACACAGTCAAGTTCGGGGAATTTTAACCCAGAGCTTTATTCGTAATATTACAATGATTATCTAAAAAATGACCTCCTTTGTCTGTGTCAACAGGAAAAGGTCCTCCCGATTGGCAAGGTCCTACAGACAATACGAATCTCTTTTCATCTGATGAGAGTGTACTTTTCGAAAAATGACCTTTGTCGGATCGATATTTATTATTTTGTTCTTATAAAAATTAGAAACAGCTAAGACATTTGAACTAACGGAATCATTAGGATGAGTATCGCCTTACTAAAAATAAAACAAATCTTTTCAGTATATATTGCAATTCAATTGTAAATAATTTTAATTTTCTATTTAGAAATAAAAGACACATACACAACGTTGATATCTTCGACATCACTGTTGTCATTTTTGGAACAATTTTCAGTTCAATCGGTGTATTTTTAAATCTGTTTCAGTTGAACTTCAGTTGCATTTGTAGCATAAATTATGCTGAAAATATAAAAAATTAATAGGTTTTTCTCAAACCGGTACTTGAAAAATGAATACATACTAACTCACAACCGTTGAATTTCTTATACAATTAGAAATATATGTTTTTAATGTCTTTATTTGCAGCAGTTCTGTTGCTCTGTGTGCAGTTTATTTATTAACATTAAAAAACCAACAACACACAAGAAGAAAATATATAACGACTGATTCGTGTCACTATACAAAATTTGGTTAAGATATTAACCAATACTACGTTTGACAGTCCTCAGAGTTGTTTTGCGCAGGACTAAGTATTGTCATGGCAATACTGGTTACTGTCATAAACAATTTTTTTGTTGTTGACATGACAGTCTATAAATATTTTCTTCGAGTATATTGTTGACTTCTTTTTAGAAAGATATGTATATTTTTGTCAAACCGTAAAAACAGTCAATAATTTAATATCGAATAAACAAAAACAAATTTTGGCAAGGCGATAATTTCTTTAAAAAATCCTTCAATAGAATGCACAAGCGCGCTGTCGCAAATAAAATATTATATAGAAATTTCATGAATAAGATCATTTACGGGAAACTTTTTACATTCTACGTTAGATATTAAACATTTGATATAATCTATTAAAATATTTTATGTTTATTTTAGGGAGTGATACAAGTGTGAATTATAACTTCCTTCAATATTCCATTGATTAAAAAATTTCATATGTAACAACCATACGCCACCAATACCCTATTCTCAGAAATCATGTAGTCAACAATGAAGAACTGGTATTATTAATTTCAACTTGTGATGGAATGAGCTTGTATTATGAACTTCAAAGAACTTGTTTTATGAAGTTTTCACTTACTATGGATACCAAATATTCGATTCATACCAGTTTGTTCTTGAAGTTGAATCTTCAACTTGATGCAAACCGAAAAAAGCTGTTATAGGTTTCGACTTTTTAGCTTCGATAAGCTGTTCATTTTGTTAATTTTCGCTTTTGGGCTCCACTCAAATACTTTCTGCAGTTTGATGTCATCGTATTAGGTAACCGGTAGAAAACGCGAATTCTATCTCCAACTCATACGGCTGCTATCTGATTAAGCCGCTAATCAATCCGTCAATGTATTGTTATAATGTCCTAAGCACTGAATTCATTGTTTTTCACCTTCCTTACTTATCTCATACGTTTGACAGTAGGTGTCGCAGGACGAATTGACGCGCCAAAGGATGCAATATTACCAACCGATTTAAAAATTGTAGATTTTGATTGCGGAAAACTACGAATAAGTTTTTTAAATGTCGAACGAATAAATAACGTAGAATAATTATGCATTTCTAAGGCATGAGAACCTTTGAAATTGTTCATAAGAAAATGAGTATATTTCGATATAAGGGCGATCGCACCCGGATATCACACATTTTATTTGTATGGCGGGGTGGGGCTGGGATTAGAATTTTTCCACCTTGGGTAGAATAATCTCATTCCATCCCCAGCCCTAGTTACAAAAAAATTAGACATAAACATTATAATGAGATTTATTATAATAAATTTTAATTACATTACTAAATTTTAAAATAAATTATATTATAAAATTATTATAATAATGTTTGTTCAATGATAAAAATTTTCTTGATCGAATAATAATTTTTTCTTCAAAAATACGGTGAAAAAATGGTCTCCCATCATATTCAGATGTTGGGGCCCCCTGCGGCTCGGGGCCCCAGGACCATGTCCGGGTGTACAGGGTGCTAGTTACGCTACTGAACTCAACTTGTAACTTGCTGTTTTAACTTTAATGACTTTATCAGTTATGAAGGCACGGACACAGATTACCAGCATGATCAGACGCGTCAGAGCAGTCATTTGTTAGCCCTCAGTTGTCAAGTAACATTACTGGTGAGTCATTTACTGGTGTTTCTCTACCTCCAAAAAACATTAAAATCGACCTCTAAGATATAACGTGTACTATCGAACTTTATTGTCGTATTTGTTCATTTAAAAATAAAGAGAACGAGAAAGCAGAAATGCCGCACCCTCTTGCTAACCACTAATCTCTCCGAATGGCCATAACACACACACAAAGCGCTATGAGACGACAGGTGCCGTACGACAAGAGAAGGAGCTGCTATGTTCTTCTCCAAGATTCTAGCCACAGGGCTCGCGAGTTATGAGCGGTATTTCACTTGTTTGACGCAACCGACTGGAAAACAAGCAATAAAAGACAGACAAATGGTTCCGACGCCACCCGCAGGGGAAAAGCATTGGGAGTGGAAAAAGTCAGTCACACGTTTTCAAAACTTCGTGCGAAGGTAGAAACATGGACCGCGAGCAAGGAGAGGAGATGAAGGGAAAAGAAAAAAGAGAGAGCACACAACTAGAAAACCATACTATATCATAAGGAATTAAAAAACAGTGCGAGAAAAAAAAGAAAAATAAATCAGAAGAGGTCGCAGGTCGAAGGGATAAATTTGAAGAGAAAAACTGACCCGCATGTAAAAAACTCGAATTGTGAAATGCACTTTTGAAGAAGAGTGAGTCAGGTATGATGCGTCAGCGAAATAGGAGATGTGAGAGGAGAGTTGGTTGTCTCTTTAACTCAGTTGGGGGTCTCAGACGTGAGAACGAGAAACCTAACCTGTCTAACTCGTGTGTGGTACAATATTAGACACAGAGATGGTCTTCTACTCTGGATTACCTGACAACAAAAACTTCTGGGAATTAATTATGCCCCCCAGGGGGCTTACATCTAGTAAGTACGTGTTTGGCGAACACGGGGCCCCGAGCCGAGTCTGGCATTGCTTCCACTTACTTGTGCCATGCTCCTTCCTTTATCTATACTGACCTCCCTTGGTCACCTCTTGTTCCTTTCGATCCCAACGCTATTAAAGCTAGGGTATCTTTCATTTTCCTCCTCTTCTCTTTCCTATATTTCTTCTTCTCTTCCTCCTCCCAGGGGGCTTACATCTGGTAAGTATGTGTTTGGCGAACACGGGACCCCGAGCTGAGTCTGGCA
>NNCF01128434.1:0-19493 GCA_002313205.1 Laupala kohalensis
AAGTGGGCATGATTTTAAGATTATTTCGTTGGCATACTTCAACAAGCCTCATACCGTTTTTGTTTGTGAATTTGTGTGCTGGATATCCACCAAAGGCAATGCTTCGATAACTACAAATGTTCGTTTTGTCCTTACCTGGTTTTAGTAAAGGGATAATTCCTTCCAGGAATTAGGGAATACTCCCTCGGACCAAGAAAGATTAATAATATCCAGAAGGTATTCTTTCGACTCGGAGGTGAGTTGTCTCAGCATTTCATAATGAATTAAATCAGGGCCAGGAACAGTGTTGTGGGCTGTCGCTAGAGCTGACTCAAGTTCCCACATAGAGAAGGAAGAGTTGTAGGGTTCTAAGTTGGTGGAACGATCGTCAAAAGATGTACTCTGTGCTGTTGTGAGGTCAGCAAAATATTCAGCCATTGCTGTTGCCTTTTCTCTGTTGGTGAGAACCTGACCCCGATAATTGAACATACCCCCGTTTCTCTGAAGACAGACGGAACGGTACTGTGTCCAATTAGCCTTACTGAGAATCCATTTCTGTGGCTTCCAATCGGGAATAGTCGCACGTTCCTGCGAGGACAACCAAATAGAATGATGGTCGCTACCATGCAGATCATCTTCTACCTTCCATTGAAAGATATCAGCAATTTCAGGAGAGCAAATTGACAGGTCTATAGCAGTCCAAGACCCGGTGGCAAACGCATTGTGGGTCATCTCCCCGGTGTTCATTAAGCATAAATCTCCCTCAAAGAGACAATTCAGCAGTCGGCCCCTGGGGCAATCGCTCGACGAGCCCCACAGTACACTGTGGGCGTTGAAATCTCCAAGGAGGAGGAATGATCGAGGGAGCTGATGAATTAAATCTCTGAGGGAGGTCTCCGAAAAATCTCGTGTCGGAGGAAGATATATAGAACACANAGAGAGGGTGAGTGTTCTGGTGAAAGGTGTGTCTCTTGTAGGCAAAAACAGATCGGATTACGACGCGCTAAGAGTTGTAACTCTTTACGTTGAGTTCTATAACCATTAAGGTTCCACTGAAGTATGGAAGCCATTACTTTTTGGAACCTCCGGGGTCAGGCTCTTGAATGTGCATTTCCGCGTCACCGTCGGACAATGCACATTCCGATTCGGAGGTAGGAAGAGCAGAGACATTCTTCATTCGTCTCTGGGACTTCTTCGATGTTGTTGGCTTTGATTTTATGAAGTCAACAAGGTTCAGGGATTTAGCCTTCGAACCTTGGTTGGTTTTTGTTTGTTTAGTACGTGGTACACTGCTGGTCCTCTGTGTATTAGATTGACGGGGTGTGGAGATTCTTGGGTTTGATTGGAGTATCTTGGATATTTTTCTTGCCGCATTTGCACTGGCATGTGCACGACGTTGTCGTAGACACGTCAGTGAAATCGGCCTGGATTGACACGCTCTTCTTGATTACAGGAGTCTTGGTTGTGGTTGAGTAACTGGTAGAAAATACAGGGTGTAAAGCCCTGTATTTTTTCCGAGCTTCACCGTACGGGATCTTCTCCGTAGTCTTGATCTCTTGTATTTTTTTCTCTTCGAGAAAGGCGACACACTCCCTGCTCCACACTGGGTGGCTGCCTGTGCAATTAATACACTTAGCAGGCCCCGGGCTTGAGACGCCTGGTTCATGTGCTTCTTTCCCGCATTTACCGCAAGTTTCACGGCCCTTACAAGATGTTGTATCTCCAAACCTCTGGCACTTGAAACAGCGCAGAGGATTTGGAACAAAAGGTCGCACCGGCAGGTTAAGCCATGCAGCTTTAATATCCTTTGGTAGTTGGGGACAGTCAAAAGTCAAGACGAAGGAACTGGTCTTCTGTTGAACACCATTAACCTTCCTCATGATCTGACTGACCTCAACTACGTAGTCAGCCTCCCATTCCGCAACTAGGTCTTCAGTTGACATGTCCACAATATCCCTGCAACATACGTCCCCCTTGCTGCGAGTAAGCGCAGCATGGAGTTCGCACTTTATAGGGAACTCTCCCAACTTACTACATTCAAGTAGTTTCAATGCCTGCTTGCTCGAATTTGTTTCAAGCAGCATCGTCCCTTTTTATAGTCTTCTCATACTCTTCAATGTAACAACGAGACCTTCAATACCTTTGAAAATATAGAACGGGGATACTTTTTCAAGTATCCCGTCTATACGTGTCATAACGACAAAAACATTCTCGTAAGGAATGATCTTGAACTTTTCCTTTTTGGTTTCTGAAGCAGGAGGGCTGGAAACCCTCGGCCGCTCCGAAGATCCTGAGGCGTAATACTTACCCTGCGGTACGCCCACACCGCAAGGCAGGGGAAACAGGAATCTTTCATTTTGTCCTACGAGTGCGGAAGAAATAAATGTCCGTTGACGTGGAGCCCCCGCATCACGCCATTAAGCCTTGCTCAACTGAGGTGCGGCAGTTGCCCGAGAGATTGGTACGCTAGCGAGTGTTTGTCCTCAACACCCATTCACCTCATCGGCGCGTAACACACCTTGAGGTTGAGGGTTTTTTTATAGAGGTTTAATCCTTCCTCGCGACCCGGCCAATGAAGGCAAGATCTCCGCCCTTCAAAACANTGGTGGTCGCTGAAGCAATTTCAAAGCTTACGGTGTCCGACGACTGGTGGCGCAATACCAGTCCCCAGCTCGGGGCCGTAGGTTCGCCAAGCCCAAACTCACTCGAAACTGAGCTCCCTGCGGGGGAAAGAAGAAAGAGAAGAAGAAGAAACAGAAGAAGGGGAAAATGAAAGATACCCTAGCTCCAATAGTGTCGGGATCGAAAAGAACAAGAGGCGACCAAGGAAAGTCAGGAAAGAGAAAGGAAGGGGCCCGGCACAAGCAAGTGGAAGCAATGCCAGACTCAGCTCGGGACCCCGTGTTCGCCAAACACATACTTACTAGATGTAAGCCCCCTGGGGGGAGAAGAAGAAGAAATAGAAGAAAGAGAAGAGGAAAATGAAAGATACCCTAGCTCTAATAGCGTCAGGATCGAAAAGAACAAGAGGTGACCAAGCGAGGTCAGGAAAGTGAAAGGAAGGAGCATGGCACAAGTGGAAGCAATGCCAGACTCAGCTCGGGGCCCCGTGTTAGCCAAACACGTACTTTCTAGATGTAAGCCCCCTGGTGGGGGGGGGGTTGATTCCTGATAGGGCCAGAAAATTAGTAGCTTTTCACGTTAATGTCCCAGTTCATATAGCTGTGACTACTAAAAAGCAAACCTTCCTTCCTCTATCCAGCTCCTAGTATCAATAACTCTTAACTACTTCTACTAGCCCTTCCACATGGGCCAATTTTTTAAACCCTGCTAACCGGCCCACCTATTAACAATGACCTACCACCCAACTCCTAACTCCTATCGCTCCATGTAGGTAAGCTTCAATAGCACACTACAGTTTCCATTTACAAATACAACAATGTATTTTTAAAAAAAGATTAATAAAAGAAAATTGTACACACACAGACACAGAAAACTTTTGTGAGATTTACAGCAACATTATTTGTGCTTTTGGAGGGACAACATTAAAGAAGTTGACAAAGTATTCTCTAAACAAAAATAAAGATTTTATTATAAAAAATCCTATTTTCCTTAATTTTTTAACGATATCTGTAAAATAATGATTTTGGGTATGAAATAGGAACAGAAATGTAGAATGTTCAAAGAAATGGCCATAAATACAATAATTTTCAAAAATATCCACTTTTTGGGTTCTTAAGAGAGTTCTGGGTATATTCCCAATTTCATCCACTGGATATATACCAGACCCACATCAGTATCAAAGACCAATTTCCAAGTCACACTAGATGACCAGTCTCTATGACATGAGTTTCTTTCAGTTTAAGTTAAATCTATTATTGGTAAATGTATCAAACAACCTTAAGATGTAAATAAAATAATTATAAGTAAAAAAGTAGGAATGTATTATTCGTTTTGCAGTATTCCATGCAGTTCCCATGAAACAAAACGCTTTCAGATAAGTTTCTGTGCAATAAATATTATATCATTTAAATACTACTACTACTGCTACCACTACTACTGTCATGACAACCTCAGATGGAATTGTCACATTGTTTATAACAAATTGTATTATTCATTCCAAATCTTAGTCAATGTATGTCCGCACATTTCCCTCCGAGTATATTTTGCAAATATTTACTCTCATTTTATTATCAAATTATGACTTTATTGCAAATCTATTTTTACTTCACCATTGTTTTTACATTGTTCAAGAATTTATTGCTTTAATTAAAGAAATCATTATGAGTTTTAATTTACCCATTAAATATTAATTTTTTTAAATTTCTAGTTATTATTAAATAATGTACAATTAATATTATACTTCATGATGATAATTACTTACGATACTTATAATTCTAACTGATTTAAAATACAAAAATATTCTCATGCATGCTGTTATCTTTTCTTTATTTATTCAACTTTGGCAAGCTTGAAAATTGATGTAGAGGCTGGTGATTCCATTTCTGTAAATTGAGAATATCAAAAGGTTGTAAACATCAAAAATGTCCGAGAATGTAAAAATGTAAAAATCTTAGGTATTTAAGTACATCAAAAGTATGAATATCAGCAAATTCACTTTGCGATAATCAGTAATTAGCAAGTTCCCTTCTTATGCAACTGTCAGAGCTTCTGAAAAAACCCTGTGTAATACTACCACAAATTGTTATGCAATACATTTATTTCCAGTACTGATCATGAAATAATAACCACTAAGTGTGATGAAATAAACAAAAATGAATACTTTTTGGTACAAAAATAGCACAAAATTAAACCATGTTATTACTACAAACTCATGATTTGTACTTTTTTCTATAGAAATCTTTCAACTGTGATAATGCATAGCCATCGTTTTGCTACCATATGCCTTAAATTTTAATACTTTCTTGCTTAGTTTTTCTGATTTAATTTTATACCTAAAAGCAGCATACTTGTTAATGAATTTTCTTTCAAATTGTGACAAGAGTGAACTCTGAGAAAATACACATGAAAAAAATTGTTTTTTAAATTCAACCCTCGCATTTCCTGATCCTATATCGGGCGCGTCCCCAGGTGGCGGATAGGGGAATGCTCTACAGATATGTAGGGTAGATGGAGAAAAAAACCACCCTCGGACCAAAACAGGATAAAACCCAGAAGCGTCTGTACCCGTAATGAGCGTCTCTGGTCAGCGTCTGATCCCCAGGTAAGGGGCGGCTGCTTTCGGCTTCAGGAACTAACAATCCCTGGTTCTAGGCTCCCAGTAGAAACGCTGGACAAACCCTTTAATTACAAGCGTAATTATACGTGATGGTAACAGTTACATTACCCCAGGTGGTAGTCAATCCACTCATCAAAGGATGGCAACCGGGTTTTCGGATTCTGGGGGACCCGGACAATCACGAGCACTCAGCATACTGAAAACTAAGACTTTAACGTTTATTGGCACTTTCAATATTAACACCTTAACACAACCTGGAAACCTGCACAACCTGGTAACAGAATTAGATCGGCAGAAGATTTTAATTCTTGCGTTACAAGGAACCAGATTCACTGATGAAGACACAATGGATTATGGAAACTATCGCATATTCAAAAGCAAAACGGAAAAAACGTGTAGCGAATCGAGCTCCAATTTTAGGAATGGCTTTTATCATACACAAGAAAATAATTGGCTCAATTTTAGAAGTAACCCCTATTAGTGAACGATTAATGACTCTTCGTATACAGTGCGCCAACAAGAAATATACCATAATCAATGTTCATGCTTCTACTAATATATCCAACACAGAAGCATTTTGGACGACATGAGAGAAAGTTACATCGAAAATACCCCAAGAGGATACAAAAATTTTATTAGGTGACTTTAACGCGCAAATTGGTAAGGAAAATGAATATCAAAAAACAGTCGGTAGATATCCAGCACACAAATTCACAAACAAAAACGGTATGAGGCTTGTTAAACCATGCCAACGAAATAATCTTAAAATCATGCCCACTTCCTTAAGAAAACCAGCCAAAAAAAATGAAGACTTGGAGGTCACCTATTCAGGAATTTGGAGAATTCCAGATAGACCATGTGGCAATATCATACCCAGTACAGAAAGAAATACACAATATTCAGGTTCGTCGAGGGGCAAACATTGATTCACATCATTATTTGGTGCGTGTTAAAATTCAATTCACTCCCCGGAAAATACAGCATAAGAGAACGCATCTACATCATTTTGACACTAAAAGCATAAAAGAAAGTAATTTTGAGGAGGAACTGGAAAATATTTCAGCAAACACGTGGGAAACATTTCAAAAGAAAATTATTCAAAAAGCAAAAGAACTATGCCCTCTCAAGAAGAATACGAAACATTCTTGGTGGGATACTACCTGTGACAGTACTGAAAGAGAGAAAAAGGGCCTTCCTGAATTATAACAGCAATAAGTCTCCTGAAAATCAACTACACTTCAACGAAATCAGAAAACAAGTAGCAAAGACTATCAGACAACTCAGTCTCGAGTCGAAAGAATACCTTCTGGATATCTTTAATCTTTCTCGGTCCGAGGGAGTATTCCCTAATTCCTGGAAGGAAGCAACGCTTATCCCTTTACTAAAACCAGGTAAGGACAAAACGAACATTTGTAGTTATCGAAGCATTACCTAGACGAGTTGCGTTGGTAAAACCTGGAGAGAATTAACAACCGACGTCTCGTCTGGTATCTTGAACGGCGTGACTTGCTGAGTCGATCTCAGTGTGGTTTCAAGAAGTTCCATTCCACCCTGGACAACATCTCATCGGAATATTCTTTGACATCGAGAAGGCTTACGATACTACTTGGCGTCATGGCATTTTACGACAGCTCTATACCTGGGGATTTAGAGGACGTCTTCCTCTGATGGTCATGTCCTTTTTGGATCAACGTTCTTTCCGCTATAGAATTGGAAGAGACACCTCGGATCTCCTTCTCCAAGAGAACGGTGTTCCTCAGGGCTCAGTCTTGAGTATGACCTTATTTGCAGTGGCCATAAACAGCATAACGTCTGCTGTAAAGAATCCTGTTTTACACTCTCTTTTTGTCGATGACTTTTCTATCTTTTGTTCATCACAGAGTGTCACAGGTGCGGAGCGACAAATCCAACTCGTCCTCAATTTATTATACCACTCGTCAAAAACGACAGTTTCCGTTTCTCTGCTGAAAAAACACGCTGTTCTTTTTCAGTAGGAGACCATTCTACCCTTTTGTGAAATTCTTAGGTCTAATCTTTGATCAGAGACTGAATTGGATTGAACATCTGACAGACCTAAGAGCAAGAACATTAATGTCTCTGAATTTATTGAAGTGCCTCAGTAGCAGGGAATGGGGCGCTGACCAATTTTATCGAGCATTCATAAGATCTCGGCTCGATTATGGCTGCGTTGTATATAGCTCTGCTCGTGCAAGCTATTTAAGGAAGTTGGATAGTGTCCATCATGCTGGAATTCGACTAGTTACGGGAACCTAACGCACTAGTCCCATTCGGAGTTTGTATGGCGAGAGTGGCGAACCATCTCTTTACCTCCGGCGGCAACTCGAAGCAGGCTGATGGTGTCGGCTGCTCTGTGGTATTTCCCAGTAAGACCTGCGGCTACCGTCTAGGTGACTTATGCAGCGTTTACACCGCTGAGTGCTACGCCATATTGCGAGCATTGCGATCAACAAAGTGCTCCCGCGGATCACATTTCCTGATTTGTTCTGATTCGCTGAGTGCCCTTCAAGCAATCCAGAATATGTATCCGGCTGATAAGTTGATCCAGAACATCCACTGCTTCTCTCACTGCAAGGTGATGGAAAGAACATAATGTTTTGCTGGGTTCCCGGACACGTGGGTATCAGAGGAAATGAGGAAGCAGTGGATGAAAGACGATTCCGCAAAGACGGAATGCCTCAAGAATCGCGTGGATTTCTCCACGATTCCAAAACGAGATCTCATAAATTCCATCAAGTTGAGGATTCTGAGTGAATGGAGCAATGAGTGGTTAGCTGTTGAAAGGAATGATCTCCGACTTATCAAATCTTCTGTTAAGTCATGGAGCAGTTCCTGTAGGCCAGCCCGGCGCGACGAGGTCTTGCTGACCCGCCTGCGCATAGGACATTGTCCTCTCACTCATCGGTATCTCTTACTACTTGATGATGAACCCGTTTGTGAGGAGTGTAGCTGTTCTCTGACAGTGCGTCACCTACTAACTGATTGCAGAAGATACTCAAGTATACGGAGACAAATTGGTCTGGCTGCAGATTTACCAACAATTCTCGGAAATGAAACGGTTAATGTTAATAAACTATTGAATTTTATGAGTAGATCGGGGCTCCTCCCACAAGTTCTCGGGAGGGTTTAAAATTTGCATTCCCTTTTCATCTTTACTGTCTTCTTTGTTTTCATCGTTCGTTTCTGTAATTCGAAAATATAATATTTAAAAATTGTTTTCCTTTTTTGTGATATAATGTATTGGTATACTGTTTTCTTTTATTTTCTTCCATCCTTTTTTTCGATATTTGTTGAATTCAGGAGGGTTTTTTAGTGGGTATGGTCGAGATATTCGGCGAGTTCCACACACGGGGAAGAGTCACTACGACTCTTCTCTATGGTGCGAAACTGCATTTTTCCCTACTTGCATGGGCTCTAATGACCTCAATGTCGGCGAGCCCTAAAGCCCCACAGAAAAAACTATCAGACAAACCAAAAGGAGATATTTGTAAGATTAATTAATCTCCATCGAGAGTGATTTCCAAAACTACAAGACATTTTTACAGGACTTTCGCAGGGAAAATTTGCGGATATACTCCACAAAATTTATGCTTTAGGAAACGGAATGGGAAACTTGCTCTTTACAATCAAGAAAATTGTGGGGAACTGGCCCGTTGTTTTGACCAACTTCTTAACTGCCCCGAACCGCGAGCAAGGTTTCCAGAACACATCGCGGCATATACGTATCCGGCTTCTGCTGCTCACGCAAATTGAAATACAGAGACATTCGTAAATTAAAAAACATTGAACATCTGGAGAAGATGGCATAATTGCCGAACTATTAAAGAACCTAGGTTTCATGTCTCTCAGAGAATTGACACAAATTATTGAGGGTATTTGGAAAACAGAAAAACTTCCCGAAGAATGGAAATATTCTCTTATTCACCCACTTCATAAAAAGAGGGACAGAGCAGACGTGAACTACTATAGAGGAATTTCTTTTTTGCAAGTCACGTACAAAATGTTTTCAGCATGTCTTTAAAGATCCAAGAACAACTAGAGATTACAATAGGCTTTGTAGGCAGGTTTCCACCCCGGCCGATCCTGCACAGAACAAATTTTCAATTTAAAAACCATTTTCAAATATAAATCAGTCAGAAATAGTCCAATAACTTGCACCTTTATAGATTTTAAAAAGGCATATGACTCACTTGACCGTCAATATCTACTGAGTATACTTAAAGAACGAGGATTATACCCAAAAACTCTGAGTCTAATCAAACAAACACTCACGGATACTGTCTCAAAAGTCAAATTTATGGGCGAAATTTCCGAACCTTTCTTGATAAAAACTGGTGTTCGACAGGGTGACGGTTTGTCCCCGATACTTTTCAATATTGTCATTGACAAGGTGATACAGGAATGGGAAAATGAACTAAAGAACCATAATTTTTGGAAACCAATACAGCTTGGACGACCTAAAGATGACCTCAAAATTTCATTTCTCGGCTTCGCAGATGATTTAGCAGTGTTCCGCGGCGACGAGGTTGAATTGGATATACAGTGGAAAACCCTCTGACAGATGCCACGGAACACAACAGATATGTGACGACGGAGGACCAGCTTCTGAGGAAGCAATGTGAGGAAAGTAAATTAAAGAAAAAGACCAAAAATTAAGTCTAATAAATTTACTGACTCGAATCTCGTCACAACATGATAAGTAATGAATAAAATGAACATTGAATTATTAAACTAAACATACATAAACTAGAAACAATTGAGCAATCAAAGTAGATGAAATAGAAGGGTGAAATATGAATCTAAATATCACTAACTTAATAACCCTTCTAGATGATTACACAATTGGCACACCAATCAATCTATTTACAGACTACTTGGGTATTTTAGTGTTATATAAAATGCTGCTTACTCAAGTGAACAGACATCTAAGAGTCAACAAGACTTATGATTAGAGTGAAAGCGAATCCTTATACTAATAGTGCCGATTGATCTGTACAACATTACGTATTTCATGAATACATACAAATTCTATAGGAGCAGTTCTTGGTTCAATCATGACCACCCACACATGTTCAATACTTGGACTATCACCAAACACAGTACGTTAATAACTAAAATGGTAATACTCAGTTTGAGAGTCCAGCTGGCGTTGTCTTCGGCCTGCAGCTCGAGGTCTTGAAGTGCCTGGATACGCACTCGCAAGGGAATGTACTGACGCACACGCTAAATTGGCGGGCGCGAATTGAAGCACAGTGGTGTGCGGCCTATGCGCACACGAATAGAAGTGTACAATGTGAATAAATCTCGGCCGCGTGCGGCAACTTGTGAATGTGCTTTTAGAGATAGTTTTATAATATGACGATGTTATTCGCTTTACAGTAACACGAATAGATACTTAAATACACATAACTAAGTGATCAGACTTAGAAATTGAAAGAACCGATTTGAAATCGGGTGACTATGAAATGTATGTTCGGCGCGTGGGAGCCGACTGAGACCGCGTCCGACTTTTTGGAGCGAGCGCGGGTGAGAATTGAGAGCGCGTCTGATTCGGGTGGACGCTTGGTGAAGAATGCGAGAGGGCTGTAAGGCTGAGAACAGCTCAGGAAGGGTGCCGTGGTGAAAGGGCGGCCGTTTGGTGGCGCTATCTTACGGCCATCTGATGGGGCTCCATGCTAATACTTGCAGATTTTACGAAATGAATGATGCAGGAAATGTGCACATTTGGGTGAAAGGTGTTTCGCAGAACAAAAGCCAGCCAGCGCAGCCTGCATTTCGGGGGTGAGAGGAATGCCAGGCGTAGCCTCGCGGCAAGTGCTAAGAAAACATCTAGCCTCACTTAGGGAAAACTTTATTCCTAGCTGGATGGAATTATGTGTGCCGAAACAAGCAGTATTAGCAGATAATGAGATCATAGCTGTCAAACAAATAGAAATCCTTCAAGAGTGTGCAGAAAAAGTAGGTCTACAAATTTCAGTTAAAAAAAACGAATTCATTTGCTCAAAACTCAATATACAAACCTTAAACACCCAATACGGCAAAGTCAACAGAACTTCACATTTCAAGTACCTCGGCGAAATCATCGAACTTACAGGTGGAGAGAAAAAAATCACAAAACATTCGACTACAGACACTGAAGAGAGCATACGGAAGAACCCACAATATCTACAACAAAAAATGTCTCTCCATAGGTACCAAAATTAGGCACTACAACACAGTAATTAAACCGGAGGCCCTGTATGCTAGTGAAACTCTTACTCTTCACATAAAAGGAGATTTAGAAAATTTATTAAAAAAACGAAAAATTATCGGTCCTGAAATTACGGATGAGAGTTTTAGATTAAGGTCCAGGAAAACAACTGAAAAACTATCTAACTTAGCGGCAGACATCAAAAAGAGAAGACTAAAATTTTACGGCCACATACATAGACTTCCTACCACTAGACTACCTAACAAAATTCTAAAATGCATAGAAAAAATTAAGGCCATCCCATGGCCAGGAAGTATAAAATGATTTAGAAAAAGCTCGAATAAAAAGATCTGACATTTTGGACCGAAAACTATACAGAGAGAAGGTAGATACGTGGAAAGCATAGTCGGAAAATGAAATCCCAAAAAGAGCAGAAACTAAATGGACAGAGGAGAGGAAGAAAACTCTTAGCGAAAGGATGAAATAAGTGTGGAGACAGGAAAATGAACAGTTAAATCACATGGCTTTCCGTGATCCATTCGCAAATAATAATAATCTCCATATCAACAACAAAATTGAATGTATATTCATTGAAGAAAAAAGACTGGTTTGAAACAACTTAGAGCTGTTAATCTGTTATTGCTTTTTAGAGATGGTGTAAAAGAACCAGGAGCTTTAATGCATTTTTTACAGACACTGCATTTTTCCAATACTTGTCATCAAAATCTGGGCCCTGATAATATGTCATCTTCTCCTTATGCAGTATGCATTGCTCTTAAGTATTAAAATCCTGAACACGAATCTCTGGTTATAAAAATATTAATTTTATTGGTAATTTTTTCGTCATATTTTCTGCTTTTGAAGTTTTAGATCATTTTTTCAATTATTACGTCATTTTTGCGTCTTACTCCCTTTTCTAGCCCCTCTTTCTTTTTTGCAAGAAATTAGATTAACTAAAATTGTTAAATTATTTAACATTTATTTTTAATCTAAGGAAATAATTGGATATTTGATCAGTGGGTCGACAATGTACGTGTTGAGAGTCGGTTTCTTACCTATACCGTACTTATTGTCGTCACAGCAAGAAATTCTTCTATTTCCGCTGTGCCTATGGTAGCAAAATAGGTCCCTCGACAATGTGCAAGTTGAAAGGCAATCCGTTATTTTCATTGTCACAGATTTAGTTATGTACAGATTTTCTGAGAGGAAAGTTCAGTGTTTAGTTCAGTGTTCGTAGTTTCATTTAGCCATGTCTGAAATTAAGCCATCTAAATCTTATTTAAGACAAATTGTATCTGAATTTGGAGATGTTTTCTCTACGGACGGTGAAGTGTTATTTTGTAAGATGTGCGAAACAAAGGTATCAGCCGAAAGAAAATTCTCTGTTCGGCATCATGTGGGTCGCAATAAGCATGTACGGGCAGTGGAACTCGCAAGTAAGAAGAAATCCACGCAATTTTTACTGCAACAAAGTGTATCCATGAAGGAGAATAAATCGTCAGATTTTTACTGAGACTTTTGTGAAGCTTTAGTTTCTGCAAACATCCCATTTTGGACATTGAGCAATGCCAAATTGAAGAGTTTTCTGGAACTACATTTCAGACGTCCTATTCCAGACGACCAATTCTTTGGAAGAACTACCTGTCACAGTGTTATGACAACACAATTATCAAGATACGGGGAAAATACACGGAAAGAAGATTTTCGTATCCATTGACGAAACTAGTGATGTAAAATCGTTACGTGGCTAACATGATCATTGGTATATTGGAGATCGACGGACCAGGTGAAGTGTTTCTGCTTACAAGTGAGGTATTAGAAACTGTTAATCACTCCGCAATTTGTAGATTTTTTTGAAAAATGTATGTTTTTGTTGTGGCCTGAGGGTACCAGAAATGATGACGGTTTGCTTTTTGTCTCTGACGCAGCGCCATTCATTGTGAGAGCAGGAAAGTCAATACAAGTTTTTTACCCGAAATGGTGCACATTACTTGCTTAGCACACGCTATGCATAGGGTGACGGAGGAAGTTAGAGCAAATTTTTCTCAAGTGGATTGCCTAGTGTCAAAGACGAAGAAATTTTTTGTCAAGTCTCCCTCTCGTAAACTGATCGTCAAGTCCATTACTCCCGGTATTCCACTCCCACCAGAACCAATAATCACCCGATGGGGCACCTGGATAGATTCAGCAATATATTATAGTGATAATTTCCAGATTATGAAGCGTGTTACCGAAAGACTAAATCCTGACGAAGCTACTGCAATTGATACGGCTAAAACACCATTTTCAAACAGTGTAATTGATGGATAGCTAGCCTTCGTAAAGGCAAATTTCAGTTGCTTAACACAAGGAATCACACGTGTACAGGAGAAAGTTGCAAGTCTGGAAGGTTCTCTAACTGTAAGTAACAAAATCGTATCTGACGGTGCAATTTTGTAGGTGCAAACCTGTAGGGGGAGAAGTTGGAAGAAGGGAATCTAAGAAAGTGGAATATGTTCTTGATAAAATGTCTGGATACAAAATTTTGTGTTGCATTTCTCAAGTGCTAAGTGGTGAAACATTTGATACTTCCTGCATTGAAGAAGATCGCACTGCCACCGATTTAGCGTATTTTAAGTATGCTCCAGTTGTATCAGCGGATGTGGAAAGGGGTTTCTCACAGTACAAAAATGTGCTTTCCGACAACAGGCGTTCCCTAACTTTCGAAAACCTGCACATGCTGCTGGTTATCTACTGCAATAATTCTGAATAAGGTAGATTGTGAAAGCAGGACGTTCATCTTCCTAGACCATACAAATTTGCGAGTTTAAATGAATATTCATTTTAAATTTCAGTTCTAACGTTACAGAAGCAAGTATTGTGCTGTACTCTCATACTCTGAAATAAAGAAAAAAAAATAGTCATTTTTTAAGATAATTTTTTAGATATTTTTATGTCATCAAAATCCGGGCCCTGCTTATTATGTACCCTGCTACCGGATGTAAGATATGCATTTCTGTGGAGCTTATTTCAACTTCACAATTTGCGGGTAGCGACGGAACAACTATATTTTCGTTTACTATTTTGTTTTACCTTCTTCTGTGTACGAACAATTTTTAAGAAGTCAGAGAAATATTCGCTATCATCTTCATAACTAGTACTTTAGATACATGGTTTCATGAAAAACGCTACTGTTACCAGTTTTAAGTCATCTTTAAAACTTAGTGGATTGAGGCATGCATGTTTTAATCTAAGACACAAAAATAGATTTTCCAAACAATCTTGTCTGAACCTGCCTGCTAAAACAAATTGATAATTTTGTTCATTTGTTAAATACTATAACTTAATTTGTTAAATAATTCACTGAGTAGTAATTAGAATACTGGTTTGAAAAGGTTTCTATGTCTTTTTCTCCCTTATTGTCGTCACTCTAATAAAATTAGTAAATTCATGGAAAAAAACAACTTCTTTCTTATATTTAGATTCTTCCATCTTGCTAAGTGCATAAGTGGAACTACTACAACTAACGAAATTTCCACCATCTAACGTGTTGACCTACTAACCAAGCAGTCACTCTGTATTATGGTTTGCTCTTTTCCTCGGTTAGTAGGTTCGGAGATGAACTCACATCAGTATCTTAGTATTTTGTTGACTCACTCGCATTTTAGTTAGTTAGTTTTGTTGACATAATCGGTGTTATTCACCTAATCGTTTGTTAATCTGGGAAAAATTTTAATTTCTAATTTTGAGTTTCAGAGTTGAAGTTTATATTGTATGTCTGGAAGTTTGAAATGATTAAAATCTACTTTATTAGTCGGTAAATTGTTCTTTTGCACAAAATTATCTCGAATTTTTATTATTTTATGCTTGGAAAATTCTTCCTAGCATGGGCTGAGTAATGGAAGAAAACCAGTAATCTTCATTTTTTCCAAGAATGCTGACATTTGCTCACAATTTCTCTGTACCTAGAAACCTTAATATTTCTTAAATTGTGCCACATTGTTCTATTTGCAGAGCCTATATTAGAAACTACAACATGTACTAACCCAATATTTTCAGATGTCTATAATTTCACAAATTTTATTGTGGTAATAAGAACCTTCTGTTCCCTCATTGGTATAAAAATAAGCAACAGACAGCTTCTCCTTTGCGCAGTTACCTGTCAGCAAAGTTGAAATTCGGATTCAGGACCCTACAATACGTAAAGAACAAGTGAGAAACCAACTTCGCGTAATTTTTTCGTGGTTAAACCACAAAATGACGGGACTTTAAAGTCAGTACAAGTAACAAAATTGGATGAAGAATTGATTTAAAAAATGCACATTATACTGACAGTAGTATCATGTGGACACTCAATATAGATTAGTTCCACGAATAAACACATAAGCATTTTGTTTATTTATACCGGTTGATATTGTAAGCCTTCCACATTACACAAGCTTTTTATGCACGGAGCTTGTGGACAGAAATCATGTGCCCCAGGAGAAGTCGTTCCGCACCCTGCCCTCCTCCCTTTGCCCCTCATTGCCGCCACCACCACAACTTTAACGGTTGTATCAATGCACGCGCAGGGTTGGCAATATTCTTATTCAGTGAATCAAGATGATAAATTGAAAAATCATTCGTTTTTCTTCGTAGAAAAAATAACGAATGAAAATATATTCTTGTATTTCACGTGCGAAGAATAACGATTAAAAAGTCATTTCATTTAATGTCATTACATGACGAATAAAATGTTATTCTTCTATTCGACTAAATTTGAATGACGAATAAAGTTATTCTTTTATTTGATGTAAACAAATGGTGAATAAAAAGCAATTTTTTTATTCGACGAAATTTGAATGACGAATAACAAGTTATTCTTTTATTTGACAAACTTTGAATGACGAATAAAAAGTTATTCATCAATTCGTTTAAATTTAAATGACGAATAACTGATTATTTTATTCGAGCATTACTGATTGACGAATAACGAGTTAATCTTTATTTTTTATGTATAAACAAAAAATGAGTTATTCTTTCACTCTAAAAAAGCAAAAACATAATTTGTATTACACTTTTGTTATTGGTAGAATAACTCATACGGTTATACCTTTTTGTGCTATAATAAATAACTACTTAGAATGCGAATTGTGGTTGTACTGTTTATAATTGGATTATAACTATTACTTTATGTATGAACATACAATACTAGTTGATCAAATTAATTAGAATTTTTATCGAAAGTCTTCAAGACTTTTTATCAAGAAATAATATTCTGACGATCAACACGGTTTTCGAAAATCCTTTTCCACTAACACAGCCACATTTTCTTTCTTAAGCCATGTTACCACATCTCTTGACCATAGAGAAAACCTCAGGGTGTTTTTCTTGATTTATCCAAAGCATTCGGTGTCATCGATCACGAAATTCTCCTTTCCAAATTGCGTTCTTTAGGCATTCGTGGACTCCACATCAATGGCTGACTTCCTATTTAAAAGATAGATATCAACAGGTCGAAATATATATACTAAAAATAAACTACTTCAACATAGACTTTCAGAAACAAAGCCACTTACTTGCGGAGTTCCCCAAGGTTTAATTCTCGGCCCTGTACTCTTTTTATTGTATGTGATCGACATGTCATTCTCCACACCAAATTGCAAAATGGTTCTTTTTGCTGATGACACTAATTTGCTATGGAAACACACACACTAATTTGCTATGGAAACACACCAAAGTTTTGTCTAACCTTTCGACTTGGTTTCAAGTAAATCGTCTCATTGACAAAATAGTGGTTATGTCATTTCAACAAAATCTTTACCCCAGGTTTTAAACGGAAAACAATTAAAAACTCTTACGAATACAAAATTCTTAGGTCTCCATTTTCAAGACAACCTCAAATGGAATTGTCACTTTCACAATCTTAATTCCCAATTAAGTAAATTATGTTACGCATTCCGAATCTTAGCTAACGTAGTTAGTCCACATATATCCCGTTGCGTATATATTTTGCTAACGTGTACTTCCATTTACGTTACGGTAACATCTTCTGGGGCACTTCCGGTCAGAGTATCCAAACTTTCAGAAGAGGATAGTTGAAATAATTTGTAAGTCTCACCATCGAAACTCGTGTAAAGCTTTATTTAAGGTATTATATATTTAACAATTCCCTGCATTTATATTTATGAAACGGTCGTGTTTGCTAAGACCGAATTACTGAAGTGCCACCCTCGCTTCACACGAAACTGTCTCGTTCATGAACACAATACTCGCAATAGGAATAATATTCATAATCCTAGTGTAAACCGCTCTTTGCCAAAAAGGGCCATTAAATTCGGGAATCGTTCTGTATAATTCCCTCCCCGAAAATATAAAAGATAAGAAATTGGATCTCTTCAAATACGCGGTTAAAAGCTACCTCCTGCACCAGTGCTTCTACAATGTAAAATAATTTATTAATTTTAATAAATGTTAAATTCGTTGCACTTTATACTTTATTGCGCCATTGCTGTAGAACTTTCAAAACTATTTTCTTGCATGATTGTGTTGTCTTATGATTCATATTAATTTAGTTATATGTGTACTCAACCTTGGCACCGTTGTGTACAATTCTGTAACCCCATCCTGATCCGGGGTTTTCTCCGGTTTTCTTTCGGATAGAGGCGGATTTTTTATAGACTCGCTTGGCTCTTGTCTAGGGGCGGCGTCTATTGCAACTATAAATCTTGAATTTAGTGTTATTTTAATACTTACGATTTATAATCACTATTTTCCGAATCTATAATTCGATAATAATACGACTTTGTGAAATTAATTTTTTGTTTTAAGTTACATTTTTGTTGATATTCTATTAGTATTATAAGACGTAGCTAACGTTAACTTTGTCGTATACGTGGTATATAGAAAGTATTGTAATCGTGAAAAAATTCGAAAGTGAGATTTCGACGGAAATATCCGTTTTGGCGATCCCTGAAAATGAAAAAGTAATTTTTGGCATTCCGTCCGTCCGTCTGTGCGAAGCGATTCTGAGTAAATGAATGAATCAATTTCATTCGCATTTCGTACTTACGGTAGAATTTACTTGTTGTCGATGAACGTACTTTCTTTTTTAAACTTTAACAGAAAGTGTACTTCACTTGAAGGTCAAAAGTACTGTTTTGAATGTTTCTCAAAAACGGCTCCAACGATTTTGCTTAAATTGTCTGTACGCAAAGTAGAATTAGTATGCATTACATCCACTTTAGCAGTATTTCGCTTTAAAGTTTGGTATAGATACAGGAAAATAATTTCTTTATGCTACACTTACACATTAGTTTATTGTTTCAAGAAACTTGCAGAATATTCAGCCGTTTAAATGGACCAAGCAGACGTAGAATACACTTTTCGTAAACTGAAATGGAATATATGAGAATGATAAAATACAAAGGAGGGCAGCAAACGCTTTGCACATACGAAAATACATCAATTTCCGTCTACAACGAAATTACATTTACATAACACTTTTATGATATTTAAAAGACTGATATGTCGCTATATGTTTTGAAATAAAATAAATATTCAGAATATTACTTTCCAATTTCAAATAAAAGACAGTAATATGTCTATCTAGCGACTTCGAGAATGAATGGAGCACCGGAAAACGACCAAAATTTAAAGGACCACGCCAGAAATGCCCCTTTCACTATATAATTTTTTCCCACTCTATGCTGTAGACTGAGAAACGTATATGAGAAAGTATGTGCAATGGTTTTGCACCACTAGTGTACCTTATCTGGGAGTTTGCTGAAAATTTTCAATCTGCCTTTGCTTTAGGGCCTTTGATCAGACTTGATGGGATGGTCCCTAGCTTTCTTTCGGAGAGTAAATTAGTTTATTGTCCTCCACGTGGTCATACGCAGTTTGTACTGCTTTTTTGACAATAATTTATTATTATTGAATAATTATATTGTAATATGTTGATATTCTTAAGTTTAATTGAGGATTTATCTGAAGTAATATGATAATAATAATAAATTTATTTTCAAAAAACAGTACAAACTGCGTATGACCACGTGGAGGACAATAAACTAATTTACTCTCCGGAAGCAAGCAATGGACCATCCCATC
>NNCF01128434.1:29355-44310 GCA_002313205.1 Laupala kohalensis
TACTTGAGCAAGGTGATCACTGTATCCGGCGATAAACACTTCAGAGAGATAAGAGATTCCATTGTTGACTATAATTTGATCTAGTAATGTTTGAGATGAACTGGAGAGGAGTGCCCGTTTATCGTAGTAATAAGGTTGAAGGAGTCGATAAGATTCTTGAATCGGTTAACTGGTGAATGTGCAGAGTCGGATGTACTCAAGAAATCGATATTGAAATCGCCACATACAACGATAGATTTAGTAGATTTATGTGCGATATGTTCTAAACAGCATAACATCCGCTGTAAAGAATCCTGTCCACCCTTTTTGTCGATGACTTAGCTATCTTTTGTTCATCACAGTGTCACTGTTGCGGAGCGACAAATCCAGCTCGTCCTCAATATATTATACCACTGGTCGAATACGACTGACTTTCGTTTCTCGGCTGAAGAAACAGTGTTCTTTTCTGTAGGAGACCAAACCTTCTGGCAGAACCTCACGTCGTCCTGGGGAACAACGTTCTAAAATTCTATCATTCTGTAAAATTCTTAGGTCTAATCTTTGATTAGAGACTGAATTGGATTGGACATCTGACAGACCTAAGAGCGAGAACAGTAAAGTCTCTGAATCTATTGAAGTGCCTGAGTAGCAGGGAATGGGGTTCTGATCTCTCCTCGCACCAGTTTTATCGAACTTTCATAAGATCTCGGCTCGATTGTGGCTGCGTTGTATATAGCTCTGCTCGTGGAAGTTATTTAAAGAATTTGAATAGTGTCCACCATGCAGGAATTCGACTAGTTTTCACAACGGAGCCCGTCTCTAGTTGGATACTGAGGCGGTTTTCATCCCTGTTGATGGGAAGGGTAGCTCAGACTTAGATTTAAAGTAACTCGCTTGGCGTTGCTCTGTCATGGGTCTTGGTGAGAGGTTGAAATAATAACTCATGCACAAATATTAATGGAATTTACTGAATAATAAAGCCCGAAGTGGGCATGAAAACAATCCATTACATTGCTGTATTAAAACACAGCGTGGTTACAACGTTTTAACATAGCTTGCCGTAAGGGCTGCTCGTGTCGAGATCCGACAATGTTCCAAGTTCATACCACCGGAGAGTTCATCCGGTCCGAAGTTGATTTTCACCGTAGTAGCCACGGTGGCAGGTTCGCCAGTCATCAATGCTCGGGCCTCGAGATCTCTCGAGGGCCGTGGCGCGATGAGAAGACGGCGGAGACGAAGTCGAAGTAGTAGTCGATCGAGTGATGCGCGGCCCTCGCCTTAAGTAAGCTCGTGGGGGGCGCGCGGGGGATGATGAGCCCTCTGGCCAACACCCTACTGAGGTGGTGGCAGTATGTATTCGTAAGAATACAGTATCGTGTGGAGATGGTGGGGATTTTCCGTAGAGATGGAAGAGTTGCACACGGCTTATCCAAAGATCCGTGGGAATGGTAGGGCGTTGTCTGTAAGTTTAGATGCATTTGGGAAGGAGGAGGGAGAAACGTCATATGGGGGGATGCCATGGTGCGGCTGCATCGGCATTGTCACGTTCCTATGTGTCATCTCGTGTGACCACATGGAAAAATAGTGTCTTCACCACAGACAAAAACAGGAAAGGGTTCCTGAGAAAAAGGGTGTTCATCGTATTTAAAAAATATCCTTAGATCTTTTCGTTTCCATACATTATTTCCCCAATAAAATAATTTAATGACTTTCAAAATATGAGGTATATGTAAAGGAGAGAGAATACGAATAAGCAAATAAACTTTACAAATTATTTGCGAAATCTATGTTGCATTTAACAACACTTCACGTCGTGAAACATGCACTCCACAACCATAGATTTTCATATACCGGTAAATACACCCAACATTCAAATGCACCGGTTGTCCGAAGGGGAAAATTATGTCAGGTGTCTCTCTTGCACATCGGCTTAGATGGGGGATCTCGATTCACATCCCTGACTGCTGACTGTTGCTCACAAGCCTCCTTACCCCCTCCAAGCGAGCGAGATGGCGACACCTCTCAGTATCTTGTCTCATTTATCACGGACAACCCCCAACAGAGACGGTTGTGACTATTTACGTCCACAACTCTCTGCAAAACAGGAAACCAGTAAAGCTGAATGTCCGTGGAAATCCGGCGTGATGGCGCCACCAAGTGTCCGTCGTGTGTACATTCACATTTGAAGGCATTGCTCCTTCCTGGTAAAGCTGTTCCGCGCTGAAAGCTGGAAACCAGTGCGTACCCTTTCTACGTGTACATACCCTAACACATGTTCCTCTATATTCTTGAAGGCACATAATTATTATTGAAGTGTTAATACCTTATAATGTATTACGTTGTCAAGAATTCACCACAGAGATTCCCTTAGGAATTAACAGTTTTGGTGAATTCATATTTGTAGCATTTCTTTCGTCCTTTCGTTCTTTGTATAAAGTGACGCGTTTCTTAAGTTAAGATTTTATTTCAGCGTTGTTCCAATTTGCGCCAGTAATAATTTAGTACTTACTTTAAGTATCTTTATATACAAATATTGTCTTTACTTATTATGTGTTATTCAATTACTTTTCTTTTTTATTTAGGTCAAACCAAAAGAGAAAATTCCCTGATTAATGTACAGTCTTCCAAGTTGTGAGAAACAATTCTGAAGAGCACTGTGCACGATGGCTTCTAATTCCAATGGATCATCGTTTATCACCCAAATATTGGAAGATTTTCGAACGGGTGGTTCTAAACGTCGAGGATCGTCTTTACTATCAAAACTGAATTTCGATGATTCGAAAGAAGAGTGCGGAACATCTAAAAGAAAATATGCAGATGACACTCCGAATGAAAGTATTGACAAATTTGTGAAAGTAGATGTTTCCCCTAAATGCACTAGAGGTAGGAATGAAGAAAATCATAAAAGTTTATTACGAGACTGTTATTTTTCCTGTAAGTTTATTGTATGTTTTCCTTTTGTAGATTCTTTTGATAAAAGACACAAATTATCATCACCATTAGGTAATTAATATATCTGTAAAATGTTTGTGAATTATTTGATTTAATGGGTTAACTTGATTTAATGGGTTATTTTCCTTCGTGTTTTTGTTATACAGGTTCTCCGTGGGAAAATCATCATATAAGGAGCCAGTTGGTTAAAGCTAATATAAAAATTTCAGATTTTGAAAATCAGATTAGCCGACTTCATGCTCTTAGAGAGGAAATGGAATTAGTTTTTAAGAAGGATAGAGAGTCTTTACAGAAACAATTAGATAATGAGAGATCTCGGGTATGTATGATTGTGTAAACCTTACTATACTACGCAATTTGTCATTTGATTTTATTTTTTAACATTAAATTTCAAAATATCCATTATAATCTTCATTATGGGTTTCTGTTTGCACGATTGGCGACGTTTTTTGTATGGTGTAAAATCCGTTTTCTTACATTTTCTATGTATTTTCACGATATGTATCTGGGAACAAGCTTTGTATCATGAAAATTGATCGACTCACATGCTCCCAAAATATGAAACTGCTGTTGTCAACATCAATATAAGATGCATGAAAATCGTTGCTTTTTTATTTGTAAAGTTAGTTTGCGTACTATATAGATAAGTCTTAAAAGTGAATGAAAAAGCGTGTGAATTGGTTCTACAACAGGTTTTAATATGAAGTTAGGGTAAATATTTCTGAATTTTTGGTATATGACTTGAGTGAGTCAATGCGAATGGGTTTTTTTTTGTGTGGGGGCGGGGTGAGTCTCACCAATTTATGGGAGGTGGCTTGCGTCATAGGGTTAAGGGGGTGGGCGCCTCTGTTTATATCCTACCGAACCTATGTTCACATTCCTCTAGCCCCTCCCATAAATAAATCCTGGGTGCACCCCTGCCCTAAACGGTTAGAGATAGGTGACAACTATGAGCGACAATATTGTTCGTCTACAAAAAGCCCGCGAGTTCTGCAAAAAGTCCGCGACAGCATGTCTATCTACAAAAATTAACTTAAATATTCGAAAAAATGTTAAAATACTTTGAGAGTTATTTAAGAAGGAAAAAATTAATCGTCATAAAATTTAATAGGTTATCTGTTTTGTGCATTTAACAAAGATAAAAAATGTCTTTAAACCGTAAAATTTCGACGAATGGTGTAGATTTTACAAGAATTTTAGTGAAATAGTGCAACCGCGTCATACCTCGGAAGCGAAAATTCGACCGGTGCGGTTCCCACGAGATGGTGTACAGTCAAGTTTTGTATTAAATTTGTATTATGATGTTGAAAAACTAGGATACTTAACATGTTTTAGAAAACCAGTAAGTAAAAGTATTTTGATCCTACAATATAGATAGATTTTAATTAAATAAATAATTAAACTCACTCAATTAAACAATGTTAAAATAAATATTGACATTGCTAGGGCCTGCCTTTTTCTCTGCTCATCCATGACCCGACAGACGCCGATAATATCCAGAAAGCAACACGACTGAGATCGCTCGGTACTACGCAACTGAAGAACGCACTTCTACTGAACACCGCGCGGTGCGGGGGAATCTAGCGCGAGAGACGAGCGCTCAACGCGTCTCGCAGCGGGATAACTTGGTGGAGGAAATCGGCCCTTTCGACGCAGCTTGTGATGCGCGGGACATTTTAGCCCTGTCGCGACACAGAGGATAATAGTTTACACGAAGTCGGATAATATGCATAACAGGTCAAAAATGAAAAGACAAATTTGTGCCTACGTTTCGACATTTAATACGTCTTCCTCAGGACATCACTATAAAAAATAATACATACAATGTATACATAAAAGAAACAACAACAAAATTACAACGGAACAACATCCACTTCTCTTACACTACCACCCTGCTAATCCTCGCTTCTCCCTATTACTGAACACATTGTTAAATTCTCTAGCTTGCCCGCGGTATTTACACATTGTTGCGTCACTTTCGTGTCAGAAACTGAGTGCAAAAGCCTACTAAAATCCGTATCACACAATACAAAAATTATCATAAAATACATATTTACAAACCCTATTATTATTCTTACAAAGCAAATAGAAAATGTTATTAAAATATACAAAACTTGTATTATCAAAGAATTAAAAATACTACCTAAGTATCAAAATGAGTTTACATATTTATTTCAAGTGAACACATTATCAAGAACTATACACAATATTACAAAACACAGTATTCTCAAATACATCACACAGTGTTACAAAATTACGTAACATAATCACTTTGAACACACAGAATTACTTAATTGACATAATAAGTGTGAACACACTTAGAAATACCAATTAGATTTTAAAATTACTGTGTAACAACTATGTACTTTTGTTTTATTTTTGTTGTTTATGTGGTTTTGTAAATTTTACTATTCACATCTTGAGGGTGTGGCATCAGTGTTCCGCGCCTGCACCAGATGGTGCTCATCGTGGATGGGCTGCACGGCTTAAATTGTTATAAGTCCCACTGAAACATAGAATGCGAGTGCCATGTCCGCCGGAAACCGGCGACTTAATCACTCATTAGCGGAGAAAAACTATTCACATTATCATATACATTAAGACAACCTGCTATATCTGCTCTATGGTTAAGAGCATTGTTTTTTTTAATGTACAGCATCTCCAACCATTTAAGTTTCCTTTCATCCCGGTCTGTTTTCATGATAATAGAATTATGTACATCAATATTGTGTTTCTCATTGTAGGCATGTATGGCTAATGCTGTGTTATTTTTGTTAGATTTTATTGAGTGTTACTGTTGGTACAATCTGGCTTTGTAGTATTGGGTGGAACAGACTATATAAGTGGCACTGCAGTCTAAACTTTGAGTTTTATAAATAAAATTGGATCTAAGTTCTTTAGGTATCGTGTCCATGAGATTAGTAAATAAATTACCTACTTTCTTCCTATTATAAAATGACCATTTCATTTGAGATTTTTGTCTAAAGATTTTGTTTAACCTTTCACTTAGATTCTTGATGTATGGAAGTTTAACATATTTGACTTTAACATTGTCTAGTGTTTTACTGATGGTAGTTTCCTGTGTATTGTTAACAGTCACCTTATTAATGAGATAATTAATTAGCCTATGTGGAAAGTTAAGTTTAAGGACTTTTGTAATAATATCTTTGTTTGATTCATGAAATGTTTCATGACTGAGAGAATTTACTTTGTTAATAAAGTTGTAAGCATAATTAATTTTTTGGTGGTACGGTTGTTAGAGAAAAAATTGATCATCCTTCCTGATGAGCAAGGTTTTTGGTAGCAATTGGTAACAATTCGTCGATTTTGTAACCTGTGTACCATCACATCCAAGAATGGTAATTTTGCAATCAGCTTCTTTTTCTACTGTGAATTTTAATCTATCATGGTATGAACTACATACTTCTAACACACATTCCACTTTGCCTTTGGGAAGAATCAAGAATAGATCATCAATGTATATTTTAATAAGCTTGATGTCCTGAATCTTTTTCATTGAATGAAAAATTAAATCATTCATTAAAATTTTAACAAAGTCAGGGTTAATTGGTCCACCCATCGGGGTACCGAAAATTTGTTTAAAAACGGTTCCATTGAGTATAAAATATCCTGATTCTAAAGTAAACATTAATATTTCTTAAAAAAGTAGCTCTTCGAATGTATGGATTGCCGAAAATACACAAAGATTTCTCATTGGATGAGGGGGATTCTCTTAGACCCATTGTTTCGTATATCAATAGCCCGTTTTGTAAATTATCAAAATTTTTAAATAATATTTTGGAGAAAATCACTGATAAACATAAATATGACTTAGTTAACTCAGTTAAGAAAACTTTTGATGAAATCATAATAGATGAGCATGACATAATGGTATCTTTTGATCTACAAGCATTATTCACCAACATCCCTTCGGGCATTATCGTTCAAATAATTAAACGTAGGTAGGTAGGTAGGTAGAAATTAAACCACATACTAGGTTCTGGGAGAAAAACATTGGAGTACGATATACATATTACAGTCATGAAGCGAGTAGAAGTAATACTATTCCCATCAGAGCACGACTCGAAACACCTTCCACGTCCATCTAGTCACACTTCCCGATTCGGACATCATGTCACGCTACCTCAAAGTGATAGAAACGATAAAGAACGAGATATTTTCAATTCCAATATTGGTAATGACCAGCCAGCAAAATATGAGCCTATCAGAGCCAAGACGAGTTGTTAAATCCTATTAAGTGTTATACGACTGGTCTAGGCGATATAGGGCGTTTCGAAGGCGGAAAACAAGTGAGGGTCGGTTATTAACAGGAGACATGCGTTTCCCGTATCCTAGTGTTGTTACCAGCTGAAAAATGAATTTGTGTGTGATTGTTTGTTGTAATTGTCAAGTTTTCTTGCCGTTTTCGGGAGAGACGATGAAATATATTCGT
This sequence comes from Laupala kohalensis, assembly GCA_002313205.1. Taxonomy (NCBI): domain Eukaryota; kingdom Metazoa; phylum Arthropoda; class Insecta; order Orthoptera; family Trigonidiidae; genus Laupala; species Laupala kohalensis. Next base: position 36,740 of record NNCF01128434.1, read on the forward strand.
TTTCCTCTCTGGAGATTAGTGATCACATAAAATGTTTCTATATTATAAGCATGCCTTGTGGTAGTGTTACACGCTGTCGAGGTAACTACCCAACCGGTTCAAAAATACAAATTTTATTTCCAAACAATAGCTGTTACTCCACAAATGGAGAAACTTTCCCTCAGAAGAATTAATATCAATAAAACCACGAAGATAAGTAATAAATTATCTTGTTTGATTGTATGAAGATGCGATAAAAATAGTGCAATATACTCTGGCTTGCTTAATAAATATTTCTTCACTGTATATCGCTCCGCTGTGTTTTATAAATTTACCCTTCTCGGTCGCGTTTTGCAAATTTTTCGTTAAATTTAAATTGTTTCTAAAGTAATTGACTGGGATTGAACATAAGGAGCTAAAAAATGTAGACATTGCTGTACACGAACGCATTTTTAGTTTCTTTGACTATTAAAGCGAAGGAATTACGAATACGGTTCATAGTTTACAATTTCCCAAATTCATTTATTCACGGTATCTTAATATCTCTTAACAAACTACTTATGAATGAGAAGTCTTGATATTATGAGTAAAGTTATGAGACGTATGAAACTATTTTCAGTTCTATGTCCCTTTATGCTTCGGTAGCTTTTAAATTACTGTAACTGCATTTACTTAAAATCAACAAAACTCAACAAGTGAATAGTAAGCAATGTCATATCGAACGTTTTCAGTTGGGTCCTTCTAAAGATAGGAGTCGGAATTCTCAATACTCTCGACTTTCTAAAACCAGATAATATTGAATTACGAAACATAATTGTACAATGTAAGAGGGTTGATATTAAGGTAATATTAACATATGGTTAAATGTATGTATGTACCGCGTTTCGGCCAGCTAAGGACCACGAATGATGAGTGCCAGTAAGGCTCAGTTTTTGTGTGAGTTTACTCACTAGACACACTAGTGAATTTTATCGAGACCGGAGGAACAGCGTCTAGATAGTATCCAGATTGCTGTATCCGAGTATTACAACTGCGGTTGTTAGCCGCAGAGGGCGATCATCACAGCTATTTAAATAGACATGGAAATGAAAAGCTACAAATTTTATCTTGCTCCACCTGGGAATTGAACCCGCGATGACTTGGAGACGAGCGATCACGCTGACACCGTAGCCACGGAGGGGACATCATGTGGTTAAATTAAAATTATAATTTACATTATTAAATTACGAATCTTGGAAAGAAATCGTTTTCCCTCAAGTCACTTTTACGGTTATATCACTATCCCATGAATTTTATTTATAAAAGTGAGAAATCATTTAAGTCGTAATTACCTGCACCGATAATGATTTTGTTCCTTCAGGGCGTTGGTAAATTTTTGAAACTGAGTAGTAATACCTTTTCAGTGCAATACCAAACGGTAGTGAGGACTACACTAGTATGCCTACTCTGGACCCGGGTAATAATTAATGCGCAGGCCTCTTTTCTTGCTTTTCACACTTTTTCAGAAGGAAAACTATCAGCTAGTCCAAATATACTAACTGCGTAACCACCTAGTCGCGATCTGAATCAGAATCAGAACAAGATCAGAAAAGATGGGAAGGTTACAATTTGTTGGGTGGTGAGGATTCGTTGAAATGTGGTCGTTACGTTTAAGTGGTTTTACCAATAAACCTCGAGTCAGCTGCCGTTCGCTTATAGACCAGTCGGAATGTCCTAAGATGAGGTGTATGGAGCAATGAAGATGGTGTAATTCTTTTCTTCGGGGATGTGTTTGGGGTAGTTAGGAGGTAAACATACTAAAAGTCCCCAGTTCTAGCAGTGACGGAAAGTGTTTGAAAGGGGGTGTGAAAGTCCGTTTTGTTTTATCGCTAATATCTCGAAAACGGTCGGCCATAAAACATATACTGTCTAAAAATAACAGCGTATAAAATTTCCTAGAGTATTCATATTTTTTTCGTATACTTAATGGTTTTCGAGATATTTGTAGGTGCTTATCTTATGTATGTGTGCGTGTTTGTGTGTGTGTGCGTGGGCGCGCTCTTGATCATTTGTTACTCACTTTGGGACCCTCTGGTCATACGGGCGGAGGAGGTTGACCAGTCCCTTAGGCAGGAAACTCGTCATGGATGTGGCAACCAGTTACGTAAAAATATTTAATTTCAAAACAAAAATTAAATCGTACAAAGAAGAACTGAGTTAACATAATAAACAAACAAAAAACCTTTCTTCCGTTCGAAATGGATGTCCTGTTCTCGGATCCAAAGGGAAGCGGTCCACTGGCCACGAAGTTGCTCCGCCTTCCGTTGGTGTCGCGTAGCTTCTTTTCTGCCGCGTGGCACTCTCGCCAATGACACGTGGTGTGTCCCTTGCGGTCGCGTACTCTTCTGCTAAGCGACGTGTTCTTGCCGTCGCGTCTCGGTCGTCATCTGCCACCGCCACCATCGCTCAGATTTATGTACCGATTTTTCTTAGGAGCTTTGAAAATTTGCGCTTATGCGACCTAAAGTGGTTTCAAGCATAATATTCTTATCATAGTTACAATCCCATGTATACCGTGTAATTCTAAATTAAACCCTCATCAGTGATTGACACTAGTAGCGACCTTTGGGAAGCGGGTGGAAATGGGTTCATGTGTAAAGATAATTGAAAATTATCTAATTTTGAAATATAAAAAGAATGAAAATTGCATTGGATCCATGGTTATAGGGTTGATTATATGTTAAATTAAACTACCAATGTCATTAAGTCAAGTTCAGATCACATTGGGGCATAGTATTCTTAGAGCTGGGGAGGGGAAGAGCGATACGTAAAAATAACGTTAAAAGACCTATATTAGGCTCGAGTCAATGTTTATCGTATATTATGAGATAAATAATCGTAATTCAGTGACATGTAATTTTTCAGACCACATGAGGTGCACGACACCCCTAAATGTGGGGGTTGAGAAGATCGAGACACGAAAAATTAACGAAAATGTCCGCTAAGAGAGAATTTTACGATAATCTACCCACAAGGCAGTAAAATAATTTGAATTTTGTATGAAAGTTCTGTTTTTAAAGCTGAAGATATTAAAATCGGTATTTAGGTTAGCTGATTTGCAGATCTGGAAGCATTAAGAGATACGTGTTTATATTTGTGCTTTTTTATTTTCTGTTCTTTTATGTACTGTATACAATGAGTCATTATTCATATTTATATTAAGTGATACCACTGGGTATTGACTTTCGCTTCATTATTAGAACTTGCGATAGTTATTTTTCAACAAAAATTTCTGAAAGTTGAAAATATTTCCAAGTAGTTACGTCAACAATTCTGCAATGCTTTGTCCAAATATGAAAATATTCGTTTTGAAAATCAGTTGTGAAAAATCTAGATTTATTGCGCTGATTGGAGAGAAACCGTTCTTGGTTCTCTGTAATTTCAGTGTCCAGATGAAAATGAATGTATACAGACTTTTTCATTGGATAGCGTCATACCTACTGTGCCACCTTTGTACTGCATAGCGGAGTTGTATCCATCGAATACTGTGGTGCATCTCTTCCCAAGTTAGTGTCTTAACGAATTTCACACATCACTCACAAATTGAAGCAACGAGGATCCTCTTTGCCATATCACTTAATGCATGAAAAATCCTCCAAGAACCCTATTAACGTGATAAGTATATGATATCCTTGATTGGGTCAAACAGCTTATATAGAACTGATTTGTTTGTTTTCACATACAACCTTCATTGAACGCTAATGGGAATGGAGCCAACTCGTAAGGTATTCATCGTCCTTTTTGCTGATGGCAATCCTTCGGAACAGTAGGCAATTCTTTCATAATGAATCTTAATGGATGAACTAACAGGAGTGGCTATATTTGCGTGCAGAGTGGCGAGTGACTGAGAAAACCGGGTAAAGTCAGGGAATTTTCTTTTTCTGGAAAAGTCAGGAAATTTGCTCACTGTCCAGGAAAAATTTTAAAAGCAATAACAAAAAATATAAAGATAGTCGAATTGAAAAGCTCCACAGATTCTTCAATTTGAAGCGACTTACACAACCCAAAAACCCTTCTGTGAGTTTTTTCATGGAAAGGCGAAAGCGCTGCCTGACTTACAGGGAAAGAAACCGGTAACTACCTTTTGTCGAACTAGCGCCATCGCAACGAAGCGACAGCGATACAGTCCCAAGTGGAGCTAGTTTGAGGTTCGAGCGGTAACTGTTTCGTTGCAACTCTCCACAGTTTGACCGCCCAGTTTTAACGAAACAGCTCCAGAGACAATTCCACTTCTACACGCGATAGAACGTGATAGAAGTGGTAGCATCGTTGATACTACTTGCGAGTAGTGTTGCCATCCGTCCAGGTTTCTCCGGATTTGTCCTAGTTTTAAGAGAGTCCGAGCGATGTTTTCTCTTCCGTTCAAGTTTTGTAAAGAAACCGTACGACGAAGACGAACGAAGGCGATTATTCGAAATTTGCGCATGCAATTGCGAACGCGACGCGTATTATTACGTGAGTTACAATTGCTTCAATATGGAGCAAGTGTAATTTTAAGTTGATTATTTTTGTAACTAGGAGTATCGTGTGTTCTGCTCAACACAAGATAACACTGTCTTAACACTTCAGTTCTTTGTTGTTGTTTTTTCTCCTAAAAATGAAATTAGAATTTCAGTTCTTGAATTGAACTTAGTTCTTGGTTTTTTATTTTCTCTCCAATTCAGAGAAGTATCTATTGAATTCTGTTTAAAAACCACTGTTTCTTACTGTGGAAGGATAGAAAATATTTTCCTAAATAACGTCCGTTTTAGCATCAAAATCATAGGTTTTCGGTCTCCTTGTCCTAGACTTGAGATTTTGGTGGCAACTCTACCTCGTGAGCTATTCGAACGTGGAACAGTGGTCGCCGACTTCAATCCTACCCCTTATTTCTTCCTTTTAGTTGCTATGTTTCACTGACCACAAATGTCATGATTGCAACTTAGATGATCCTGATTTCTGGAAGAATATTATACGTTTATGTTATTTTTTATTGTTATGTTTTCATTATTGTACTCAGCGTAGCGAAAGAATAAAAATGAGATGGTAGTAATGAGATGGAGCGAACGCGTGACATTGTAATATGATTGCTGCGCGGGGTTCTGCCCATTCCGTATACAACCACCGATCCGTTCTCAAACTACTTCAACGTCATTCAGTAATGGCTGAGCTAAAGGCTACTTAAACCAGTCTTTAGTCAATCTAATATTAAGCTTTGTTTTGTTTATATTTCTGATAATTGTACTTATTTTTTAATTTTTTGACAAAGCTTTGCTATCGCAGAAAGTTTTATAACTTATTGATAATTTCCATTTATGAAATTACATTATTTTCGTAAGATTTCACCTGCTGGAATGTTTTTTTTCTGAATTGTTGAAGAAATTTTTGCGAGCATGTTCATGTACGATAAAAGTCAGGGGATTTTGAGATCAAGTATTACTAGCCACCCTGGCGTGACAACGTGACATTCAAATCAGATCGATGCATTGTGAAGGCTTCTTTGACGAATTATCTGAGTTTTGGTGGTGTCTATTTTGATGGAGGATTCATCATATCCGGTATATAGAGGGACAGGATTTAGCATAGGGATAGTGGCCAGATGCATGGAAGTGTGGGATCATTTTCTTGACACAAGTTAGGTGGGTGGCCCTATCACATGATCTCTCATTGTGAATGTACTCTTTCTTCAAATTTATCATCTGGAAGTATTGGATTCACATCTTTGCAGTTCGTCCATTCTCACTGACCAGAAGCAGTGCTTCCCCAAATTTGTTGGTCAATGATTTTAAATACGGATTTTCATTTAGCGAGCTCAATGATAGAATATCGTTTAGAAAAGAAGACAACTTCTTTGACACGTGACAGCTCTTCCCGTTATTTGGATGGTCTAGAACAACAATAATCATTCTAATTTTTATAATTGTGATAATGAACAAGATTTGTAATACTCTTCATTTGTTTATAAATTCTATTTATATTTTTGTAATGCTGTTCTACCGGAAAATGTTTCTTTTCCTTTACATACTTTTGGTTGTTAATATTTTTATGCAGTTTTATTTTTTATAAATGGCTTTTTTTATTCAATGATCTTGCACCCAATGCACACTGATACATAAAGAACGGCAATTATAAGTCACTAAATAACTATAAATACGAGAAAGAGCTATGTGGGATTTTCTTTCAAAGTGTGAATGAAACTGAAAATTTGAATATTGACCAATTGAAGGTGGAACAGTGTGTGTGTTACAATCAACTCAGCAATACTGAAAACTGTGAACTAGTCACTGATATCTATCATTTTGGATAATTTGTTCATAGCATCCCCTACCATTGGGGCGCAAAGGATGGATGATTTTGGACTTTGGGGGTCTTCGAAAACGTCACTACTAATTTCAGAGACCCCGAAAACTGTGATCACAACATTAATATTTTCGAATGTTAAATCCGTCTGTGCCTTAAGACTCTTGATCGGAATTCATGGGATGATCCCTTGCTTACTTTGATTGTTCTACTTTTTTTACTATAAATTTATTATTATTGATAGTAAAGTGTATTTATTGTTCTAAAACTTTTTAATTAACTTTTTCTTTATAACAAATGGTTTAAGTACTGGATACAAGTTTGGCAAAGAAATCAGTTTAAAGTACTTTATTAAAGACTAAGTAGCTGAGTACTCTCGGCTTTGCTCGCATGAATTTTGTAAAGTCTGTAACTTTACTCTTTCTCACATTCTTATTGATATTCAGTGAAAATGTTGTCCATCAACGTTAGAATTTTTAATAGTATTGGTGTGTATTTTCACTGATGTAACCGAGAAACGTTTAGAAAACTATTTCCCATTTCACCCATTTAGGGGTAAATTTTCGTAAAATCTTTTCGTACCTGACATTTTCGATAATTTTTCGTGTTACGCCCTTCCCAACACTCACCTTTAGAGGTGTCATGCATAATGTAGGAGCATAATTGGAAATAAATTTATTCATCTCAGAATACACAAAAACCTTGGATTCGACCCTCATGTCTGTCTTTTTTACGTATCACCCTTCCGTCTCCAGCCCTAATCAGCCCGTATCACCCTTCCGTACTGTGTGTGATCTTAACTTAAACTTAACGGCATCGATAATTTTAAAATCTCATCAACCTTAATCCTCATCATCTGATGCAATTTTCATATTTTTATATCAAAATTAGTTTTCAATTCTTTTTATCCATAAACCCATTTCCGCCCCCACCCAAGATGTGCTATTGGTGTGTTTGTGTCATGAGGGCTGAGTTCAGACTTACACGATATCGGGATTTCACAATCACCTCAGCGGCGCCGAAAATTTTGGACTCGTCACTGGTATATTATGTTCGATCATTTTTTTATGGCAACCCCTTCCCTAGGGGAGCTGGAGTTTATACTGGCTGATTGCGAACTTTGGCATCTTCGAGAATGTCAATAATAATTTCAGTGTCCCCGAAAACTGTGATCTCAACAGTAATATCGGTCATCTTCGATTATTTTTACATTTCACTCCTCACCCCTGACACGAATGGTGTTTGTTCCTTATAGGGGGTGATCGTGTACTTAT
>NNCF01128437.1:0-12623 GCA_002313205.1 Laupala kohalensis
CCACAGGGCTCAATCTTGAGCGTCACTCTTTTTGCTATAGCCATGAGTAGTATTGCGTCAGTGGTACGAGAACCGGTATACGCGTCTCTCTTCGTTGACGACTTCGTCATCTATTGTTTGTCTAGTAGCATACCTGTTACCGAGATGCAATTTCTTTTTGTTGACTCCTCAAAATTCCTGGGTCTCACATTCGACCGCACACTAACTTGGCGCAATCACATCCGAAAACTACAATCCAGTAGTAATTCTTCCCTAAACCTCCTTCGCTGCCTAAACGTCTCATCATAGGGCGCAGACTACACTTGCCTTCTTCGTCTGTATTCTTGTTCGGTCTGTCTTAGATTATGGCAGTATAGTGTATACCTTTGCTTCGTCATCGACACTCAGGCCCCTTAACAGTATCCATCATGCAGGAGTTCGCATTGCAACTGGTGCTTTCCGCGCTAGTCGAATAGAGTGCTTACTAGTGGACGCTGGCGAACCATTTCTAAACAGAAGACGTGATATTTTACTTGTATATTACGGAGTGAAACTGATGGGAGGTTCAGATCACCATACTCGCCATCACATGCATTGCGATAAATTTTGTTCATCTTAAGCTGCAAGACTTTCTTTACCCCGCCAAGCGGGTGTCCGCTTTAAACAGCTGCTGGAGGAAGACGTCATCACACTACCTCGTCCAGAGAAATACTCACACTCTTTCACACCAACTTGGTCCTTCACGCAACCAACCATCGATATTCGGCTGACTTAACTTTCAAAGCAAGACACTCCAGCTGCTGTGTACCAGCAGCACTTCGAAGAACTGAAAACCTTCTATTTATATCATATGTTCATATATACTGATGGCTCAGCAATGAATGGTGCTTTACACTGCCATAGTGCCACCAGTTCTTTTGCCTCCATTCCTTTTGCAGCGTGTACACTGCGGAAAAATATGCAGTCCTTGAAATCGGAAAGTTCATTCAGCTATCTTCAATACGGCGTGTGGTTCTATGCGGTGACTCTATTAGTGCTCTGTGGCCAGTATCTTGACTGTGTACTTCTGACATCCTTACACTAATTATTGACAATCTAATATGCCATCTAGTATTTCAAAATTTTGAAATAGTTCTTTGTTGGGTTCTTGGGCATGTAGGTATTATGGGTAACGAAAAAGCTGATGAGGCAGCGAAACTGGGAACACAGAAAGCAGTCCTTGACCTTTCAACTGTTCCTGCATCATGTTCAAAGGTAGTGATAAGATCGTCTCTTCTTAAGACATGGCATGCCGAATGGCGAAATTGCTCCTTCGAGCTGAGGAAGATAAAGACTCCGTTAAGACCTGGACGTCATCATCCCGTGCGAACAGACGTTTAGAAGTGATCCTTACACGTCCTCGTATTGGCCACTGCTATCTTACCCTTGGTCATCTCATACACGGTGAACCTCCGCCATTTGTGTAACTTGCAATACAATGCTTACCGTGGAACAGTTTTCTTTGGAGTGTCTCAAATATAGTACCAGCCGAGGGTGACACAATCTACCCAATAGTTTGAGCGTTATGTTTGGGCAAAATGAACCGATTTTTTATCACCTTTTAAAATTCTTCGACGAATGTGGTCTTGGCACCTTATTTGATATTGATTTCTATGTCATTACTCAAATCTATAAACGAATCTGGGCTCCTCCCACAATTTCTCGGGAGGATTTGGATTTAAGGTTTTTCGCGTTTTTTCTTTAAATATACATTTTTTCTCTATCTATATTTACTTTTTACTTTGTTTTCCGTTTGTATAATTGTTTCAGAATCTGTTGTCTCATTTACCCCGCCTTTTTATGTTTGTATTTCAGGAGGTTTTTAGTGGGTATGGTTGAGTCATTCGGCGAGTCCCACACGCGGGGAGTCATGTTGGCTCTTCTTAGTACGTAACAGCATTTTCCCCACCTGTACAAAAATGTTCGGGCTCTAATGATTTCGATGTTGCCCACCGTAAAGCCCTAATAAAAAAGATACAAATTCTTTGAAGTCCTGTTAGATGCTCTCCTTTACTAAGGATATTTTCTTGTCAATTTTTTAAAGAACCGTGTTGAAATATGAAAAGACATGCTCCTGAAGTTCTCCTCCCTTTTGTTTAATTTGAAATTACACATCAATCATTTATTCTAACCGTATTCTAGTATTCAGATTTTGTCGAGTCTGTTTATTCTTCGTCTTCTTATCTATCCTTGAATGAACATTTAATGTAGTTACTTAAAAGAACACAATTGAAAGTAAACAAAGTATGAACTTGTTTGGTATTGTTTAGAGAAAATGTTACTTTCGAATAACCTGTGACGTAATTCATCTTCTGTCTAAACGTTTGGTCGGGTGAGGCAATCCGTGTTGCTCCTGTACACTTTTTCATTGCAGGCCATGGCGGCACTGTGAACGGCTTTTATATAATATGGAACCAATTAATATCATGTAATGTGCAATGCAATGTATTAGTACTAATTTTTTTATTGCGGACTAATTGTCCATACCCGGACATAAGCTGATATGAACTTGTCTGCTCCTTTTCGAGTTAGGAATCAGTCCCAGATGCCAATCCCCTCATTGAATATTCACCCTGTATTACTTAACTAGGAATAATTGTTATAGAAGGAAAACATTTTCAACTCAGCGTGAAATAAATTCATTAAATACGAAAAATTATCGTGTCTGGAGAATGGGGTTCAGTGAACCTCTTCAACAGGAAAAGCAACGATGGGAATGGCCACAGGACACCACCGAGCGGCTCCAAACATCAACAGACGGTGGTGTTGTTTATATAAATAGAAATTAGCTTAGATCGTGTGTTGTGATTTACATTTCCTTCTGGAACTTATTCAGTATTAAAAAGTTCCGCTCACTTTCCCCGTCACTCGTCTCCCATTTCTCCCGTTGTCCACAGCAAAATCCATAATTGCAAGGGCAGAGCCTACCGTGGTTATCATATATAATGAAACAAATGTCGCTCTTGTTTGGCAAGATTACGAGCATTTTCGACTGTAGAAATAATGTATTTCTCTTTTGTTAGCTTCCGTAACCTATCCCTGCTTCTGTTCGTCACGACAAATTGTATCGGGTGTGGGGTGCAAAAAGTCAATAGTCGTGGCCAAGGAAACAGAAAAAATAATAATTATTATATTTTGGAGTAGGGCACGTAGGTGATAAGTGATGATACAGTTGACATTTACCTTGAATTTTGATGAATGATTTTTAAAATGAATTAATCAGGTCGAGAAATTCATTAATATACAATTCCATTTTTCTAGTTTAGTAAAGACTGTGTGATGCATACGTTAATGATAATAATTCTTACTAAATAAATGATGTATCTTTCATTGAAAAAATTATATTTTCCTTTTTCTTTTCCTACTTTCAATCCTCTTTTCTTCGGCAATAGGTAATGATGAAACTAATCTTCTGTAGAATAAAATCAGACTTCTGTTGCTAAGATCAGAAAATCAAAGCATGCATAGGATAAATTATTCCATTAGTAGGTCCTTAAGGTGGAACCAGCACTCGACGTTAGTCAAATCACTGAGATGTATAATTGTTTTCTCTATTTTTATTCTAAATGAACACGACAATATGAATAATAATGTCTGGAAAACATGATTTAATTTGGTGGAAAGCAAGCTGGAGGCAAAGTCCAAAGGAGCAGGAACCTCCACAGCAGAAGGAGGTGGAGGTACCTTGTACTGGGCACGAAACGCAGCGTAAGTTTGGATATGAGTCTGAGCACAAGGCAGGAGAGGAGGCTGGGTGTAAACTCAGAAAGGAGGCTGGGTCGAAACCCAATCTGTAATCCGCAGGTGAGATAGCAGAACAACCTGGGGTGAAGACCTCTAGAATATTTTGGGTGAGGGGCATTTGAGCTCGGCTACGGGAAGGTCATTAGAGCCCCTTCTAGAATACTGTTGAGAACTATAGACAGAGGTGAGTTGGCAGTCAACTTGATACAGGTACCATGGTTCAGACAAGGATATATTATTAAATTCAGATGTACGGGTTACACATTATCCTGTGCTGGAGCACGTGTCAAACCGAGAGCATGGGTTTTAATCAAAGATATAAACACCAGGATCTGTTACTAGGGTCCAGATAGCTGTACGAGTGAGATATGAAGAGGAGTAGCAGGACAAAGATCTTGTTGCTTGCTCAGCTTCATTTCCTGGCGATTCTGACTCCCCACCTCAGGAGGATTTCAGAAAATTTGTGGTATTTTGTAAGAAACGGGGACACAACCTGGTGGTGAGGGCAGTGACGCCAATGCCCACCATGGCATTTGGGGGTGTACAGACTCCAATCGACGGGTCGAGGATTTGATCGCATTCTTTTGTATAACTGACTTAGAGATCATGAATAAAGGAGACATTCCGACATTGAACTATCACAGGAGCAACGGAGTCATTACCTAACCCTTGGTTCCGTGGATGTCAAACCGATTTCATGGATTTGATAGTTTCCAGAGAACCCTTCCTGTCATACCACAGAAAGATCGTGTTTAACAAAGGGCTCTTTCAAGAGTGAATTCTATAGAAATCCCTGACGGACCGACTGGGTCTCGTTTAGGGAGAACGAGGATACCTGGAGAACTACCTGGTATACTCGTAGACACAGGACTCTAAGGGGTCAGGTACGTAGGGAGGCGTTTCAGGAGTCCCAGAGGAAATATAAAGCGGAAGTCAGGAAGGCTTCCAGAAAATCCTGGAGGAAGTTCTGAGATGATTTTCAGAACCAGCATTAAGCAGCCATTCTTCATAGAATACTTACTAAGGACAGTAAGTCTAGGCTCGGTACTTTGGTGTCTTTCTCCGGTGAATTTACGTCAACTGAGGGGGAAATTCTGAACCTGTTGCTGAATACTCACTGACCTGGAGCAACTACCACGAACATTAGTGAGGAATTAGCAGAATCCCGCTGCTTCGATAGGGGAGGTTGGAATGAGGCGGCTGAGATCGTTACCTATAATATAGTGAAATGTGCAAGATCATACTTTGCACCCTTCAAAACCCCAGGAGAGGACGGAGTCTTATCTGTACATCTTCAGGAGGGAGGGGAGGACATCATCCAAGATCTTTTTAGTATTTACAGAGAATGTTTAACCATGGGATATATTCGTTTTCTGTGGAGACAGGATGCTAATGCGGGCTTATTTTCTAGATGGTCTGCGAGAGAATAGGCAGATTTATCTTTATTCGCAATCCAAAAATATTGCATATGAATATACCTGATCTTACAGCATATTAATGCGAACACAATCACATCGTGGCAGATGTATGTATCTATGACTATATTTGTGTGCATCGTAGTGATTTCAATTGTGAATAATTTAAAAGGAGAAAATAACAAATGTATGTACGTATTTTGAATGACATGGTGTGAACAGTTTACAAGAAATTAATGCATAAACTTTGAATTTGGATTCCCCATCCTACAACATGGGAAGCTAGGAAATATATATTGTTAAACAATTGGGAGGTTTCCAAGGTACGAAAGTATGATCTTATACAATAGTAAATTGCTATAAATGAAATAATCATACAGTTGGTAGGGACGGAATTGCCTAGAACAATATACAACGAAATGATACAATGAGGAAATAAATAAGTTATTATGGGAGCAGCCATATGTAAAGATAGCGGCATGTTTATAAACAAATAGGTACTTAAAATGAGCAATGACAACAGGTTGCAAAATTTGGAAAATTCTGCGAAGAACGTATAAAATATCCGACAAAATGGGTATTAGAAAAATATCAGCAACGACGAGAACGTGTAAGATATAATTTGATTTAGTAAAGTAAAATACAGAGAAGAACAAAATTCTAGTAGAAATTTTACCTTTTTTATGGAGTTAAACTATATTCAGTGAAACTACAATTTGCGAATGTTTCAAAGACAAATTGGGACTTCATTGAATCTAGCACTGAAAAGGGGTTTTGATTTAGTTCAAATATGATAGAATATGTTCTGTGTGGAAAAGAACAATAGAATAATTTAGCAAGAATGAAAATATACTATGTCAACAATTATTTAAGACAACATTTAGTATTATATTTTTTAAAGAAGAATTAACACAGTAAAATTCTAAAACAAGTTCATACATTTAAAAAATGGAATGAGTATTTTATTCTACAAAAATTAACTTGTGAATATTTCATAGACGAATTTGGGACTACATTAAACCAAGTTCTGAAGAGTATTTGTCAAAGACATATTTTAACTCGGTTAAAATTTGATACTAAGAAGAAAATATTATCAGTGGAAATAAGTATGAAATAATTTTGCATAAAGTGCAACAATTCTTAGACATTTAATTTAGAAGAATTAACGTGAAAAATCTAGAATGATAGATAATAAATCCAGGATAGAAAATGCGTGATCTCTGAAAATTTCGTAACAAGGATATTTAGATAATTAGGCGACCTACAAGGTTATATTACAACGTATTTAATTGAACAGCTAAAATAGATATGCCAAAAAATGTGCAGGGAAAGAGAGTGAAGCTTTAGTGGAAAAGATTGAAGCCGTACTGGAAAAAGGGTAAGAAAAGTACAGGATAGAGTGATACAAGAACTAGGCAAGAGGATTGAAGAAATTTACAAGCAGATAAGGGTCTTCAAACACCAACTTATGCGAGAGTTGTACAAAGAAAGGGGCGAGTGGTTATGAAGAAAAATATGATAATAGGACTAAAACTATGGAAACAAAAGATAACTATGATGAAGTTAAGGTCGGAACCGTATCAAAAGTAGATTGAGAAAATTGAGTCACTGTAAATGTTAGCAATTGTCGAAAACTAAACAATGGCTCTCTGATAATGGTGACGCAAAAAGAAAGTGATTTGTAGTTTTTGAGAGACGTGATAGCGAGTGATGGATTACGAGAAGAACGGCACATACGTAAGGTAAGACCAAAGCTAATAGTGTTTGGGGTAGAAAACGGGCTGGAGGAAGCAGATTTTGTAGATTCAATTCGTACGCAAAATTTTACAAATAATGAAGGAATTGAGGAAATAAAAGTAATTGAGAATGTAGAAAGAATAGAGTCGAGGAACAGGAACTGGGTTATTGAACTAGCAATCGGCCTCTACAATCAAATAAAAGAAAGAAGGATATATGTTGGGTAAAAATTTCTATCGTAATATACGACTATTTTACACCGTTACGTTGCTATAAATGTCAAATATTTTGATATTTAGCAAAATTATCTCGTGACGAATTAGAAACATGTGCCCATTGCGGGAATAAGGGAAATAACTTCAAGGATTGTTCAAAACATTCTGAGGATAGGAGGTGTGCTAATTGTGAAAGGAAGGGGAAGAAAGGAGATCACATAACGAGGAGTATAAATTGCCCAGAATGAAAAAAACGTTGTACGGCGAATTAAAGAAATAACAGATAATGGATCTAAAAATAAAACAGTTAAATTTACACAGAGGCAGGAAAGTGATCGTCGATATGGTGAAATGGGCAGATGAGAGAAGTATAGGAGTATGCTCTGTGCAAGAGCTATGTTTAAGAAGGGAGAAGTTGATTTATCTGCCATTGAGTTGTAGGATAGTGCACGTGGATAATGGAATGGTGGCAATGGTTATACATAATAAATTAATATAAACTGTGGAAATAGTGAATTCTGTACGAAAAATATACAAACGGTTGTAATACAAAAAGAGGATATAAATGTGGTACTTATTAACATATATATTTGGTATAGGTGAAAGGGCAGGACAATTTTCTGAGAAGTAAGAAAGATAAAACAAAGATTTAAAAATAAAGAAGTATATATGCGAGGATTGGAACGCCCGATCCCATCTGTGGGGGGGATAAATTTACCAATGAAAGAGGCAAAGAATCAGATAATCTAATTTTTGTAATGATTTGGCTATTGTAAATATATATCGAATAGCAACATTCGAAACTAAAAACGGAACATCGATCATAGACACAACCCTACAAAATAAAACTAAAAGAACTACTATGACTAAGTGGGAAGTGTCCACTTGTATTGAAAATTATCAAAAGGCAATTTTTTTTGAAATTGAGGAAATAGAACGAGGGACAGACAGTGATAAGAGTATATAACTAAATATCCGACATTAAAAAAGAAAGAAATATGGACTAACAAAGAATGACGAGTATACAATGGATTGGGAGGATACAGAGAAAGAACTTGTAGATAATATTTTAGGTGGAGAAAAGGGATGAAATATGTATACAGTAATAATTGAGGATCAGAATACAGAGGAATATTTTATGGTAAAGGAAATGAAGTCCATGCTAAAAGAACTTATGGAAAATAAAAGCCTTCAATACGATGCTATAACAAATAAGAAAACAGCAAATATGTATATCAAGGTAATAATTGGTATAATGAATAAATGTTATAGATGTAGTTACTTTCTAAGGGCATGAAGAATAGCAAAGCTGTAATTGTTTCATAAAGGTGGACATAGAGCAAGAATGATTGCAAATCATATATACCCTTCTGTTACGTTGTTTAGGGAAACTTTTAGATAAAAAAGTAGCAAACGAAATAAGATTAGCTGTAGGAGACAAAATGTACCGAAATCAATATGTTTTCACAAAATGGAAAGTACAGAGATGGCTATAAATTAATTTCGTGAAATCAGGGACGAATGGTAATGTAATTACATGTTGGCTGTACTTTTGGACTTCAAAGGAACAGTTGATAGTGTTCAATGGAAACTGGTCATGGAACAATTAATGAGTTTTGGTGTAAAATAAAAGATACGGAATCTAGTAGAATCATTTTTTTTTCAAGGTAGGCATGTTGTATTAAGAATAGGAAATGAAATTTGATATATAAGGTCAAAAAAGGGTGACTGCAAGTCATGCGGGACCATTATTTTGGAACGTAGTGTTAAATAAGCTATTGACGTATTTCGAGGGTAAGGGTATACTAGTTTTGCGTACGCTGATGATATGGTCATCTTAATAGACGAAGACTGTAGAAGGAAATTAGAAGAAAAAGTAAGAACATTTTAACAGATGTACAAACTTACGTAACCAAAATTAGTCTAGAAATACCGAGGGAAAAACAGAAGGCACAATATTTGGCAAAGGAATAAGACAAGGATACAGGAAACCTATCATGAAAATAGGAGACTGGAGATTAAAAATAGTAACTGACGCCAAATATCTCGGCATTGTCATAGATCAGACAAATTACAGACAACACTTCTTGTATGTGGACTGGAAAATCAAGAAAATGTATGATGGTCTGGCAAGGATTGGATTTAATAAATAAAACATAGGACATGTGTTTTCTTAGCTGAATTCAAAAGCCCTGCTATAGGATCTTACTTTAGTTTTGATTCTGACAGTTTGGTATGGTGGCTTTTAAGAAAATGGCTAACACACTGTTTCCCTGCTATTTTATAATGAGAGCTATTATTATTATTTCGAGAGTATAATGTTTTTTCTCTCTGTCAATTGCACGGCCATTTTTCCTAAGCTATTATGAGTAAGCCCCACGTCAAAAACAAGGAGCATCTATAGCAAGAAAGTAGTGAACCAGTTCTTCAAGATCTTTAACCAAAACTGTAGGTCGGCTTTTTTGCTTTCCCTACTTCCTCAGCTGTACCGTACTTCCAGCTGGACAAACTCATACGTGTTGTTTTTGGAATATTTAACTGTTTACTGGCCTTCTTCAAATTCATTGTCTTTTTCCGAAATGCATCAAAAGCTTTAGCCATTTTAGACGGACTCCACTTTCTTGTAAAAACGTTCTTCAGTCAAAACATCTGATGGCGGATTAATAAGACACCAATGAAGCAGGCGTCATATGCTCTCATCAATGGAATAGTAGAATCCTAGTTTAATATTTACCCTTGAATTGATCCCGCTGGAGCTAAGGATAATGAAGAGCCAGGAGTCCGCTTCAGAGAAGGCGTTCGGATTTTGGCACTTTCCTCTGTCACTCACCGCAAATGAGCCTTAATTGTGTTGTAACGTTTCGCTTTTATTTCTTCCCCCTCGGAGCTATGACGTTCATCCTAATACACTTGAATGTCGAGGTCCACGAAAATACACCATTTTGCGATAAATTATTGGTCAAGCTCACTCTCCTGTTTTGGATAGAAATGTACGCTACATACGAAGTGAAACAGATCAAAACACCTCCCACTAGACTGCCCTACATCCACACATGGTCAAGATTCTGGTAACGGTTAAGTCCCGACGAAATTATACTAACAGTAATTCCTTCGGCTGCGTCTCCATTCTCGGCACTATCAATGTCTCCATACTTGGCATTGAGTTTACGTTTTTGGTAGGTACACGGTCATACATAACAAGGTCACTAGAGGATTTTCCGCCGCAAGGTTATTCCTTTGTCGATGTAAAACACCTCAGTTAAAAGCGTTTCAGGATATGAGACAATCGAACATACCTTTATTGATTGATTTTTTTTCTGTAAAAAACGGGATACATTAATTGATCAGTATGGCGAACGATTTGTTTGTGCATCATATTGAAGTATGGATGGCTGATATTAGTAGAGAATAAACCCGTTCTTTTCACGAAACCACCATTTTACAAAGTAGCATAAATACCTCACCGTTCAGGTGTGTTGGGAATATCTTATTTCTTTTACAGATGACGCGAACAAGGGTTTTTCATCCACCATGATCAAGTAGAGGGAGGAATGACGAAATGCCATAGGAAAGGACGAGCTCTCGACTTCTCGTTGACACGAGAAATCTGGGTAGTCTTGCGATGGAAGACAATAATGTAGATTTCAAAGTTCAAGAAGAGGTGCTCTCTACTTCTCGTTGAACGTTGACTAGTGATGCTGGCAGGAGAAATCTGGGTACTCCTGCGATGCAATACTACAAACACGAAGTTAAAGCTGAGACTGAACGAGATCTGTTAGGTTGTGGGAAAGAAGTATAACTGTGGAATTTTCGATTAGTTCTCACTTGAGTAAGACATATGAGATTTACGCCCGTTTCTCGATCAGGGACCCTTTTGCAGATGTGTCTGGTTTGGAGAAGGAATCTCTAGTTGTTTCCGAGACGAGAAATGAAAATTCGGAAAATGGTAGTACGTCAGGTTGTTTCGTGTTACCAGAATCACGGTTCCTCAATGTTCCGTTGTATTTCCGATTTATAACACTTATAAGGAGCTAATTATTTATGATCTAGAAATTCCATAGAAATTGTTCCTACAGTGGTGAAGGATAGCCAGAACTCTTCCGTTCCATTACTTGTGTGGAATAATATTAACTTACAACGAGTATTACGGAAGAAAACATGATTAATTGTGAGGTTTATCAGGACAACTAAACCCAGATGGATCAAATATATTATTATATGGAAACGTGGCCAGAGCCATCTGTGGAATGGAACGATAACTTATACTACTCAGTCTTGAACTTGCATCCAGAACAATACAAAACCATTACCGTGTAACAAGCAATTTTCCAAATCATGTGAGATGGGTTACCCATATAAAGTGAATTACTAAAATTTTGGATTATGTAATAAGTACAGCACATCATCACTATATAGCTCTGCTTTATATTATTTTCAAGTTTAGGCAAAAAAGAAAAAAGGATTTTCAGTATTTAGTTCGGGTCATAAGCAAGAATTCTAAAGTGGCACACATCTTTATACTTTCCTTGCACGTACATATAGGAAGGTGGTGCAAGGAACAAAGTCTAAGTTACGACGGCACCACAGACTAATAAGGAAGAAAGTAAATAAAAACAAGAACAGGTTCACATGTGTGATCGAATATGAAATTTTCACATTCACTATCTTGTGTTCAAATTATGATAATTTTTTACAATAAACACTCCAATCAACAATTGTGGATTTTCAAGTAGAAAAACTAATTAAGACTAAATTTCAAGCAGTATTCCACTAACATCCTGTCACTCTAAAATTGATACCATTCCTATAAAGTATTTTCTGCCGGTCACTCAATTAACAAACAAATGTACACAATAAAAATAAGTTGAGATACCAACATACTCAGCAAATCAAATTTATAAAATTAAGTAATCGTGCAAGTCACTTAAGAACAATGTTGGACTCCTCTTAATAACATATTTAGCAAAATCTCTAGAAAAGTTAAATTCCTACCAATTACTTCATACTAATTGGAATTATGAAAATTCACACTCGCAATTATCAACGTACACAAACTTTTACTACTAAAAATGATGAAATAAAGTAATGACGATTTCATTTAAAAGGATCAAATAAAATAATATAATCTCACTCAAATAATGTTCTTTAAATTCCAAATTTATAATAAAATATTTTACTTCCATATGTTTCTATCACTTAAAAATCATAGCCACAAGGACTGTTCTCCACGAATTAAATAGTGTGCCATATTGTGGCAGAACGAGATTTCGCTTTAAATAATTTTGCATATAATTACAGCATTTACGAATTTGATAAAAAATACACCTCGGCTAGCTCTCCTCAGGGGTCCACAATAAATTTAACGGGGTTCGATTTCTATCCAAAGGAAAGGGGCCATACAATGGTTCCAATCAAGGAAAACACCAAACAAATAAATCCATTTATGAAAGTACATTTATTCCTTCAAAATCTTCCCTTGGTTACACATCCCCCC
>NNCF01128437.1:14059-49244 GCA_002313205.1 Laupala kohalensis
ATATATATGTGTGTGTGTGTGTGTGTGTTTTCCTAGACCAATACTAAAAATAGACAATAATAAGAATAACAAGAAACGACACTCCCATATGTATTGTAGCGCTGTTCCTTTTTTCGTCCATCCATAATATTACTTGCTACCCTCTTACTATGCATTCAGAGTTCCACGATTCTGTGTATGTTGCTAACCTGCGTATATGCACTATTTGGCTAGCTTCATTTCGCCGACGTGCGCTAATACGGTAGTTTACAGGTGAAGTCTGTATACGGAAACAACTAAAAAATACCCCGTACTGACGGGCATGGAAGCCATTTGCCAGACGACCCGTGCTAGCCAATCCCTTATACTTTGCATTTACAACTTCTTACATTTACCTGGAGGAACACTCGAGACTTTCAACATCACTTGGTCGCCTAGCTCAAATTTTTCAAATCTGTGGGTAGAATCATATCGAGTCTTTACCCGCAGTCCCGCTGATCGTATCCCTTGCAACGCGAGTGCCCTAGACTCCTGTATTTTATCCCGTATTTCTTGCGTAATTTATTCTGGATAGGGTGTAGAAATGTCGTCTCTGTAAGCAACACTGGTTCTCGAGCGAACACCAGAAAGGACTGAGTATATCGCGTAGTTTTTCGACGCGACACATTATAGGCGAATGTAACGAAAGGAAGGTATTCATCTCAAAAATATCGATGTAGAATTTTATTATAAATCCTAGCAAATTCCAAGTGATCCACGCTAGGCTCGTTGTGATTATTACTTAGGATTCCTTCGAGTTCTTGCAATCTAAAGACCTATCGAGCTAATTTTCCAGTCGAAAATTTTTATTTTGTTTAACCACATCAGAGATTAATAATCTGTAACGATTTTAAATGCCTTTCCCCAAATATAATGTCGAATCATGGTAACAGCTGTTACTATACTCAAACATTCTTTTGCGGACACTACAAATTTATATTCATTTGGTCTAAGAATTCTAGAAATATACGACAAAGCGCATCTGTCCGTCCCTCTTGTACAATAATATTTCGGAGATACCTAGGTCAGAAGCATCGGTATGGATCTTTGACTCGTTTTTTTCTGTTAAAATTAATCGATAGCGGAGCACTAATCAATTTTCTTTTCAGTTCCTGCAAGGAATTTTCACATTCTGTATTCCAATTAAATTTCACACCCTTTTTGACAAAGTTATTCAAAGGTTTCGCAATTTTTTCCAAATTTTCTATAAATTTTCTATAATAATTACACACTCTCAAAAAGCTTTGCACATTCTTAACTGTTCGTGACGTGAGAACCTCACTCACAGTCCGGACTTATTCTCATCTGGTCTAAATTCCCTTCTTCAAAAATATGACCCAATAATTTTACTCTACGTGCTCCAATAACACATTTTTTCAGGTTTTAAAGTGAGTCTTCACTCCCGAATCTTCGAAAATATCTTAATGATCCTTTAAATTAATTCCTCAAATGTGTGACCAAAAAAAACATCATCTAAATACGCAATAGCTTCCTTCCAGCGCATCTCCCCGAGTAAAAATAATCTGCCAATTTTTGAAAGGTACTAGGAGCTATCATGAGACCGAAACTAACACAATTAAATTTCATGAATCAAATTTTTTTTAACTTGATCATTAATGTAATCGCGAAATAGCAATCCATTTTATGTTGTATTTCAGAATTAATTTTTTTGCCCTATTCTTCCTCTTCAAATGACCTCTGGAATTTTCCTTACGGCTTGAACAATATTAGACTTACGTACAAATAGTAAATTTACTCTGTTTCCATTGAAAATTAAATTAAAAGAATGAAGGGATGGCGTTCTCATTAATAAAGGAATTGCACTATCTTTCATCACAACAGTTTTACTTCGAATTTTCTTTCACCTAAATGCACGTCTATACTTATTTCGCCTTACGGTACAAGTAAAGTAGTATCAATAGAGCGTAGTGTCCGCTGAGATCGTTGCATTTTCGTTTTATCAATTAATTCATGAGCCACCATTTTAACCGTATTTTCTGTATCAATTACCACGGGTACTTTCCTATTGTTTACCTCGCCATACACTTTTAGTGTGTCGCCGGTAACTGTCTTCGGGGTTGCCCCGACGGGCGAAATCCGTTTTTTGCATTATTTCTATTTTCCGGGCAAAATTGCGCGTAATACCCTATCCGGTAACATAAATAGCAACGCGTGCGTCCGTCTCGAGTACGATCAAGATCACACTGCCTTCTGGAATGGCGCGGAAGGTTTAGTCCGCTAACGCCCAGTTATGAAACTGTTATGAAACTTCAACGAAAGAAAGCCGGACTGATTAACGGAGACAAACTTGGCAAGGAAAAGGATAAAGAGAATGGACAAGGAAATGGCGGAGGAAAGAAAAGTGAAATAAAGCGTAAGTCAGATATGAATATTGGAACAGGAATGTGAGGTCTATGTATCGCCCAGGAGCTTTGAAGATGTTACTGGACCAAACAACAAAATTGAATCGGAGTATTATTGCACTGCAAGAAATAAGATGGGTTGGAAGTGGAACTACAGAAAAGCAAGAAGTTAGTGTATTCTATAGCTGTAGTGAGGAGAAACACGAATTTGGTACAGGATTTGTGTTACATCAG
Organism: Laupala kohalensis; assembly: GCA_002313205.1. Taxonomy (NCBI): domain Eukaryota; kingdom Metazoa; phylum Arthropoda; class Insecta; order Orthoptera; family Trigonidiidae; genus Laupala; species Laupala kohalensis. The sequence goes on from NNCF01128437.1 coordinate 16,675, forward strand.
CAGCTAAAACATCTGGTAATTGGTTTCACACCTATTAGCCCAAGGCTATCGACGCTTAGAATAAAGGGGACGAGTTTTAACTACTCTATAATAGATGCCCATGCACCAACGGAAGAATCTGAGGAAGAAGAGAAAGATTCATTTTATGAACTTCTGGAAAGGGCATATGATGGATGCCCTGGCCATGACATTAAAATAATTACCGGTGATCTAAATGCTCAAGTGGGAACAGAACAGATATTCAGACCAACAATAGGAATCCACAGCAAACATACCATAAGTAATGATAATGGATTGAGACCCATACTGTTTGCATCATCTAGAAACATGATTGTAGGCTCATCAATGTTTCCACATAAAGACAAACACAAAGGAATATGGATATCGCCAGATAGAAACAGTAAACCATATTGATCATGTGTTGATAGATGCACGACACAAGTCTGACTTCCTGGACGTCAGGACTTAGTGGACTGAATATGGATTCAGATCACTTTTTGGTATAGGCGCGTGTGAGAGCTAGGATCTCCAATGCATCAAAAGAAAACCAAATCAAAATACCTAAATATAACATAGCCTTAGAATCATCTGAAATAAGATAGCAGTATCAGGAGAGAATAACACAGATCCTCAAGAATACTGAAGAGACCAACAATATCGACCATCAGTGGGAAATGGTAAAAATGCAGTGGAAACATCAGCAATTGAAACGTTGGGTACTGGAACAAGACATGTAAGATTACCATGGTTTGATACTGAGTGTGAGATGGCAACAGAAGAAAAGAACAGGGCATATAGAAGGACGTTACAATCAAGGTGCACAAGAGGAATGATAGAAATCTATAAAGAACAACGGAGGGTTGAAAAGAAGACCCATCAAAGAAGAAAGAGAGATAGGGTCTATGAAATGAAGACCAATATAGAGGAAATGGGGTCTATGAGGAGTAAGAATGAGACAAGGAAATTCTATGGAGAGGTAAATGTGGCACGTAAACCCTTTTATGGCAAAACTAGTGGGATAAGAGATGAAAAAGGGGAAATTGTAAGTGAAGGGAAAGAGATATGCGAAAGATGGCGCCGACATTTTGATAAACTTCTCAATTTCAGAACGGTATCAAGAGACTCAGTAGAGGTGCAAGAAGGAGATTACTCTGGTGAAAATACAGATACACCAACCATAAAAGAAGTGAAAAGTGCCATGAAGAAATTGAAGAATAATAGAGCCAAAGGAACAGATTATATACCAGCGGAATTGCTAAAGCACGGTGGTGCTGAATTGGAACGGACGTCCCTAAAAATAGTCGTCTCAATATGTGAGGAAGAAGAAATGCAACAACAATGGAAAGAGGGAATTATATGTCCTATATACGAGAAAGGAGACTAACTAGAGTGTGAGAACTAAAGAGGAATTACACTGCTAAACTTGGGATACAAAGTATTTTCCAATATACTGTTTGACCGTCTCCTCCTAATCGTTCAGAGAGAAATAGGGTCCTAACTGGAAAGTCAACTATAGACCAGATCTTCACACTGAGGCAAAATTTGGATAAGACAATCGAATTCGGAAATGGCACGCACCACTTCTTCATTGATTATAAGGCAGCATATGATAATATAGACAGAGAACAGTTGTATCATGCTCTGATAGGACAGGGGATTCCTGGGAAGTGGTAAGTTTGGTGAGAATGACAATGAGTGAGTCACGAAGCAGCATAAGAACTGGATGAATGATGTCTGAAACATTAGATGTTGAAAATGGTGTACGACAAGGAGACACGCTGGCGTGACTCCTCTTTAATGTCGTCCTGGAGAAGGTGATGAGAGATGCAAACCTTCTGAGCAGAGGGACTATTTTCTATAAATCAGTGCAGATACTCGCCTATGCTGATGATATAGATATAGTAGCAAGAAATCGAAAAGCAATGGAGGAGACATTTGTTGCTCTAGAACAGGCTAGCAGGAATGTGGGTCTGAGTATCAACCAACAGAAGACGAAATACACGGCTGCTGGGAAAGCGCATGGAATTAACATGCTACCTCAATAATTGTGAACAGTTACACCTTTGAGAGAGTTGAGCAATTTAAATATCTGGGATCGACAGTTAACTACTCCAATGACATTTCTCAAGAAATTAAACAGCGATTAATGTGTTTGGTGTTTGGCTGTGCACATGTGCAGACCTCATAAAATTATTGTGACTGGTCATAATGTACGACTGCAGTCAAAGCAACAATCGGAGCAGCAAAATAAACTATTGGAAAAAGAAATTTTCCATTGATGTTCAAGCAGAACCGTAACAGAAATACATAACTATTGTAAATGAAATAAATTAACTGCGAAGAGTTTTGTGAATGAATTGATAAATCTACAGATTACACATTTTTAAAGAAGGTACAGTATGTACTTCAATTGTTAACAGATTGGATGTGATGAAATTATTAAAAATATTCCCAAAAATGATTCCTGGCAAATGTAAAACTTTAACAGCACAGCCAAACAGTACGTGTATATCCCCCTTTTTAGGTTTCTTACGTCGTTATCCGGGTATTTCGTAATTCCATGTATCTTGCCTCGACGAGATGCCCCTATTGCATACCAAACCGATTTTTGTACGAAGATTATAACCACACTTATTATACTTTTTGAAGGACGTCACGGATTTCAAGTCTAATAGCCCCCCCCCCCGGCGTTCACCCCACCATTCCGATTATATCACGTAATCAGTTATGTGAAAGAACGCCTAGTTTCATAGTTATTTCATTCACATATTTAGAAGGTTCATAAGTAAATATGTACGGATTGCCAAGTTTCGAAGATTCATCTCAAGAAACAAATCGTCGGCGAATTAAAAAAGAGAACATCTTGACTTCTATTCGACACTCAGAATTTGTGTTTTCAAATTCGTTAAAAATTGCAGCTATTTGGTACCCAAAACGTTTTGTCGGTACCACACTGATTGAAAATGTTATTGAATTTGTTTATAATATTGATTTTGAAAATGTTTTTATTACTTATTTTTTGTCCATTTTTTATCAATTATTCTGAAAAATATGGGATATCTTGAAAGTTTTAAGCTATGTATCATAAAATTTCAATGACCCTAAAAGCAACAAACACAGTCAATGTAAGGTATTATATTCGCGTTGACTGAAGTCAAGTTTCGAATTATTCACGAAACTTGGAAATATTCTCCAAAGTAGTTCTTATTAATTAATAATTTATTCCCCTGATTTTTTATATTGGATGAGGACAATTATTTTGTGATTTGAAAACTTTCTAGTTAGTTTAGACTGTCGATTGACTCTTGCTTTGACGAAGTTGTCTTCAGTCACGTGATACGCCTGCCATTTCCGTAGGAAGAGTATTTTCCACTGTTTTTGGTGAATTATCCTTGTAAATGCTTGTAAGATATGAAACTCTTAACGTCATTGCGTTCCTATTTCCATTTGCTATATTTTAGTAGGTTTTTTTGGCTGTGTTAAGCCGGTACTTTTGCCAGAATAAATAAAAAAACGTAAACCCGCGAAGGTTTCTCTATGTAAACCTGTAGTAATTTAAAGTCAAATAATTCAAAATTTTGCGCCGTAAAGGTATGAAAATTGCGCCGTAAGGGCCACTGGATAAAGAATGGTTCAAACTATCATTTAAAACATTTTGAGGGGTACTTAAGCCTAGTCGCTCTGACGCACATAATACCCTAAAAATGATATTTTCCTCTCAACAAATCTGTTAAACTGTATTTAACCAATCACGCTCAACCAACCAACCAACCAACCTACAATTAAGTTACATACGAGTACACTGTCTACCTTTGCTATGATATGCAGAAATCTAGAGTTTTCTGACGTTTAGATGTAATCAAATTAAAAAAGGGCATTCTGTTTACTTTTGTTGTATATACTGGGGTCAGTTCTTAGAGCGATTGATCTGCAGAGGTTTATCACATAAACGTTTTATTGCATTATACACCTTTTTCGTGATATTTTACATTATTTATAACATTTTGTAATTCGGCCTCCTTTATATTTTAATTAAATATGAAGTAAATTTTTGCAATTTTTTTCTTCTTCACATCTGAATCGTTCTCTTCCAATAGTTATTTTTATGTATTATGTTCTTCGTGATACCCAGGAGACACTTAGGGAAAAAATAACAATGTTTTTTTCAATTTTGGCTAGTAATTCTACAGGTCTAATCTTGCCGTCTAATCCTTGGACCGGGACGGGATAAGCAGAAAGGGACCTATTTACGAGAATTGCACTCATTTGCACCTGGGTACAGTTTAACTCACACCCATTTTAACTTATCTACCTGCGCGGCGGTGCTGGCTGGATGGGCGGGGTTCGGTTCCCGATGAGGTGGAGATTTTTCATCACAACCCAACATGCAAACTGACTCCCAGGCCTACTCAGCCTGCTGTAAAAATGAGTACCAGGGTCTAACCTGGGGTCAAACCGGTCGGAGAGAGATGCTAACCACATATCCTTCTAGTACCGAGGTCAAGAAATTGCGGAGCTCTACTCTCCGCGAACCCCATGGACCCTTCGAGGTCTGATGTGGGATAGTTTGACTTTTTTTGACCTGCGCGGCGGAGGGTTATACTGTGGTGGTAGTCCGCAGGGCTGGACAAGGAATACGGAAACGCTTACAGACCACCGTCGGCATCAACGTGTGGCCCTCCTACATTAGTACACCGAAATTAGACGAAAAATAGTCCCTTAGGGGAAAAAATTCGTAAAGTTTTGAAATTTAATTATTAGATGTGTAGTATGGTATAGTTCACGATTATTAACTATCTCCCGATTTTTTAGGAGCAACTCACCCCTAAAAGCCACCCCTATGGTACACGTTCGTGGTATTCACCATTTTATCACAAAATTGTCAGGTTTTCGAGAAAGATATTTATATGAAAAATATCTCTCATTACGTTTCCAACAAAAAAGGTTCTAACCTTTTTTGAGATAGGTGCACTTGTTCTCGTGCTATGACCTCTCCAATCAGGGGGTAGTTTTCAAAATTATAATTTGTTCATCATTTTTCGATCACGAAATGGTGCTTTTTACATATTAGGACCTCCAAGGAATTATGTATTCAAATGTAGTGATATACACAACAAAACAGCTGTCTCAATGTGTATTTTGGACGAAGAACACGAGTCTCAGGGCGAATAGAAGGCGACCGGGTATCCTGTAAATATTTCGTAAATTGTGAAATAGCTATTCGATTATTATTGCAGCCTACATATTGTACATTTGATCAAAAAATGTATCATAAGTCGAGGGATGTCTCATGGGAAGACCAATAAGCCCTGTTATGTCAGAATTTGTATTACGTTAATTAGAAAAAGTTAATCTGGAGAAACTAAATTTTACACCTGTATTTTATTCCGGATGATGATACCTTTTGTATGGTGCCAGAAAATGAAATACAAAACATTTTAGATACATTTAATAGTTACCACCCTAGGATAAAATTCACATTAGAAATAGAAAATAACTATAAACAAAATTTTATTGATGTATTAATTAATCGTGAGGACACTAAATTATCTTTTAATTGGTATAGGAAGGACACTTATTCAGGTCGCGTATTAAATGTTTAGTCAGAGAAAACATTAACACAAAAGAGATCTATGATTTATAAATTAACAGCTCATATTGCATTAATAATGATCATTTAATGGATTGGGAAAATACATTAATTTCGGCCAAATAAGTTAATTATTACAAACGTATATCAGAAATGATATTTATAAAAAATACACATGAAAGTATGAATTTACGCACAGACACTGAAAAGCTATCTGGTATATATAATACAATATTATAACATGTTTGAGAAATTTCTGCTTTTTTGTAAACATATTTTGTGTTTATATTTATGTTTAATATCATGTTCAATTGTTCCGTTGTTGTTTTTCTTGTTATAATTTGTTATTATTTGAATCACCTGACGACGACTTAAAACGCAGTCGATACGTTGTTAATGTTTTTTCACAAAATGTATATTATTCGTCCATAAAAGGTCGTAAGTCTTTCATTATTTATTTAATTAGATTATTTAATGGACGTTAATTGAAGTACAGTCAGCTGAGTGACTGGATATATCATCTGAGGGTAAAGAAACAGACTTTTATAGTTTAATAATTGGAAACATATTATCGAAAATATCGAAGTAAGTTAACCGTAACCAAAACATTTGTATTGCAACAACCCTTAATGAGAGTCCATTCAAATTTCAAGTAACTTTATCGATTACTTATTCCGATTTCCATACCACAGACATTCCAAATAATTCACTTTATTAGTGTAGAGGTGTCTTCCCGATTTCATTTTAGACAATATTTTGTTTTCTCATAAGTAGTTCTCATACTTGAAGTAACTTAGAGTTGTGTGAGAGTATTGGTTATTCTTAATCATTAGTTGCAATTTGGTACAGATAAAATGACTCGTTTACTTGCAAAAATCGAGATCACAATTAGTTCGTGAGGAGAGCGAAAATTCTAAAAATCCTTTCCTGTCCAATTCACTCTTTTAATACTGGAATTTCGGAAAATATTTTTTGTTAGAGGTCTTTATTTAAGAAGCCAAATCATCTACAATTTCAAGCCCCCATCTTCTATATTTTGCAGTCACTCATCAAGGTCAACGCGGTTTTGTTGTTATAATTATTTTCCTAAAATATTCCTTTTCTAAAATAATAAATGCTATGTTTCTGAAATAATTGTCACTGAAAGAAATATAATATGTATACTTCCTTTACACTCTTGCAATCATGTAAAACAACACACTTTTGTAGAGATTGAATCAGTAATCTCATACGCACTTTCTGGTTCGTTGATATTTCGATAGAGCCGGGAAGTTTTCTCAAATACTCCAAGGAAATAGAAATCATTTCTATTGGTTGCCCCGCAAAATTCCTGGGAAAAGGTAAAGCTCTTTAGAGTGAGAAGGGGTGAGAAGAAAGAGCTAGTGATTGAACATAAGGGAGTGAGTCACGTCGCCTATTGGAAGAAGAGTTCCAGAATAGATAGGAAGGGGACATATTTCTCCATGTGCACAGCGACAGGTAAAGGAACGAGTGTTGCGAAATGGGTTACTGGTGAACCGGCAGTCGTCAAGATGCAATTGACGGTGGCACTTCTGCTTCTCCTCGCTCAAATATACGAGTGCACGTTCTACGGAAACCGATTTGGTAAGTTTGCTTCTAGTTTGTCACTTTTATTAACTACATTTCATTGATTTTACAAATTAATCTGCCGCAATACAATATGTTACTTTGATTGTAAGAAAATTCGTGTTATGTTGATTGTTTCTTCGTTGTAGCAAGTCAGACGATGTTTATGTACATAGAGGGGTTGAAGTTGATTCGACTAGTTCATAGTCAGGGATTGAAGTTGGGAATTGCTAGAAATCACTATAAATAAGAATTTTTGTCTGGATTACGAAAGTCGATGCGATAGTTTTAATTTTTCTTAGAACTGATAGTTTTACTACCAAAGTTTAATTCGGTATTTTCACATTTTACTCTGTGTACTTTTGGCATTTAATTTAATATCCAGTTGTTGTATGTGGCTAGTTGTTTCTTTTCAAATAGCTGGGAATATTTGATTTCACTAAATCAGATTATCTGTGCTAAATTCTTATGTTTCGGTTGATTGGAAAACAAATATTATGATTCCATTTACGAGAAGATGCGTACTCACGAATATTTGCACTTCCGAACGAAGGCAGGGGAATATATGAAACAAAATAATCCTATAGAATCATGATTACTGTATTTGAGTTAACTGATATCCTTTTTAGACACAAATTGTTTTTATTTTACGAATGGTTTGCATTCAAGTAGAATGCTTACAGTACCGAGACGATAAGATGTATAAGACGATCTCTGTAGCTATTCCAAAATTAAAATTCTCCAGAATTAATGGGTTGCTTCGAGAAATTTAATTCGTTGTAGATATATTTTAACTCGCATGAAAGATTTGGTAATGTGGGAGCACGAGGATTAGTTTCATACTTAAGATTAAGAGTACAAAAGTCGAACTCAAATATAATAATATATTATATAATTAAAACTACCAACTCTAGAATTCATTATAAATTTTTACGTTAACTCCCCTAAGCAATATTTTCATGCGGATATAAATCATATTACAATTAAACAAAACACAATACTTTCCTTAAACACTGTGTAACTGGAAAGTAAAAATATTGAGATTAGCACATTAACATTCATCCAGAATGAATTCTTTACATTGTTAACTTCAAATATATAATTTCAGTTTTATAATATTTATCAAACCTTGGTTGAAACATTTATTCAAGAACACATTCTTATTGTGTCTAGGTGAGACCTGAATATTTCTTACAGGAAGTGAACATGCAGGCGGTGAATTGAATAGCGCAACAGCGTGATTCAGACCGACCTTTCACTCACTCTACAGGGAGGACAATTTACTTTATGTCAGTGTCAACAACACAACTTCCTGTTCAAATGAGCGGTTTTTACTTGACTTTGTTTAAAATTAATCGGAGACTTTCCCAAACAGCAAAATCGGCATTTCAAATACAGGTAGACAGTTACGTTGTTCATAGTCAGGGAAGTACATTAAACTACATCAGCGATGTAAGAGTAAAATGTGTAAAAAAATTATATTTTTACAAAAATGTTGAAGTTTTGGACGAGAATCATCTATACTTATAAGCGGTGGTGTTTCTCTGATTTTATTCTATCAAAAACTATTTGAGGTGGGACTTGAAATTTCGGGAAGATATTGCTTTGTTATAGTAAAAGTTCACTAAGAAAGAATTTCTCGAAATTCTACAACAATTAACGTCCATTATATAATCGAATTAAATAAATAATTAAAAACTTACGACCTTTTATGGACGAATAATATTTATTTTGTGAAGAGCTCACAACGTTTCGACTTGGATTTAAGCCGTCCTCATATACATAAACAAATATTTAATTTCTCGAAATTCTTATTTTAAATGTGATAAAATTTGGGTGAATTGTGATTTTTCGTAATTTCGTCAAATCTAAAAAAATCTTAAATCGCCCAGGATTTTGTTTGTAAGCGTTGTTAATTTGAATATCTAACAAACAAATTTCTGCGTTTTCTTTATTAAATGGGTGTAAAGGGGTTGAAATGTTTTCATGTTTTTGTCGTTAACGTTAATTGAGTGTTTCATCAGTTTTACCTATTCTGTACCCCTGCATTAAGTGCACATCTATAAACTTCTACCATTATGAGAAGGATCGATTAGGGTAACATGAGGCAAATAATTTCCTGTTTTTTCACTCGCACGAAAGCTCAAAACTTTATATCGCCCCGTTTTATCATATCTTCACAAATGAAAAAAAATACCTTTTACTACATATTTCCTTTTCTTACGTTTTTGCAAACAAGGATCTCTGCATCGTGAGATTTTCCCCGCTGGTGGAAAAACGGATTTTCACAACAAAAGATTTAAGGACGATGTACAAAAATCTTTATTTGCACAGGGAAGAAACTAAAAATGGAATTATCATAAAATAAAACCCTGTGATCTAGTTATAGTTTTTAATTCAAAAGTGGATAATGGAAACTTAACTTAAATAGTAGGCACTTCTTTAACGAGGAGTCTCTATTTGGAAACAGCCTCCTTCGCGCATTTTACTTAATTGTAGGGCATTTTTTAGAACGGTCTCTGTGAGAGGATGATAGTTTCTTTGGCGCTTGTTATAAAAAACACGAAATACTTGCATATATTGGTTTATTTTAATTATTGACGCCTTAAGTGGAGTAAACAACTAATTCACCTTCCAAGTTAAAGAAAATGGAAATTAGGTAGATACGTTGCGTGTATGTCTATACTTACGTATATGTACTTCATAATTATCAATAATATGAACTTTTGTATTACCGATTTGAAGTGATGGAAGAAAATGAAAATACAGCGAAAAGAACAGTGTCATGAAGAAAAGGTCCGCAATCTGTCATATTGCTCTGAGGATTTTTCTCTATCACACACACACTTAAATAAACATGTAAATTGTTTACTTTTATAACATCTTGAAATAAGTGTGCTGATACAGACCGAGAAAATAAGTTATTTAGTAAGTAAAATAAACTATTAGTTGACTCACCTAACTTTCTTTATTCTATTTGTGAATATGGAAGTAATATTTCAGCTAACAATGCAGACATTACTCGTGAAGGCCATACAGTTAAAATGGAGTTTAACATCACAACAAACTCAAGGACAAATCTAATATAAAATGGGGTAAACCAAAATTCAATAGTTCAAATGTTAACTATTAAATGGGTGAAGGTGGATTTATTGTCATTTTGTTTTTATTCCGGGAAGACTTAATATTTTATAAGAGAAAATAATTTAAAAGATAAGAATTTGAGGAAGTCTTTTGACTTTAGATTTTCGTAATTTTTGTACATACTACGCCGTTGTGACTTATCGATTGACTTGCTCAATCATCAACACAGAGAATAAGTAATAGAGCCATGAACTTCTTCACGGGTTGTTGCTCTTTTATAGCAGAATATAGGTTAAAAAACAACAAATTTTTCGAAATTTCCAAAAGGTTATTTGTTATGGAATTTGTATTTTTAACTGGTGGTGGATGAATGTCTTCTGGGTTTTTTGGCATCATTTTATGTTGCAGAACATATTATTTGGAATATCCAAAGCCATAAATAATTTAAGTGAGAACAATAATTTTCAGTAATTACTATAGTATTTTTTCGCGTTGTGGTCTTGAAATTAAAAAAACTATTATTTATAACATGCCAACGTTTCGGTCATCTTTATTTTGGCCTTCATCTGGGCTACAACAAATTGTGGTTTATAATAAAAGAGGGTCGAAACGTTGGCATGTTATAAATAGAAGTTTTTTTTTTGAAGACCACAACGCGGAAAAAATACTGTAGTAAGTATTTGAAAATGGTAAAAAAACAGATTAATAGAATTATTTTCAGGTTTACAATTTTTTTTAATCGAGGAAGAATGAGCTAAAGAAAAAACAAAATATTTAAAAATATATTTTTATTGGATAATTAGCAATATACCGTGTATAATTGTAAATTTATTTATTTTCATAGATTAACTGTTACTACTGTGAAGGAAATATCAATATGGTATTGCACGTCTAGTGAAATAACTCTTTTATATTTCTTAAGAAGGGCCACACGTTGACGGCGACTGTAGTCTGTAAACTTTTTCCTTGTCCAACCCTGAGGTCTACCCCCTACATCACAGCAACTTGACCCTCCACCGCGCAGGTAGAAAAGTTCATTCGTACGTGAGTTGAAAAGTGCGCAACTCTATAACCCCGGCGTACACTTCCCCCACGATATCCTGCTATCATGTATTCTCATTTCTGTCTAAGATTATTCCCTTACTTTTTAATTTGTGTCTTACTAGTTCCAAAGAATCTACCGCTTGATTTTTTTAAATGTGAATGTTTTCGTACAAGTCAAGGTTTCCAGGAAGCGAATTGTCATAACAAACGTTTACATGCCGTAATAGTTGTCGAAAATCTCCAATTTGATGTAATGTATGTTATACTTCTAATGCAAGAGTATTTTGATGCGATTGAGGAGTGAACGCGATATGAGTTTCCTAATATTAATGGTTATTCAAGCAATAATAGCACAAAAATTGCAACATTCGCGTGAGCAATGCTCCAGGTATTCAACTAGTCAAAAATGATATTCGAAGGAGGTCACTCATTAACTTATGTCGTAATGGCTATAAGGTATATTTTTCAGAAGTTTTAAAATTGAGTTGACTTACGACCATGTCTTCCAGAAGGTACTATTTAAATTATAATAAAATTTCAGAAAATTTCTTAACTTTGAAAATCTCAATTCTAGCAAAGATATTTTAAAACATTGTAGTAAATGTTGATTTATACAATTGTAGTAAAATTAAATTGTGCACTGGAGTAAAATACTGTTAGATTTTGAAAAATCATCCTAGTGGAAATCACATCGACCAATATTACAGTTTATCAATTCAAGTAATTACTTTACAGATATTTACGTTTTCTAAGTAGGCGTTAAGATAAATTGCTTGAACTTCTTTTGAATGTATTATCGTGAAACTCGTACTACCCCTCTCTGAAAAAATTCCAAAGATCAAAAATACTAATGTATGTCAAATTATCCAATTAAACGATTTATAAGTTGTCACACAAAAGGATTTACAATTTACATTATATAGTTAGACAAACTTATTTCTTTGGTACCTATTCTGTAAAATTTGTCGCTCATCTGTGAAACGAGGATAGAGGAAGTTGCGAGGAAAAGTGTTCCTTGAAGAACAAAGATTCAGCGGTGGTCAGATTCAGAGAAGTGGCTCTTTGTCTAACTAGGGGTGAGAACTCTACCCCGATAACGGTTTGGTAAAACCATAGAACGCAATTCACGTCCACCGAATTCTCAACTCAAATAACTGTACTTCAGAATCATAATATAAACCCATTGAAAACTATTCTATTTTATTCTGTTAAATAGTGATTTTTAGCTCAGATGTTCACAATTCTCTTCCGCTGTCTAAACGGTTAAAGATGGGTGACAACTATGAATCGCAATATTATTTGCCTCAAAGAATTCTACAATAGTCAGCGACAGCATACGTCTATTTACAAAATTAACCTACATTACCGATAAAACTTTATTAAAAATAGAAGTGTTAAAATACTTCAATTTGAGAGTAATTTAAGAAGGAAAAAATCAATTATCGCCAAATTAAATTAATAATTAGTTTTGACCGCTTAACAAAGACAGTCTTTAAATTGTAAAATTTCGACGAGTCTAAGGTTGGGCCATGTAATTTAATAAATAATAAACTTGAAACATGGTCAATAATATTTTTTATTATCATCATTTTGTCTATTAAAATCGAAATAACAGCAATATTTTTATGTAAGTTATGCTGTGATAATTATTAATAAGATTTTTAATAATCATAAGGAAACATTGTACGGGAATAAAACTAAAAATCCATATTAATACATAAATCCACAAGTTTAATTTATAGCAGGACAAAACTTAAAAACCATATTAAGCGTATCTTATTCTATTTAAATAAACAAATTATCTTTAAATTTATTTTTCTAAACTATTAAAGACGTCAAACTAATTTAAAATCACGGTATGCAGAGTATGTCATGGTTGCAGGTGAACCCATGAACCATTATTTTCATACCAGGACTTAGAAATGGCATAACGAGTTATTCTTAATTTATTTTTTATTAGATTCTTTCTAAGCTTAGAAACAAAAGAATACGTCATATTTGGACTCAATTTATTATAATGCGAATATTTCAGGCGTTATAAAATTATTTCGTTAAAAATAAAAGGTTGTAGTTTGTCATGTAATACCCACTGAGGTTGAAACCGTTATAATTATAGATACTTCAATTAATATATAAATAAAGTATCCGAGAAGGCCCAAATGAAACGTAGATATATTCCAAAATTGAGCTTATTTTGTTCTCCGCAGACTTGTTAGAAGCACAATTTTTCGTAGTGACTGATTTATTATTAAAGAAAGAAAAAAATACTTTTTTTTGGCACAACTCGTACTTTGTTTACGAGAACTGTTGCATCGATTGAAATTAAATTTTAACATTTTGATGAGAATAACGTATTTTGAAAATATATTCGTAAATGCAAAACATTCACCCAAAAAGAAGTTTACTGCATAGTTATAAACTATGGTATCCCCTTTGGCAGATGGTCATAAAACTTCAAATTTGGTTTCTTTAGAAAAAATTACATTTAAAGCGCTAATGTCTGTTAATTTTTATTAATTTATAAGGAATTTGTTTTATTTCTGCGATGATTTTATACAGATTTGTATCGAATACTGTGATTATAAGCGATGGAAACTCTCATTTCGTGGCATTAAATGTAAATCCGTTTAAAACAATAAAAGAGCGTTATACCTCTTACAAACGAATAACTATTACTTGCCCCGCCGTGGTTCAGATGGTTCATCATTCCGGTTTTTTTCCCACTGGGGTCAGATAAAATTTGTAGCGTTTAACATTGTCACAGTTCATATCGCTGTGACTACTCAAAAGCGAACCCTCCTTCCTCTGTCCACCTCCTCCTGGTATCAAAACCTCAAACTATAACAACTTCTAACACCTCCACGTGGGCGAAGTTATTGGTAAAACCAGCTAAGCGGTCCACCTCCTAAAAATAACCCAACTCCTACCTCCCAATGTAGATAAGCTTCAATAGCACACCAAAGTTCCCATTTGTTAAAACAGTTAAAAAATTACTAGTTAAAGCAGACAAAATGTATAGTTATGAAATATTTTATAACCTAGTCTATAAATGTTTATGGCAGTATGTTTCTTAATTTTCTTTATACCGATATTTGTATATTGCAAATTTAATAAATAATTCTTTGCGAAATAGTATTTTTAGTGCCGTTAAACAATTCATGCAAGTTGTCATTATTTCGCGCAAAAATTCCCGGTATATCGATAATTTCTTTCAATATATTAAATGATCGATATAATATATTTTTGAAACATCGATATGATAAATATCGATATTTTTTTCGATATAAACATCCCTAGTACAAATATGAACAAAGATAAACTTAAATTTTTACTCATGAATGAAGTAGAAAATTGCGGATCTAATTGAGGTGATTTTATGTACAGGCCTCTAGGCTCGGGCGTAGGAGTACTAGTATTTGTGTGTTACAAATAATATTTTTATTCATCTATAATTTGGATTTATTGCTATTAAATTGTAATATTTTCGGAATAATTTAAAGATTTCAGAAAAGAATATATTTATTAAAAACCTGTTCTTTCGTATTATATAAAGACCGAAATTTGTTGATGCCCAGCATATTTTTTACCAGCAGCTAGCTACGTATATTTGTTCTTATTTTAGGATAACAAATGTCATGATTTTGCTTTGGGGTACTGAAATCTTAAATCCTCCAGCGCCTTAGGCACCTTTGTCGAAATTGACGAGATGGTTCTTTGCTTGCTTCAAAAGAATAAATGCGTTTTTATCGTAAGTTTTCGGAATTCTCAACGTTTAGGTTTGCCAACGCTGCTGGAATCTAACCTTATAACTTTTCGAAATTCTGATTAAAGAGGTGAATTAGGGAAGTGCATTATTACGGGTGCCCTCCATAAAACACTGACGCAGACATCCCCTCAAGATTAATATTTATACCTCATCGAAGTATGCTATTACTTAATTTAATTTCACTCTTCATTGCATACTTGGATAATATCATGAAGTAAATTAATTTTTAAAAGTTTACACTAATTAAATGAATTTCAAGGCTTTTGGATTTTATATGCTTCTAACCTGTAATATGAACACCACCTTGGACCAGGCGTCGTTTTGTCGGGACCGGGAAATTAAGGATGAGAAGGGAGAGCAATAACTGAGCGGTGACTAACCATCCCCACGCTATATTAATAATTAAATGGAAGGTGTTCCGCTGCCTCCAGCTCTTACCTGGGCAAACAAAGCGAGCACAAACCATAAGTTTATTACAAATATTTTTATACGGTTTATGCTGGATTAATATATACATAAAGTAAAACAAAAAAATAGTCAAAAGAACTAAAGATTAAAAATATAACATTATTCTTTGCCTATGCATGACCCATAAATTTTGGGTAAAACCGAAAATCTATAAGCATTGACTCTGAAAATGTAATCTAATGAACTTCTTTGATTTCAAATGAACACTAAACATATTCCAAATTGGATTCGATTCACCCTTTTTCAAATTGTAACATCACTTGCAAACAATTGTCAACAGTTCTCACATTACCGCAGCAATTCGCAGGTAAACTCAGACCAAGTCTGACGCCCGACACCCATTGAAAGTAATAACTATGCCTTTTAAAAGCTTCTAAAACAGGTTTTGTGGAACTGACTTTCTCCCTTCCATCACCGTGGATTGGTCAAAGGGCGAACGCCCATGTGCTCACCCCTCTACGTGTGAGACAGCGTATTGTATTTATAACGGAGAAAGGAGGAGCCATGTGAGCGCTAAGTTGACACGTCGTTACCCCAATTTTCATCCCAAAATCCCACCAAAATTGGACAGCTCATTTCTTTGTGATAGACACAACTTACTTTTTTATTGTAGTATGGGAAATGGAAGTGTGCTATTGAAGCTTATCGACATGGGACGGTAGGAGGTGGGTGGTATGGTCGGTTATCTGGGTTTACCAACAACTTGACCCACATGGAGGTGTTAGGAGTTAGTAATAGTAATAGTTATAGTAAGAGACACTAAGAGTAATTGTAGGAAATAGGAGGGTTCGTCTTTCAATAGTTGCAGCTATATATGACTGGGACATTGAAGTGAAAAGCTACAATTTTTTTCTGGCCCTCCGGGAATTGTCGCAGTGATGAGCAAGCACGCTAGTCAGTCACTGGAGGGGCCCATCCATTACTTCAGTGCCGGTTAGGTACACCGGTCAGTATCTCGAAGAAGGAATGTGTAAGTGCACTGTTCACATAGTGCCATAGCATACGGAATGCATAGGTGGTGAATCACTGTTACATCTATAATATGACGTTCATATAAACATATACAAATAAATACACAAGCAGTATAGGGAAAATTTTATAATTTGTATGTATCTAATTGTTAGTACATGTTAGGATAAACTTCATAGGTCCAACAAAATGGAAACAGCTAATATCGGTCAAATACCTGTGGTATTTAATATTTACGCGCTTTATTTTAGAAGACATCTTATTCCACAATGATGTTTAATAAGGGAGAAATAAAACTATTTTTCCTCCTCTTATTAATCCTAGCCCGAGGCGGCTCAAATATTTTTGGAGGTAGGGTGCTTAGATACCCGGGAAGGCTGTGGATATAGATAAGCGGGAGAGTTATGACAAAATGACATAATTTTAATATGATTCTGATAGAAATATTTTGCTATGATTTTGAGAAAGTTCTCAATTAATATCTCGAAATTAAAGGAAAAGGCAAAGAAAAATTGTATAGCATGTCTTTAAAAAATTTATAAGCATTTTTTGCTCAGAATAGTTTTTTGTAACCCACCACTTTCGAGATACTGGCGTAAACATAAAAAATGGACCTTTTACCCCTATGCAGCACTGCTAGAACCGGAGACTTTTAGCATGTTTACCTCCTAACTTCTCTAATCACATTCCCGAAGAGAAAAATTCTAGCATCTGAAATGCTCTCTACACCTCTTTTTTGGCATTCGTTGAGTGGAAATATCTCTCGAATTTGTGATATCTCAAAATTTGTAAGTAAATGTTAAATCAAATATCTAAACGTATTTCTGGAAATCTAGATAATTAATTTTTTAATGGTTGAAAAGCGGTACAAATGTATTATCCTGAACGACTGACAATTTTGTCGGCGCTTATATTAAAGGAAGAAACTAGAAATTGAAATTTTGACGGGAAATTGTATTGGTATTATAGAGGTTCCCCAAACGATTTTTTTTTTGAAATTCCGATTTCGAATGGATTATATATGGTGAAAAATGCTTATGGTGTAAGTTTTTTACTATATTGCATTAATTAATTGAGTTGTATTGCATTAATCGTTTTTTGTATGTAAACGTTAATTCTTATACCCAGAAAAACTCAAAATACCATTTTTTATTTCATTATTAGTGTTTTAAGGAATAGATTTTTGGAAATTTTGTTGTATGTTATACTACTTCTTTTTCAGGGACTAGTTGAAATTTAACTCTATATCAGAATAAAATATTTTTTCTATTAAATATGTATAAGTAATTTTCTTGAATTTCCGGTATTTCAATTTTAAATTGGTGAAAAGTGATTGTTTGGTTTGTTGTGCAGACTGTCTTGACACATTCATCAAGGTGAAGATAAAAATATTTCAGATCAGAACTTGAAATTTAGACCGAATGTTGCCTTTGTATTGTTGAAGAACACTGACAGTATTTTCTGATACTCCAACTTTGTGAAAATGGAGTGAAATGTAATTTTTTCGAATTTTTACTTATTCACTAACTATTTAAGATCCCACGGTTTTTGAATATAAACGTGCAATATGAATACACTAAATCATAACAAAGTTTCAACCGTTTAACGGCAACACAAATCTCATTCGAAACCTGGCAATGTCTGTTGTTATAGCTACAAATTGTATACGTTGCCGATGCGTAGGTTTCTTGAAGCAAAATGAAAGGTAAAAGTTTCATGTGTTCTATTAACAATCCACGTCATGTAATGACTAAATGCAATGGGTCAGATCAATAAAATCTTTAATTATCTCCTAAAGCTTGCGGACGGAGAAATTGCCAGCATGATTTGTAGGCCAATAAAAATAAGAATTTTTGATGGAATAAATTCGAAGTTCGAAATCGTCTTAATATATTCATTTGGTCTCAAATACATGGAATCTGAGTTTGCACCATCTCAGGGGGTGGTTGGCAGCCTAAAAACTACGAACATTTTGCACATTTTGAAGTATTTTGCTTATATATCTGAAACAAAGCATCGCACAGAAAAGTAAACACTATTCAAAATTAAAGAGAATAAAATACCTCAAATATTAAATTTGGTTCAGCGATTTACCCGCAATGGCCGATCAAAGAACACCCAATTTTTAGTAACTTTGCGGAGAAACTTGCAATAGACGGTTTTAAACCTCTCAAACTTCGCAATGAGCGCTCCAGTAAAAAATAGACTAAACGAGTTGTAGAGCATTAAATACTAAATTCAAAACACGCCAAATTCCTCAATTTTAGACTTTAGTAGAAGCATATATGCGAGAAAGGAGTTTTATGACGTCTTTCTTCACTCGCGATGTGTTTAGTTGTCGAATTACTTTCAATTTCATTCCGAATAGCATCCAAATGTAATATTTACTTGTATTTGCTTTTTCTCATTTGCTTTTGTCGTGAAGTTGCTAACTTTCTCACAACAATGGACACTATCGCATTCCTCAACTCATTCAAAGCTGATCTTCAGAAGGCGTACAATAACTTGGTACATTATATTGATACACGAATCAGTGCGCTGGAAGAGATCAATAAGAAAACGATCGGCGGTTGGACTACAGTTAGGAATTCTCGCCGTCCTTCCAACTGCTATCACCCGGTTAAACCAACGACGCATGCACCACCCCAACTCTTCACTCAGAATAGGTTTAGTGTGTTAGATGACATGTCCCTGTTTCCTCCCTTACCTACTCGTTTCATCCCCTCCCGTCCAGTACCCAGACCTGTTCGCACACCACGCACTGGTAAGCACAGCCGCCCAAAACCACGTAAAGTAGTGCTATCCAGAGATGATACCAACACTTCCACGCAGAAATCAAACGTGCTCATACTAGCTGATTCGCACGGTCGTCAGATGTCCTCCGTATTGCGTGGATTTCTTCCTAGCCAGTTCTCAGTCTCCGGTTTCTTTAAGCCAAACGCTCGTTTGGCTGAAGTTATTCGAGAACTGGACACTTACACTAAAAAACTCACTGAGCGGGACACAGTAATCATCATAGGTGGGCAGAACGATATCAACTTGGGTGGACATTTTAACGCGTCTGAACATCTACAGAAACTAAAAATGGCCTCCCTGCACACAAACATAGTGCTCTCTAGCCTGCCTCCACGCTTCAACGTTCCACAAATAAACCACGAAATTAACCTGGCAAACATCTCCCTAAAACATCACCTGGCAGACACAAAAATCACATTTTTTGATTTGCAACCACACCTGACTGCCAAGGACTTTACCCAGCACGGTTTACACCTGAAACCGTCTGGGAAACAGCACTTCGGTTCTCTCCTAGCTTCACATCTGACCTCACATCATCCACCTCCTCCATTACCTCCTCCTGCACGTACCTCATCTCCTCCTCCACCTCCCTCTACTTCTACCTCATCTCCTCCACCTCCCTCTGCTCCTACCTCATCACCATTTCCTCTTCCTATCTCCACACCCATTTCTTCTCCTGTCCCCGTTCTTTCACCTACTGCTTCCTCATCTCCCACGTCAACATCTATTCCTCCTGTCGCCCCCATACACCGTTACAACTTGCGCTCAGGAGTACGATGTGGTACTCGAAGGTGACAATCGCGTTCAGGTGCTGTGTGCAAGCTTCATCCGGAACTAGAAGCTGTAACAATTTCAAATTCCTCTCCACAATCTAACGTCGATTCCATTTCTCGTGAGCCACAAACTCTTTGCGAAAATAAAATAATTATTTCATCATAATGTCCAATCCCTTTCAAACAAATTGACAGACATTGAAATTCTGGTACACGAAAATCGATTCGATTTGCTATGCCTCACAGAGCATTGGCTTTCAACTAACAACATCAACGATACTGCTATTTCTAATTATTATTTAGCAAGTTCTTACTGTCGGCAAAATTTTAAAGGCAAAAATCCCCACGGAGGTACGTGTATCTACGTTCGTAATGATATTTTATCTTCTCCACTGACAGGCTACGAGAACTTCTGCGTAGATAGTGTGTTCGAAATTTCTGCAGTTGAACTGACCGACACCGGTATTGTTGTTTTGTGTATTTATAGACCTCCTCAATCAGATCTTGACATATTTTTTCGGAACTTCGAAAATGTTTTAGAACATATCGCACATAAATCTACTAAATCTATCGTTATATGTGGTGATTTCAATATCGATTTCTTGAGTACATCCGACTCTGCACATTCACCAGTTAATCGATTCAAGAATCTTATCGACTCCTTCAACCTTATTACTACGATAAATGACCCCACTCGCCTCTCCGGCTCATCTCAAACATTGCTAGATCAAATTATAGTCAACAATGGAATCTCGTATCTCTCTGAAGTGTTTATCGCCGGATACAGTGATCACCTTGCTCAAGTATTGACTATTAATAATACACTAAAACCGCTTCAAAACCTTTACAAATTTACAAGAGAGTTTAATGACATAAATAAATCCATATTCGTAAATTATTTGCGTGAAGAAACATGGAAAGATGTTTACAATTGCCAAAACACCGACGACAAATTCAATGTATTTATCTCAACATTCCTAAAACATTACAACTCTAGTTTTCCCATAAAACGCAAGTTAATTAACACAAAAAAATACAATAGATGGATCACCCTAGGGATAAGAATTTCTTCAAAAAACAAACGCCGTTTATATTATCTTTCAAAACGCTATAACCAGCCACCCGAATTCCATAATTATTTTCGTAAATATAAGACTATTCTCCGAAAAGTAGTCTATGCAGCTAAAGTTATGGAAAACGACAGGCATATACTAAAATCGAACAACCGGATGAAAGCCATGTGGAATATTGTTAACAATTACACGTCAACTTCTGAAAATCGCGAAGAAAATGTTTCTTTACTAAACGATGGCAAGATCGTGTCAAATCCTCAGGACATCGCAAGTTTGTTTAATTCTCACTTCTCAGAAGTTGGTAAAATAACGAACTCAATATATCCAAATCAATGTCCTCCAATTATTACCACCCACATACCCAATTCTATGTTCACTTCCGAAACTAACGCCAGTGAAGTCATGGGAATCATCAGCTCCTTAAAAAACAAATTTTCACGAGGCATAGATGATATACCTGAGTTTATTGTTAAATCTTCGTCCCACGCTATATTAAATCCACTCGTAAATATTTTTAATAGTTCTTTATCGGAAGGGGTGTTTCCCAATATATTTAAGAGAGCTAAAGTGAAACCTTTACACAAGAAAGGAAACAAACTTAATATTGGAAATTACCGACCAATATCTCTACTACCCACTTTCTCAAAAATCCTAGAAAAATTGTTCTATAAGCGTCTTCTAGATTTTTTATCAAAATATAACATTCTCTCTGACGATCAACACGGTTTTAGGAAATCCTTTTCCACTACAAGCGCCATATTTTCCTTCTTAAACGATGTTACCACATCTCTAGACAGTGGAGAAAATCCTCAGGGTGTTTTTCTTGACTTATCCAAAGCATTCGATGTCATCGATCACGGAATTCTCCTTACCAAATTGCATTCTTTAGGCATTCGTGGACTTCCACATCAATGGCTAACTTCTTATTTAAAAGATAGATATCAACAAGTAGAAATATCCTATACTAAAAATAAAATACTTGAGCGTTGTCTTTCAGAAACAAAGCCACTTACTTGCGGAGTACCCCAAGGATCAATTCTCGGCCCTATACTCTTTTTATTGTATGTGAACGACATGTCATCATCCACATCAGATTGCAAAATGGTTCTTTTTGCTGATGACACTAATTTACTATGTAAACACGCCAATGCTCAAAAAGTTTTGTCTAACCTTTCGACTTGGTTCCATGCAAATCGTCTCATTGTAAACACTGACAAAACAGTGTCTATGTCATTTCACAATAGTATCACAAAATCTTTACCCCAGGTTTCTCTTTCTTTAAACGGAACACAATTAAAAACTGTTACAAATACAAAATTCTTAGGTCTCCATATTCAAGACAACCTCAAATGGAATTGTCACATTGACAATCTTAATTCCCAATTAAGCAAATTGTGTTACGCATTCCGAATCTTAGTTAACGCAGTTAGTCCACGTATTTCCCGTTGCGTATATTTTGCAAACGTTTACTCCCATTTACGTTACGGCATTACCTTCTGGGGTAATTCCGGTCAGAGTATTCAAACTTTCAGAATTCAGAAGAGGATAGTTCGGATAATTTGTAAATCTCACCCCCGAAACTCTTGTAAACCTTTATTCAAGGAATTAAATATCTTAACACTTCCCTGCATTTATATTTATGAAACGGTCGTGTTTGTTAAGACCGAATTACTGAAGCACCACCCTTGCTTTATACGAAACAGTCTCGTTCACGAACACTATACACGCAATAGTAGTAATATTCATCGCCCTAGAGTGTCAACCACTCTTTGCCAAAAGGGACCATACCATTCGGGAATCGTTCTATATAATTCCCTGCCCAAGAATATAAAAGATATTATGAAATTGAATATCTTCAAATCCGCGGTTAAAAACTACCTCCTGCACCAGTGCTTCTACACTGTAAAAGAATTTATTGATTTTAACAAAAGTTAAATTCGTCTTGTGCTTTATCACGCCATTGCTGTAGTACTTTTTAAACAACTTATAACAATTTCAAAAACTATTTTCTTGCATGATTGTGTTGTCTTATGGCTCATATTAATTTAGTTTTATGTGTACTCAACATTGGCACGTTTGTGTACATAAATTCTGTAGCCCCATCCTGGCCCGGGTTTTTCTCCGGTTTTCCTTCGGGTAGAGGCGGATTTATCATACAGGTTCTTTTGTTCCTCCTAGAGGGCGGGTCTATTGTAACAATAAATCGTGAATTTAGTGTTATTTCAATTCTTTTGATTTTTAAGCACTATACTCAGAATAATCTATAGTTCGATAATAACTTACATGTAATTTTTTGCTTAAAATTACAAACATATTGACATTCTATTGGTATTATAACTCGCAGCTAACTTTTTATCTTATCTAGGAATTTTTGCTGAATTTTTTGAATCCGCCTCTGCCTTAGGGCCCTTGATCGGAATTGATGGGATGGTCCCTTGCTTGCTTCCGGAGAGTAAATTAGTTTTTTTCCCTCCACGTGGTCATACGCAGTTTGTACTGTTTTTTGACAATAAATTTATTTATTTATTTATTTATTATTTATTTTTCTCACTTAAAACATCTTGGTTCTATTTATTTCTTAATCTTTAGCTTAAATTTTTTTTCTATTTGTCAAATAGTTCTACATTCAACATGACACTTTCTTAATGAGTACAGTTTTATAGGATGTACTAATAGTAAATAAAGAAAACGGGTATTACTTTGTAATTTTTTGTCAGTTATGTCCAAATTACTTTAAATCTCATTCGAAATTATTTGTTTCCAAACTCTCCATACATAATTAAAACCAATATTTCGTAGTATAACTTCAATACCAATATTTTTCAAGAAAATGAGTTGAAGTAAAAATAAGATACGTGACAATTTTTTATACAAAACATATAATAATGTAACTTCATTTATTAGAATGTTTTCACAGAGAACTTTATTAGAATATATTGTAAAGTATAGTACTGTGCACTTATAAAGCAAACGTTGGCGTTTTGTGGTTGTTGGTTCGTAGATTTTTTTCTGGCCAATAAATAGGAACCACCAGTTCGTCCGGATCGTCTTCGGTGTCAGAAGGTGGGAAGATCAGACATTTCGTCCTCGAGTGGTTTTTACACGATTGACCTTTGCAGCTTTGACAGATAGTGGAACATTTCAAGGCAGAGTTTGCGGCAGCTGCACTTCCCCACACATCTCTTAACACATTTGCACGAAATTGTGTTAAGGAGTTCATGGGGAGCAGGTTCCTTGGTGGTGGATATAGGTAGCAGACCATGACTTGATCTCCAACCCCATTCGAGAGGATTTGTCTCGCCCATACCATTTTTGGACTTGGTAGTATGTGTGTAGAGAATGGTGATGGGCTGCTGCATCTGTGAGGGTAAGGATGCCAAGTCGAATTGCACCTTCATTAGGCACTTACCAAACAGCGAGTAGCGGAGATCATCCAATGAGGATTCGCCTTTCCTGCAGTGGCATAGGGAAGCGAGAAATCGCTTCCCCGCTGAAGCTACATCACCTCCAGTAGCACCTTCCTCTCGAAACACAGCAGCAGATTGTTGCAAATCTGGACGACTCTCCAAAAGTTTTACAAAATACTAGGCCTCAGAGCACGACAACTACTTTCACCTTGCATTCTTCCCTTCCCCTTCAAGTAATGTTACCTGTATATTTCATGCACTGTGATTGAGAGGAGTCCGTGTATTTTATGTTAATCTTAATTCTTGTTGCTAATTTCTATGAAGATTTCAATACCTCTCCATATTTGTTGATTAATCCACAAACTACCATAAATGAAACACTTTTCCATGCTCATCCTTAAATGAGACCAACTGAAATTTATATCATTACTTACAGACCAATATAATACCTAAATATATATTTGGATGCTATTCGGAAAAAAATTAAAGTAATTTGACAATTATACACATCGAGAGTGAAGGAAGATGTGGCAAGGCGAAAATGTTTGAAAAGTACAAAACTAAAAGTAAATGACTGAAAGTGAAATAACTAAAAAGGTAATAGATCGATTTCTTGAAGACGTTCTGTCTTTATTTTTTATTTAAGTTGCTTCCGCAGGGAGTAGAAAGCATCCATTAAATTTCTCTTTGAATTTAGGAATACTTGAATGCAAGGAAAATGTATAAAACATCTACTAAAGATAATCTTTGTTTGAACTATTTTTTTATCTTCCGTCAATGATTCAATCGCAAGAGAATAGTTAAATGAGATTAGATGTTCTATCATTAGAAAAATATGTTAATTCAAAAATCTTTAAACAATGTTAATCTGAAGCAGGGTGAACAATTTTACTGAAAGGTTAAATTATTTCACTGGTCATTTGTATAATAACTACATCACTCATTTAGGTTTTATGATCTTTGATTTATTTACCGCATTTGTTTTCTTCATGTACGTTTCATTCCTGTCATTCGGTGCTATATTTTTTTTTTAATTCAGTTTTTTTAACAGGCATTGAGGAATTCCCCACATTTTCCTCCATCTTCATTGGTCATTGAATTAACGAACTTTTCTTTCTCTTTTCAGGAGCGAGATATCCCATATTAGTACCCCATGGCGGTGCTTCAGTTCATATCGCAAATGCAGAATACAGGCCACACATTGGCTATTCCTGGCACAAGAGATATTCTATGCTTCCAGTTTCATGGGACGTTTCTAATGAGAGACCACAAATCCCTGTGATACGCTTCATTCCCGGATACGCATTCCCATGGAGACAATTGTATCTCAAACCAAGAGGGCAATGGACACCGAACGTGAAATCGACATTTTTATCAAAACTTGGTTATTTAAATAATCGACCTCATAAAAAGTTCCTTGCTTGGAGTAACTTAATTCCTGTAGCAACAGAAAATTCTCATAGAATTAAACCATTCAAATGCAATCACGTCTCCCACAAAGTAACTCCTTCGAAAACAGAACACTTGGATGCTATCGTTTTTCCAAGCGTTCTACCACCACCTGCAGTTTTACATTATACTGACAAACCCTCGCAAGACTTGAACACAGCAATTAATAAATATGAACAAATAGAAAAAAGCGAAGGTAATTCAGGGACAAATCTACCAGAACCACAACTTACTTCTGTCACATTGAATACTTCTTTAAATGACTGTGTCACTGACACAAATTTGGATATCGGGAACAATCCCATTGATGAGACAGATATCAACACAGTATCAGGAATCACAGAGGAATATGTTTTAAAGGATTCAACAACTGAAAATGGAAATGAATTACACACTCATGCACAAGAATATGAATACGAAGCTGAAATGAATGGAACAGGCGAGTTATTTCCAATGACGACAGGCTTCTACTCAACTGAGAAATCTGCTGAGGTTTATACTGAAGATCATACTCCTGACTCAGCAAATGGAACTGTAATTTCGTTTTTAAATAGCATGGAAAATAATTCGGATTCAAACATAGAATATAACAAAACAAACATATCTTCTGAACCTACGACTACACTTCACGATATAGATACAGCACTCCTGCCAGTTCCTCAAGAAGGTGACAATGTCCTTGAAGATCAGACTCACATTCAACATTCAGAGATGCAAGAAAGCTTGGGAACTGAAGAGACCACGGGTGTTTTTAATAATGAAGGTTCATCCCTTTATACCACTCACGCATTTGAATCTCAGAATGATACAGGTAATGAAAATTACACGATACAGGATTCTTCTAAGAGGAAGGATGTAGAGACACCATTTGACAAAAATGTTGAAGAAGAAATCGAAAATTCATTAACAGAAACTGAAAAAAATCTATGGGCATCGAATGGAGAAGTACATATGAAAACACATGTGCAAGAATACACCATCCATTCAAGTAATTCCAGCCAGGGTTCTGAAAAATATTACAATTTAATACAAAATGAGTCAAATGAGTCAGATATAAAGAAACATGGATTGTCAGATGAAAATGTGGATATGTCAGGAGGGAAAATCACTCACCATAGAGACGAACAAATAAAAGGCAAGGTCGAAGTGACGCAGAAGGAAGGAGCTCTTAACGGTAACTTGGATGAACAGGTAGAAGATGGAGATCATACCTTTGAAGTGGACGAACGAGTAGAGGAAGAATTATCTGACAATGATTATGAGCAAGACGAGGTAGAGGAATATGACAACGTGAGCGAACAGGTACAAGTGTTGGAATTGCCTGAAGACAATCAGGTACAGATAGAAGCATTTGAAGATCTGGACGACCTGGTAGAGGAAGAAGTAGCGTCTGATGATTTGGACGAGCAGGTAGAGGAGGAAGAATCTCCTGTAGACGTGGACGAGCCGGTTGAGGAAGAAGAATCTCCTGTAGACGTGGACGAGCCGGTTGAGGAAGAAGAATCTCCTGTAGACGTGGACGAGCGGGTCGAGGAAGAAGAATCTCCTGTAGACGTGGACGAGCGGGTCGAGGAAGAAGAATCTCCTGTAGACGTGGACGAGCGGGTCGAGGAAGAAGAATCTCCTGTAGACGTGGACGAGCGGGTCGAGGAAGAAGAATCTCCTGTAGACGTGGACGAGCGGGTCGAGGAAGAAGAATCTCCTGTAGACGTGGACGAGCGGGTCGAGGAAGAAGAATCTCCTGTAGACGTGGACGAGCGGGTCGAGGAAGAAGAATCTCCTGTAGACGTGGACGAGCGGGTCGAGGAAGAAGAATCTCCTGTAGACGTGGACGAGCGGGTCGAGGAAGAAGAATCTCCTGTAGACGTGGACGAGCGGGTCGAGGAAGAAGAATCTCCTGTAGACGTGGACGAGCGGGTCGAGGAAGAAGAATCTCCTGTAGACGTGGACGAGCGGGTCGAGGAAGAAGAATCTCCTGTAGACGTGGACGAGCGGGTCGAGGAAGAAGAATCTCCTGTAGACGTGGACGAGCGGGTCGAGGAAGAAGAATCTCCTGTAGACGTGGACGAGCGGGTCGAGGAAGAAGAATCTCCTGTAGACGTGGACGAGCGGGTCGAGGAAGAAGAATCTCCTGTAGACGTGGACGAGCGGGTCGAGGAAGAAGAATCTCCTGTAGACGTGGACGAGCGGGTTGAGGAAGAAGAGGCGATTGAATATGAGGGGGGGCAGTTAGTGAGAGAAAAAGCATCGCACGATGTGGATAACCATAAAGAAGGCGAAGAAGAATATTTGAATATGTACGATATTATAGAGAATGTGTCGCCAGAAGATGTTCGAAAGCTGGTTGAACTCATCTCCGTCGACGATATAAGAAAGTTGGTTAAGCCACATAAAGAGTCTTCCGCAGATAACGCTCTCTTAGACGAAGGGGAAACGTCTACCGAAGATGCAGAAGAGGTGGAAGAAGATAATACTTACATCAATGATGCGTATGATCAACTTCATTATTATGGTAATGGTGATATATCGGAATTTGATGGGTTAGTGGAATCATCCCGGCACGTTGACACAAAGGGGGCAAATCCTATGTCAAATCTACAATTTCCAACAAATAATATACTTCGTTCTGATATTCCTATTGATGAACAATTCTCTTCATTTGATAGTGGAGTTCCGTATGACCAGAAGAAAAGTGATGAATTTCGAACTAAGAATAGTGTGTCTAATAATGTGCCATCAAAATTATTTCCCACCTATATGAATCAGGAAGTTGGAACCAGCAAAAATAAGAGAGTGAAGCGAACAATTGGTAAACTTGTTGAATTTGGTTTGGATGCAGTATATGGCATAAAGAATACTTTGTTGAAAAGACTAATACTGAAACCAATTCTGAGAAGAAAATATGGCACATTACGCAAAATGCAACTCCTGCTAATGTTTCTAAACAAACTGATTGACGCAGATGACGCCGGATCATCTCCATTCAAAAGAAGTTTCGATGATGGTGCCTGGAATGTAGATGTGATATCTGATATTTCAGAGAATAATGACATGTCAGACGAATTGAAAGATTATACCGAAGATACGTCTTATCCTGAGAATTCTTTTAATATGTGATAAATGATAGTATATTTTAAATTATTGATGAATGCATGTATTGATAAAGAATGCATTCTGATGAATATCAATGCATTTCAAAACATTACGATAATGGTTTCACATTTTTCTTTGTTAGGTCTTATGTCCAGGTATTAAGTGGATTTCCTAAGTCAATGTGATTCTCATTATATCTAGCGTGATTTATTTTTAAAGTATTTGAAATGTCACGGCTAATTTCAATGTCCATGTGTGTTAAGTATAAGATGGATGAATGTTTCAAATTTGTTATTGTTTAATTGATGCTTTTCATGAGGTTGAATGTGTGATAATAGGATGTCATATGCAATAATACCTCCAAAATATGACTCTGATATGACTCTGTAACCTAAATGAACTATTTTTATTACAAACTTGTATATTGTGCTGAATTTTCTCTTTCAATTATATGTAATGATTATCATTTACCTTCTTTAGTCATATTTCAGAATTAAGTTTTTGAGTAAAGCCAAATAAAAATACATTCTTGAGTTTTTTATAATTAACTTCCTATGTTCTCGATTGTACTATATTATCTATAAAAATGTGAGTAATGAAAGAAACTAATTTACATTAAGTTCCAACTTATAATGAAACATTAAAGAGAACTCTAAAATTGTTGTTCTCTAAAAATTATTCAGTAAATCTGATGAACAATAGACGTATTTTCCCTTGAATATGTGAATTTTTTCCCATCCTCTGTACTTTGATCAATTCAATCTAATAAGCAGGCAAGAATCCAGAAAATTTATATGGCATGACAAAAGGATACTGATGGGGTAGTCTGCTTATATTGCTGGTGGCAGACAAATGGAATTGACAAAATCTAAACCTTATTTTTGACAGTTCATTAGAACACCTGAGGATAAAAATTCAAAATAGAGGTACATCTAAATGTCATATTTTTCATTTGTATTAGGAATAACTTTTAATGCATAGTTAAAAGATGTTAAAATCTTTGAAAATACAATACAACATGGGGGCAAAAGAATATTTCAAATCTACACGAGTAAAGTTTTCTGCCTATTCATACCTTAATTGTTATTAATATGAAGATGCATCATGTATCAGGGGTGGATCAAGGATTTGATTTTGGGAGGGACCCATAAAGACAAACACCAGGGTGCCCTGGTCTGTCCACCATAAAATTTTAAACCATAACTGCTTGAAACTGCAAATTAAGACATCCTTATACATAAATAACACATTGACACAAATTGCAGTTTTGTAAATATGCCTTTACAACTTGCAGTTTTGTAAATATGCCTTTACAACTAAGTTTTTGAAATAATTCTTATTTTTAAAGAAATTTCTACATGGTGCATTCCTACCAACATGACTTTTCACTAAAGATTGACCAAATATAATTTCAACAGAAATTCACATGGGTCGTCGAATCATTCTCGATTTCATCTAAAACTAAAACGGATACGAAATTAAATCACGTTTTTTAAAACTTTGAATAAATATGAAGTTGGATATCGAAAACAAAGGATGATTTTAATTTACAAAATGGCGCGGACTGATCAGATGAGCACCGAAAACGCCCGAAAAATTAGTTTTCAATGAAGAACTCGTGTTACTGGATATGTAGCAGTGAATAATTTTTCAGATCCTTCAAGAATCGTACGATGTTAGTATTACGCATTTCAAAAGAATAAAACATTTTTGTGAATAACTGATTGTAGGAATAAAGTTAAATTATTCCGATTCTGAATTTTCACAATTTCAATTTTTCGAACGCTTTCCCATTGTAAATTTTATCTAGGTAATTTTCTGTTATATATGCCGCGGAACCTCATTGGTGTGAGAGTATGCAAAAAAAGGAAACGGAATATCGCAGCTTATGTTGAGCTGAAATCTATAAAACCAAAGTAAGTCGTGAGTTTGTTAGTAAAAGAGAATACTCTTCATAGGACAGATTATGATTCTTATCACTTTCAATTTTAATGCTGAATTTTGTTTTCGAAGTAAAATATTATTTTATTGTTACTATTGTATATTTTTATATCCTTTTTTTCGATTTCTATGGGAGGGGGCACAAGTCCCCTCTGCCTCCCTTCCCTCCTTGGATCCGCCACTGATCCTAGGAGACAAGTTTGATTCAGTTTAAATTTCATTAGTGGAGATTATAAAACGCGCAAAAAGGTAAAATAAATTCTAAGATCAATTTTTAAAGGAGTATGAAAATTATGATGCGTGTTATCGCCGTTTGAAAGGTATCGACGGGAATTTTTCACGAGTTGGAATGACCCGTCGTAGATATTTCGATTGTTTTCCAATACACAATGCACAACTCAATAAATTGTAGAAAATACAAGATATAACAGACGAATCTAGAATTGAGAAGTGTCGCAAATTACTTCCAGACAATCTTCCATACTGTCAATTTGTTTGATGTTACAGCGTTCCAGTGGTCCAAGCACCGCAACACTTCGCTCCAAAAGGTTGCAGTGAGAGCAATAAGTGGTAACTAGATGCCTTAATCGAGAAATAAGTCTGTCCTGTCCACAACTTTAGAGCATGCAATTTTTTCATAACAGCTTTGTTTACTACGCACAAATTCTCATAGCCTCTTTAGTGCCATCTGTCACTCGGTGCCCTCCTCTTATTCTGTGCGCTTTCCCGGGGGGGGGGGNTGCTGCGCCCGTGCCAAAATTCCTAGAGCAAAAATTCCTTATTGCTAGATTGACATATCTTGTAGACACGAGAGCATATTTCGTGTAGAAGTGGAAGAAAGTAAGAAAGAATTTTTGGACACAAGCAAAATGGAAATGCCATTTCCCATTCTTTCTGCCTCAATGAGCTGTTTCATTAGTCACCATGCAGAAATAATACATCCAGTTCGCCAGTAAGTCCATGATTTTTGAATGTTGTGGGGTCTATTTTGAATTAATCGCCCTTCTCGACAGTGAGATAGTTTCCTTTCATTTTTCTCTCACGTCCCAAATAAATTTCGCCAGAACAAGATGAACTAAATTACGGGCCCACACTGTTCAAAAATGCGTAACCGGTCATGACCATTAAATTATATAAATAAATAAATAAATAAACTTTATTGTCAAAAAACAGTACAAACTGCGTATGGCCACGTGGAGGACAATAAACTAATTTACTCTCCGGAAGCAAGCAAGGGACCATCCCATCAATTCCGATCAAGGGCCCTAAGGCAGAGACGGATTCAAAAATTTCAGCAAAAGTTCCTAGATAAGATAAAAAGTTAGCTGCGGGTTATAATACAAATACAATGTCAATATGTTTGAAATTTTACGCAAATATGTTTGTAAATTTACATGTACAAGTTATTATCGAACTATAGATGATTCTGAGTATAGTGTTTAAAAATCATAAGAGTTGAAAAAACACTAAATTCACGATTTATTGTTACAATAAACACGCCCCTAGACAAAGCCTAGAGAACCTGTATAA